>OZ023266.1:129117864-129717864 GCA_964006375.1 Tillus elongatus | reverse complement strand
TATGGAGCATATAATGGTGTTCTTGCTGTCATTTTTGCAGGGCTATCTGCTTTCTCATTTCCTTCGATGCCTTGATGCCTTGGTACCCTCATGAAAGCTACTTTGTTGTTCGTAGCCAGTTGCTTCAAGGATTTTTTGCAGTCCCAGGCCAGTTTAGACTCGGTTTTGAAAGATTTCAGATTCTTTAGTACTGCCCGACTGCACAAAAATTTATAGCCAGCATTTTTGTCTGCAAGATGGTGAAAGTTTTGCTGTGGACTTAGCTAGTCTGAAGTTAGGTCCTCTTATTCCCAGTCCTGCTCCCGCCATTTGTTTAGACCTGTCTACATACCATACAGAAGAGTTGTTTGTCAGCCTTTCACTGCCTCTGTCTCATGCTTAGCGGTAACTTATGACCACGTCAAATGGAACTATGATGTCCAAAGCATGCATACCAAATATTCAGTGTAATAGCTATGTTTTCTACAATATTAAAAAAAAAGAAATTAGCACTGTTTCGACATGTTTGGTAACCCTTATTCTAATAATTTTCACACGGCTGTAGCTTCTGTCCTTCCACCTAACATTAATATGCATTAACATCAAAAGAATTATATATCTTTTTAATTTATTTTCAGGTCATATATCTCCTCAAAGAGCAGCTTTAGAAGTTAAGTCACTCAAAGACATGTTCAGTAGTCAAGTGGAAAAATACCTTGAAGAATTAATTGTTCGTAGAGAATTGACAGACAACTTCTGTTATTACAATGAACATTATGATAGCCTTAAAGGTGCCAGTGAATGGGCAATCAAAACACTAAATGAACACAGGTATATTAAGCAACATGGTGTTTCATAAAAGTAAGGATATACATTAACTTATTGTATATTTTAACATGTTAAATTAGCAACAAAAAGTAAATGAAATCTAATTGCTTAGTAATAGTCCATAGTTCTTTATTTCATCATCAAAAGATACATAGTACATCATACATTAAAACACATATACACAACCATTCTTGTGTAAATCCAACAATTCAAATAAAGCAATCAAATAAATGTCTGTTGTAACCGTCCTTAAACAAAAACTCTACTGGAGACGTGGTATATGGTGATTGACCTCAAGTGGATTTGAATCTGCTTGATAGTGAGGTCACTTTTGCCTATTAGCCCTACCCTAAAAGCATCTATCTATCAGATTATTATTATTATTGAGACTAGAAACACTTTAGGAGGTTGGCAGATGTTGATATGGTTTGATACTTATGCTCTTTTCTGTGTTGCTCTGCCTGAAGTCTTATATTTGTGAGCACCCCAGGCTAGGGCCTGGTTATATAAAATTTAAGGAATCTAGATAAACGATAATTAGAATTTATTACTTGTGTTGCTGCCAAACAGGGGAGATATTAGGGAGGAATTTCTCTTCGATTAAACAGATATGTTAATGTAACAATAATATTAAATTTATTCATATAAATGAATTTGGGATAGCAAACAAAATCAAATTAACATGGTTGGTAAATTTCAAATAAATGTTAACTCATACACAATTAAATATCAAATAAACAGCAAGAGTTTCAAGAAAAAGAAATGATCATTTCATATAGCATATGACAAAATGAATAAAATAAAATGGTCTTAGTTTACAAAAATATTAACATTACATAGTGAAGGTATATTAAGGATCCAATGCTGTATTTTACAGCTCGAACGCTAATACAAATTGTTATCTAAATTGCTTGACGTTCGTCAATCAGTTCGGTTGATTTTTCAATGAAATAACTTGGCCAGTCCTTTGAGTGAGGCTCTATTTAAGAAAAATATTACTATGTGAAATTTCTACGTTAATGATTTTCAATGAAAAATATTAAGAAATTTACCGGTTAAATATTTTACAAACAAAAATCTGTTAATTACAATTTCAAGTACTATGTATTTAAATTCACAATATTGACAGAATTCTAAAGAATAAACAGGAAATTTACAGTTGCCCTTTTACAGACACCTCACTGACACTATTGAAGTTCAAATTTGATCATGTTACTTTAAAAATTCGAATTGTAAAGGTTCAAATAATGGACTGCTGCATGAAAGGTTTGGATTGTTCCACACAAAAAAAAAATTAAGATTCATCGACCCACCAAGTCCTGACACCTGGGGTTACCTGTTGAACCTTTGAAGATGCTCTCCAAGTAGTCAACCATCAGGGCCTAACATAGGCTTACCAATTCCAATATGAAAGGGGAGGTTGGAGAGAAGAAGTGGTACTTTCCATGAACGTTGGGCAGGTGGATCTTGTTGCTCCAAACTGGGGGACACAATTTGGCCCCTAACATTAAATGAACAACTGTGTTATGTCGATGTCCGGAATTAATTTGACTGAAATCTCTCTACGGCAATTAAAATGTAAATTGGCTCAAGTGAAATTTATAATGCCAACTGATTCAGAGCTCGGTAATAATAAGAAACTTTGTGTGATTAACTTGAGGGATTCACCAGGTCGGTGAACAAAGGATCACTGCTTAACTCGCGTTTTTCTGCTAAACACATTGTTAATTTAAATTCAAAAACCGATCAAATGATATTAAACAATCACTGACAACTGTTGTTAGATAGTATCGACAACGAAAAGGAATTTTATCACCTATTTTAAGATAATTATGAGCCACACTAATTAGAACGATATTAACTTGTCAACCGCCTAGCTCACTCTCCGTGCTGGCAAGTCAATCTTCCTCCTGCCAGGGCTGCACGAAAAATTCTTACTGTGACCTGTTAGTGGCTATGCGCGAGCTCTTTCTAGCTTCCTCTCTTCGAATGAGATAAAACGAGACCTCTAATCGGTGGCGAAACCACGACGTCTTCTCTACACACCTCAAAACAATAATGGACTTGGTCCACCGTTTGGTAACCGTTTTTCTAGATTTTATCATAATGACGTCAGCTTATGTTATTTACCTAGAATTTCAGGACAATAGAGATATTCATTTTCCCCAACAAAAATGCAACGTCTTTCAATGCTTGCTTTTTGACACATATTATAGTGAATTCAGTACGGGTGTTACGATATAAAATTTCTTAGCAAATTTTCAATGAAAATATTTGAAATCAGAATATGAATTGCCTTACAGATATTGGATTGTCGGCTATTTATTTAAACTCTTCATTTTGAATATTTAAAGTAGTAACGAAACGCAATCGTTACACAGTGGAGGTTGACAATAGTTCATATATTCCTCAATCGTTAAGTACAATTCGGATAACGCAATTAATCACATTACAGTTTTTAAAGCTGACTATTGTTTCACTAACAAAGTTAGCGTCATCAGAGGGATGAATAAACTAAGCAACTAAAAACTAGAATTCGTTGATTGTTGTTGCCTTTATGTGGTAAAACTGGTGCCTACTACATACAGGCATGGAGACTACTTCTCTGGCTTAACTGTTGAGTTCCGTTTCGGTGAGTAAAGGACACATCCAGCGTGTAAGCTAGCTGGAGCAAGTGGCCCTTCTGAATTCTAGATGTTCTAGGATGTTCTTCAACGTTTCTGAAACATTGAAGAGCATCCTAGAATATCTAGAATTCAGAAGGGGCTGAAATGTTAAGGTTCGAATGATTTGTTTTACATTTGTGTGAGTTTTATTTTGAGAATAATTCTCAAAATTAAGAAGATTTTGTTCTGACACTATAGGACTCTCTCTCTCTCTCTCTCTCTCTCTCTCTCTCTCTCTCAGTAAACTTGTTACATGTAAAAATTTATTTAAAAGAGAGGAGTCTATAAACAGAGTAGAAAACTAATGTTGCTTTAAGTGTCTGGCGGGTTTAGCAAATCACTTAAAAACTATGAGTAATTACTATGAAGATTAATATTACAAATGAAGATATCCAGTGCTAATATTGCTTAAATATACAAGAAAAAATGTATAAACATACTTTAATGTTCCAAAACAGTACATCAACTGATATAAAAATAATTAAGTACTTAACATTTCAGAAAAGATAAAAGAGAATATGTGTACACGAAAGAGGAATTCACATATGCAAAGACACATGATGAAATTTGGAATGGAGCTCAACTTCAATTATTGCAGGATGGCAAGATACATAACTACATGAGAATGTACTGGTGTAAAAAAATTTTAGAGTGGACCAAATCACCAGAAGAAGCGATAGAGTTTGGATTGTATTTGAATGATACATATAGTTTAGATGGAAGCGATCCCAATGGCTTTGTTGGTAAGCAGACAAATTTAATTGTACATTTATATTATTATAGTCTGTTCACTTCTTAAAAATATTTCACTAAGTTTTTATACCGTGATAAAGTAAGTTAAAATAATTTTAGAATTTTCCAGATCGAAAGAAAATGCAACAAATGTTGCCAAGCAAAAATGGCTTGACTTAAAGATCCAAAGCCTGTACTTAAAATGTGGTATAGGCAAGTGAGCTTTCCCTCAGCTCTTGGTGGGAGCATCTTGTTTAAGTAAAAAAGTTCGGGACGCAGCAAGTGCGTTATGGAAGTGAATTTCATAAAAATGTTTTTAATAGCAAATGAGAGCAGGCATCAATCTGATTTCTGGTATAGCCTATGTAGTAGAAACAATGTACTATATTTTATCAAAATTACTTATTGTTTGAAAATGTAGAAAAGTTTTCCGAAACTAAACTTAAATGTTGGTTTCCTACCCAACAAACCTTACGTTAATAGTAAATTGAGTTATGAAATTTGAAGGATTTAAGACAATTCGCTACCAAAATGCACTTAATGCGTCCTGATTTTTTTCTTTCAAACATGCATCATATTTCGGTTAAAAAATGCAAAAATGCATTAACGAATTTGTTCTATGAAAATTAGCTAAAAATTATAGACTGTTAAACCATAAACTTCACTAAACCTACAGCGAAAGCATCAACTTAACTAAAACGACAGCCAAAGCATCAGAGAAAGGGTCTATTTGAAATGAATTTTCTCTAAACATTTTAGTAAAGTGAAGGGCAATGACGGTTGAAGCTGAAACTTAAGGGTTCGCGGAACACTCTTCTTGCAACATTTTCTTTTCACAATCCGTATTTGTTTCACGTTCTTTGCCTAAACAAACTCCTTTTTTTTTTCTTTAACTGCCCATAACTTTTTTATGTTTAAACTTAGGAGTAATATGTGTTTGACATTGACATGAATATATTACCCGTCACACTGGGAATCAATCCTACTGTCTGATTAGATGAGCGTCTCGCGACAGTAAAAACTTGGATGAGTTTTTGTTGTTTTAACGAAATAAAAGACCTCCCTAATGTGATGCTACACAAAATCCTACCAACTGACTTTTCTGACCTGACATCAGTTTGCCTAATTAAAAGCTAAAAGGAGAAGGAAAATCAACCCTGCCATATATCAAGGTTATGTGAGTATAATGAACTTTTTCTTTCCCTTTTAACTTCTTTTAGCTTTTGATTAGGCAAACTGATGTCAGGGCAGGTCAGGAAGGTCAGTTGGGAGCGTTGTGTGTACACAGCACAGTCAGGGAGGTCTTTTATTTCGTTAAAACGACATAAAACTCATCAAAGTTTTTACTGTCGCGAGACGCTCATCTTATTAGAAGAAAGCAATGTTTAATCTATTAATCACATATTATACATACATTTTATCTTTCTGCTGTCGACGCCCTCGTGGCGCAGGTGTATAGGTGCCAGCCTGCTAAGCGAGAGGTCCCGGGTTCGATTCCCGGGCGAGCCAATTTGACTCTGTCTGGAAAAAAAAAAAAAAATATTAAAAAAAAAAAAAAAATATAGAATGATGGGAAAAATGTGCTAATGGCCTGAGATGCCGCAGCCAATAATATTAAATTAAAAAAAAAAAAAAATCTTTCTGCTGTCCTTGTTTATATGCACTTAAACTATGCCAAATTCCGCATTGCTTCGTGCACACATTGTGCTTAACAAGGAGTAGATACAAAGTTTTTCTTCATGTATTATAACCCTATAGTTGAAACCACAACTAAAGCACAGAAAAGGGGTCTATTTGAAATTCATTTTCTGCACATATTTAAGTAAAATGAAGGATAATGGTGGCTGAAGCTGAAACTTAAGGCTTTATAGAAAACACTTCTTACAAAATTTCTGCTACATCGCCCGTAATGTTAGTTTCAAGTTCTTTATTTAGACATGTCAATTTTGACGTTTTGAATTGCGACTTTTTGATGTTTTAAGAAAAAAAACTATGATGCTTATAACTTCTTTTTCTTTTAACGTAGGGATCCAAATTTTGGTACGTGGCTTTATTTTTATGGCACAAAGCCTCGTACCCAATATGGTTGCCCTAACTTTGTTATTTCCGGAGATATAAAAATTTTCCGAAAGAAAACGCCAAATTTTCCGGGAAAAACTAGTCCGATTTTCCTGGCTAACGAACTTATCCAAGCCACTTGCGAAGGGAAGGTACTCACAGAGTTTTATCAAAATCGGTGTATTATTTTTTTAAGTTAGCGGTGTAACGGTATGTGTATATATATATATATATATATATATATATATATATATATATATATATATATATATATATATATATATATATATATATATATATATATATATATATATATATATATATATACATATAAAATCTAAAACCGACCTCCGATTTGGTTTCCAGGGGTCCTAAATAGCGCTCATTTGAAGAAATTTTTTCAAAATTCAAAAGTCGCGATCTCATTAATGATTTTTTTTTTAAGAAAATTCACTAAAACAGCTTAAAGACTTGGTAAAAACTCCATGCGAGGTACTTTATTAAGCTCAGGCATCTTTTTCGGCTCAGGCCCATTCTTGCTGAGCACAAGGTATATCTTGTGCTCATTGAGAATTTCATGAGTGTAATGTAACTTACTTTTACTATTATTAATGACTGGCTTAATTTTTTAAAATCCTTTGCCATTAGAGGTGTGCGACCCCACATTTTGTTTGAATCGAACTATGGACGAACCCAAGCAAATATGTTGCCTCGAACTTCATACCTCGGAAAGAGTATATCTAAAGTTCACAGTCGAACTTCTTAAAAATTTAAAACCGAACCTCGAACTACCCAAAATTATCAATGTTCATATATAATTTCCTTAAATACAAAATTTAGGTATATCGTAACATACAATATTTGATAGGTAAAAGATCTCCATTATGTTTACAAAAAAAAAGGGTTTGACAAAATTTGCAGACTGATTGGGTGAAAATGCTTTCCGGTGCCACTTAAAATTTTAACTATCTCCTGATTGTGAAAATTCAACTGTTTTGTCTCATTGTGAAATAAAACATGTTTAAACTAGTGTTTTCCGAAGGCAATCTGCAATTATCATGATAAATTCTGGCATTCGTTACCGATTGCTTTTGAACACTGTCATCATAATTTTGTTACCGAAGGGATGCTAGGATATCTAAAAAAAATATTCTGTGTTCAATGGCCCTGTCATGTCACAATCTGTCCCACCAAATGTCAAAAATATGCACGAGTGAAATTTCCTGAAATTACACTATCAACTCAATGAGACTGATAATGCGTGGAAAGCACCGCCACCGAGTTGATGGGGCAGCAATTTCGCTACCTTTGGCAGCTTTGAATGCCTTTAAAGTTAAATTTCGAAGTATTTTTTAGCAACGAATTTCAAACTAGTTTGGAGTTACATATTTCAAACTTCAAGCTACTTTATCACCGCCTAGTGCGAACAATTTTTGGAACCGAGGGTTCGGTTCGAGTTCAGATTCAGTGCGAAATTTGTAAGCTTCGCACAGCTGGGCGCTGCCCTGTAGAACTGAATGTATTCTGCAGCTTCATGGGCCTCCATCTTGAATGGTGTTGTTTTCGGGGCTGGTAGCAGTAGTCTCCTGCTCCGAACAATGTTGTTTACGGGGCTGGTGACATTTGCCCCCTGCTCCCAACAGTGTGGTTTACGGGGCTGATGACATTTGCCCCTTGCTCTGAACGGGATGTTCTGGATAAAAAAGAGATTTTCTCTTGAAACACATTTTATGGTTACAGTGTGATGTTTCGTGGCAATGTGCCATATCATTAAATCAAGTAAAAGGCAGCTTAACTTGCAGCTAAGTGATAACAGTACATCAAATAATTCTTTAAAAAGTAGCGTGAAATTTAGGAAGCAAGTGTCAGAAAGCATCACCTTAGAAAATGTTTTTAATAAAAATAAGCAATTATACATAAAAGAACTAATCAGGCAGATTAAAGCACATCTAAAACGCTAAAAACTAGGAGAAAATACATTTTAGGTTAAGCAGATATTATATCGTGAAATCAAAGAGTTTCATACCTGGATGGAACTACTATAACAAGCCTACGGCAGCATTCTACTCGTGAACACTATGTTAACTATGTTACAATTTGTTTTAAAATGCGAACAAAGAGGAACTTGGTTAATTTTTCGTCCTATATATAGCTGTCGGTGTTGGAGATAAATGATGTCAGTTATTTTTAGAATAGTAGAACTTAGAATCATGTTAGTTTTTAGATTTTAAAATTTCTATATTAAAGCACAGAGTATTCAATTATTAAATGGATAGAAGTGATGACGTCATAGATGACAATTGTGTCTATGATTGGAAATATAACAGTGGAAAATAAAGAGAAATGTGTAAAGCGTTACAGTGAAACAGAGTTTGAGCCTAATTAAGTATATCCTGTGAAGTTTTGTTATTTTTTACTAAAGATGTAATGTGTTAAAAATACAAGAATACAATTTGTTTACAAATCATATCTTTAAGTTAGATTTACAAATTGGGTTCTCTGAAGTTTATTAAATATCCATATTTTGATATTAAAAAAGCGAATGGGCTGGTTAACGGTTCTGGAACTACCTGTAAGAAAAACAACCAGAATATATTTTTTTAAACCATTTACTGAAGGTGAGGTGCATGCTGTATTTGATTTTGGCACTGAAACTTAAGGATTCCTCTGGAAACGACCATTTCTCTGCAGCATAAATATATGTGTGCCGACATTATGTTGATAGTTTTCACCCAGATCATTAACCTGGTGTTAGAGGACAATACATAAAAAAATCTTCAAAAGTCATCCTGCTACATAAAAAAAATAATCCGAGCCTCATTGAAAACTACTTGCAACTGACAGCCAGTTAGTAGCCAATAGTACATTGTCGAAAATAATCAAGAAAGCCATAAACAAAAGATTGATGGTATTTCTTGAAAGTTACAAACTTATAACACCTTATCAATATGGAACACGTTATCAATATGGATTTCTGCAAGGACATTCTGTAGAAGAAGCGACTATGCATTTTTCTCAATATATGTATGATTTGATTGATGCAAACATAAAATTGCTATATTCTGTGATCTATCTCAAAATATATAATTGCTATCTGTGATCTATCTCAAGCATTCGATACTGTAGACCACAAAATTATTCCCAGAAAAATGTATATATACAGTTGTGCACATCAGTTGTTTACGTCTCATCTGCTGGATTGAGAAATACATGTTAAAATCAACGAGGAATACTCTGGAGGTGCTAATGTTCAGTCGGGAACTCCTCAGGGATGTGTGTTGGGACCTACCTTGTTTTTGCTCTACATTAATGACTTGCCAAACCATATTAGGGGTGCTAGTAGGTTGTTCATGTACGCTGACGATACCACTCTCGTGGTGTCTGGTGATACACCTTAGGAAGGGAGGGCAGGGGTTGTTGGCAGCCATGTGGGGATCTTGTGAGCTGATGTGAGTCCAACAAATTAATTATAAATTATAACAAAACAAAATATGTTAAATTTTAAACACCTATGACAAGTTTGTTAGCATCGGGCACCACAATTAATGGCAAGTATCGGAAATTGAGAACAAGTGTACATTCTTGTATACGCTTGTACATGCAGACAGGAGATGGTCTGCACATATAGAATCAGTCTATTATTCATTAAATAAAACATGTTATGCACTTTTTATTTTTTTTAATAATTTTAAGGAAGTCATATTTTATTATGAATGTGTTTATCCAGTGCTGTCATTCAATGTAATACTTTGGGGTAACACAATTGACCGTGGGACAGGATAAATTCATCCTCTGATGACGCTAACTTGGTTAGTGAAACGCTCGACAGTTTTTTTAAATGTGTTGTGGTGATTCGGGTTTTCCAAGTGTCCTTATCAGTGCTCATCACAGGTTCTAAACTTCACTTAATGTCTTCTATACACTCCATGAATTCGAAAGTGTGTTAAAATCAGATTTGCTTTATATAGAAGAATAGTTTAAAGTTTATTTAGAAGGCATACGTCTATTTCGTTTCCCTTGTCCAGTATTTGACCTTTTATATGATTATGTGATTTGTAGTTTTCTGGTGTGATTGTATTTATGGCTTAAAATCATATAACGGGCGAATCTATGTCCCAGGGGTACTCTTCACACAAGTGTTAACATTTATCGAATAACTTGCGTCCATTAAAATACATTCAAGCGCAATTTGCTATCTGTTTTGGTTGTTTTGTGCAAAGCAGTTTTTGAAAATCTTAAAGGATATGATTTAGACTTTACAGATTAGCAATAAGTGCAATCAAAATTTAACGTCACTAAATTCACCATGATTTCGGTAATGTTTGTATTTTTTTTGATATTGGCATTAAATTACCAATAAATACAATTCAAAAGACGCTTAGAGGTGACCACAACATAACCTCAAATTTCTGTGCCAAGATGGTTTTAAAAAAGGTTAGCTTATCTAAGAAAATTACTTATTTGTCATTCCGGTAATTGTAATTTTCGGTAACAGGATGAGTTACCGAAATGATAAAAACGTTACCGAATGGAGAGTATGTGAACTCTTTTGATTTAGTTTCTTATAGCATTTGTATTTTTCAATATTACAGGAAGTGTTTATGAAGAATACTTTAAGAATATTGCTTCTCATTAAAAACGAAGAGCTTAAGACACAATGAATAAAGAAAAGTGTAATTCATTCAAAATAAAATTTACGCCTTCTGCGAAGTCAGAAAAGGTGTAAAAATCAAAGGGAGATAAATCACTTAAGAAGAGAATAAACTAGAAAGAGTGTTCAAAAGTTTAGAGCTTAGATGTCAACAGAACAGCTTGAAGAAAAGAGAAAAAGAGATAGAGAGCGCTACTATAAAAGAAAATAAAATGGTCTAGTGAAATCCATGCAGGAGTGTACAGAAAAGGAAAAAATGAAGCGAGCAAATTCGAGAAAAAGTAGTGCAGTCTATAGAGATCGTATCAAAGCAAAGAGACTGGAAATGAAGCTTTTGAATGAAAGTACTCCGCCAAATTCAAATGATGAAGGCGAATTTTCATAATAATTTATAAAATCAAGTTGCTCCAAACAATAATCGTTCTCCTAAGAAATATTCTGAAAAGTAAATACACCTTACAAAAAAAATAGAAGAGTACCGGAAATGACTACAGAGAAAAACGCAATCTGTTTCCAATTATATAGGTTCCCCCAATAGCAACGTTGGATCCTTAACAATAGGTTTAAATGTACCTGTAGAGGGTAAAGAAATTGCTCTTTGGTGAAGCTTTCAAAACTGAATTAAGGCAAAACGTAGATTTTGCTTTAATTGAAAGGCAATGTCAAACAATTGACAATGTTTTATGTGGTTCCATAATCAGGCGATATAACGTATTAAGTAAAACTAAACAGTTTGTATCATATAAAATGCACAAAAAAATACAGAAGTTCCACCATGTTGCGACAATATGAAAGAAAAAAGAGTATTCAGAAAGATACTGCAATTCAAAAATGTGTCCCAGAAAAAGGATTTCATAAAAAATGGCAAAGTGAGAAAACAAAAAAGACTACTTCTAGATACTTTGCATAACTTACACAAGAAACTCCTACAAGAGAATTACCTAAAAATTTCATATGCTTCTTTTCTGCACCACAAACCTTTTGGATCGATACTCCGCGGAGTAAAGATAAGGATATGCTTGCATCAACAATAACAAAAAAACTTTTCGCTCTTCGATTTACAGAAACCAACAATAGCGAGAAATTAATTAAATTGGTAACTTATGATCAAACAAATAAAAAATGTATAAATTCTGCAATTCTGTCATAAGACAATTATGAATTTTATTTCCGAAATGTATTGGATCTACATTTACCCTTTTGAATTTTGGGAATGAGATCAGAAAACATTTCATATTGTACTTGTTTAACTAAAACAAGATGAGAATTATGAAAAGCTAATCTTGACTTAATTACCAATTTTTTTTACCCTCAGAATGACGAGCATTAAATAGTAATGTTAGAGAATAAGGAACTATTCTGAGAATCTTATTTAACGATGAAAATCTAGATAGAATACTCTCTGATTCCTTAGTTAATAACAAAACCATAACGATACTTTTAGATTCTTCATTGGCTCGAGGCTACAATTCTCATAAGACTCTTAAGGCCAACAATTGGAATCCTCCTTTTGAAAAGAAGATCCGTTCCATAATACGCTATGCTCTACAATTTGCTTTGGGAATAAGCCTCGACCTGTGCAGTCTGCAGGATTTTTGACTGGAGAGATATAGTTCCATCGAATTTCCTGCATATGTCTAGCATGGTTACTAAGAAAAATATACCATTTATGGACTGAATATCTTATCCATGAAAGTGTTACTTTAGAGTCTGACCAGGCAAAAATTCCAGATAAACTAATATGCTGTGGAAGAGAATGAATTACAAGGTATACAAGATCTGACAACCATACTGCAACGCAAAGCTCCAAACGAGGTAAGGTTATCCTTTTAAACGGAGCTACTTTCGAGTTAACTGCCACTCGGGTTGCCATACGTCCTAGTTTTCCCGGACATGTCCTCTTTTTTACGCTTGCGGGAAATGTCCGGGCTAGTTTTTTCGATTGTCCGGGATTGCGGAAATGCCTGGGTTAGTTCTTTTAGTTGGGTCACGTTTTTATATTTTGTTAGTTTGGTATTCCCCTGTCTGCGGCTATAAGAATACATGTAAAATTATGTAGGTATAATTATTATTGTCACGCGTCAACGCTGTTTGCAATGCAGTGTGCCATAGACAAATTTACTTTATCTATGCAGTGTGCTTGACCTGATTGTTCTATGAGTGTGCTCATGGCTGTTGTAGGTGTAGGTTGATCGCTGGTGTGGCTGTGGCTGTCGGTGGGTACATGCAGGGTGCACGCGTTCACATTTACTTGTAGATATAGAACACCCGACCTGATCTTTTTCTATGTGTAGTACAGTTTATTATTATTATTATTATTATTATTATTATTATTATTATTATTAATCGCCTTTATTAAATACAATAAAAAACAAGAAATCACTACAAATGAATCAAAATACACAACTCAAGCTAATCTAAGCTATAAGCTAAGGCGGAAACCCATGGCGAAGTCTAGCCCTTGGCTAATCTACTCAACCATAAGGTTCCCTCATGCAATAGTGCAATGTGAGGTATATGATCCACTACAATACAATACCACCAACCACACTCACATCGCAAACAGTAGCCTTTACAAATTAATAATGTATTATTAGTACTATCAATATTGTTCACATTATCTATACCACTAATTTTGCTGGGAGAGCAAATACCTCTTAAATGTGTTCTTGAATGCACTGTCGCTGAGACTCAAATATGCACGAGGTAACGAATTATAAAGTTCAACAGCATTATAAATAAAAGTCCTTTTGAACATAGCTGTCCGATGACGCGGAATCGTTAACCGATATGGGTACCGAATATTGACGTCGTGAGCCCCATCTCTGAAGGAGAATTTTTCCTTCAGAGAAGATGGTGATGAGCGACCATTAATCACGGCCAAAACAAATTTTGGAAGATGTAGTTTTCTTATATCAGCCATTCTTAACCAACCCAACTCCCCATAAGTATGTGACACATGATCCCTACCACGCAATCCAAATATAAATCTCGAACACGAATTCTGAACTACCTGTATGCGATTCCTATCCCTCACATCAATGCAATGTCCGTAAACCAGATCACAATAATTAAAACTAGACAGCACAAGTGCCTCACAAAGGTTTTTACGTAATTGTGTGTTTAATATATGCCTGTTACTGTACAATAATTTTAATGAAACAAAGCTCCTCTGAAGCATCCCTTTCACATGCAGCCTAAACCTAAGGTCCGTATCGAGAGTAATACCCAAGTTCACGGTGGACCGTACAAAATCAAGACTAGTACCACCAATCATAATATTCAACATGTTCGTAGAGATGCTCACATCTCTCTTGCTACCAAATATCATCACTTTCGATTTAAGAGGATTAAGTTTTAAGCCATGCCCCTCCGAAAGGTCTCTCAACCGCAGCAGCTCGGAGTTAATGACCTCTGACGCGTGAAGAGAATCTATGCTATCAAAATCAAACTGTAGCTGTGTATCGTCAGCAAAGGCTTGAACTCGACAGTGCTCAAGAGACTGCAGTATGCTAGATGTATACACCAAAAAAAGTAGAGGCCCCAAAACGGAGCCTTGTGGTACACCCGAAAGAATGGTCACCCCATCAGACCATCTGCCATTAGAAAACATCAACTGCGAGCGGTTATCAAGATAAGACTCGATCAGTCTATGAGACTCATTAGAGAAGCCATAATATCTTAACTTAGACAACAAGAGCCCGTGATTTATAGTATCGAACGCCTTTGAGTAGTCAAGCAGCACAAGAAGAGAACACTTACTCTTATCAACTGCAGTCATTATACTGTCAACAACGTTGATGAGTGCCACAGATGTATTAAAGCCACTCCGAAAGCCACACTGTGTGTGGCTAGTGTGAATGAGTCCTAGTCTTGAGATGTGTGTGAGTCCTAGTTTTGTCCTCTTTTTTTGAAATGGAGATCTCCTAGTTTGTCCTAGTTTTTAAATGTGCTTGTCCTAGCCTGAGCTTTTTTGGTCTGGCAACCCTAACTGCCACTAGCGAAACCTTCATATTTTTGTACATGTGCACAATTCAAAAACAGACACAACTTGCAGACACAGTCTCATTTGCGTCACAAAATGTGTGCAATTCAGATCTGAGATGCTTGATATTTAAACGTGTCTGAATTTTGATCTCCTTGATCACTGGTAATTCTGACTGAAACCTTTTTCCTTGCTTAAGAAAGACCAAGGATGGTTCATCATCCCAGTCTAGTCCAACAGTCCACAAATGTTGGATCATACGCTTGGCAAACAGCATGAAAGGTGTCAAAAAACCCAGAGGATTGAATATCCTGGGTAAATTAGACAATAAAACTTGTTTTGTACAAGTTGAGGATAGTTCATTAGTTTGATATGTAAAACTGTCGTGGTTAGGTTCCCAACGTGAACCTAACACTTTGACATAACTAGGTTGATCTAAATCAAAACAGATGGGCTGCTGTTCTTCTAATGGAGCTTTCGCTAATATCACCTATCACCTCTGAATTGCTGGTTCATTTTCGCAATGAAAATCCACCTTTTACCATTATTGATGGGAGTTCATGCCTAATATTCAAAGCATCCTCAGTCAGTATTCTTGAAGCTGTGGCCTGTTTTCTTCGTCAGATGCTAACTGGCGAATAGTTAGATTCGCCAAATACAGCGAACAGCTAAATCCGAAAATGACCATGTTCCTTTGGTAATCCTATCTTCTGGATGAACAACTATTCTTAAAAACATTTGTTTTATATCTGTTGCAAGGACGAATTTCTGTAAATGTACTTTTAAAAGTATTGTAACAATATCTGAATGCAATTTAGCTCCAACGTACAAAATACCATTTAAAGAAACGTTGTTTGTCGAGTTCATAGAAGCTTCAAAGACAACTCTTACTTTTGTCATAGGACTGTCATTTTTTATAACACAGTGATGAGGTATATAAAATGAATTGTCCTTTGAAGCCGACATAACAGGAGGCAGTATATTGTTTATTATGTACTTGTGTTTATATTTGTGGTGTTCTATCTGTGTTGTTTTTATGTATTTGACGTACCACATATGCAATTTATGTATCAAGGGTGGTCAATAAATATTATTATTGTTTTTATTATTACTATTATACTACTATTTAATTTTTGTGATTAATTACTTGCTGTTGCTTTTTTAGGTGTTATGTGGTCAATTTGTGGGGTACATGATCAAGGGTGGAGAGAAAGAGCAGTGTTCGGTAAAATAAGGTTCATGGTTGACTACAGTTTGCGGAAAAAGTTTGATATTGATGCTTACCTGGGTCGATATATCAGAAATTATAAACCGTCCAAAGAACAAACAGGGTCCAAGAAAGGAATCAAAAGGAAGAAGGGTGAAAAATAGATATAAGCTTTTGATTCTAATTAGGTGTGGGATTACAATATGTACTCAATTTAAGATTCAAACCACTTTATTAATAAATCATTTTAATGTTAAATTGTGTCTTAATCACAGGATGTACTTTTCAAAATCACATTCATTATATCTTCTTTTCCCGCCATTATTTAAAATTCGGATATTATACATTCATTTTAACTTTTAACCATTACTGCTGCAAGCAACATAATAATAACACATAATAATAATATTTTGGCAAAACTTACACAGTCTATATACTAAAAAACACGTACTAAATGTATAAAATTAGATAAAACTATTATACAAACACATGAATATAATTTAAATAAATTGCAAACAAATAAAATCAGATATTTATTTAGTTTAATTTTTCTATTTTTTTATAATTAAAATAATACATTGAATCTTACAAATAAGCTATGCTTGTGGATGTATGGATACAATTTTGTTTAACATGCTGCTAATCTGCTTCTCCCAAAACTATTATAATCAATGTCATTTTTGATTTTGTTCCTAATGTTGCTTCTTCTGCTGCTGCGATAAAGCTTCAAAGATAAAATACAAAAAGGAAGAGAAACAAACTAATACCTAATACATACCATATCAATGTGTCTCCAGTGACACTATTCCATCCACTCATTATCCATGAAGTATTCATTTATTGAATGAAATTCATATTTTAGGAATAGGAGAGACCCCAAGAGTGAACCCTGAGGCATTACCGCAGGTTTGTGGCTGCCGGCCTGAGTACTGTTCATTTAGGTTCACTCTTTGATAGCGGTTGGTAAGGTATGACATCATCAGCCTCAGTGACAAACCCCTAATACCATGACATTCTACTTTGGCTAGCAATATTTCATGTGATAATATATCAAATGTCTTTTGTAATTCACCTAGATTGACATCAGGTGGTCTAGAATACAGCACCAAATTATCAAAGTGGTAGTTAATTGGCTGGAAAATGCTTTTATCTTTGAACATAAGATACCATATTCACTTCTGCTACTAGGCCGTTGTTGTGACAAGTGATCTTAATGTGCCTTGGCATGATTTTTCACTAAATGTTAGTAATTCGATCATATATGGCCATTATACGGGTTTATCTTCTGCATATTCTTCTTATGAAGGAAAGCGAGCTAATGGAAGAAACAATTTTATTGCTTAGCTCTTGGTAAAGCACTTTGTTTAAGTAAAGATAACAAAAAGTCATCATAAACTAAATAAGGTCTGTATGAAGCTGAGACAGTGTTTTGTTTTCAGGACAACAATTGTTTATAAACATAAAATATAAAAGATAATAACCATGAATCTGAAGCACTGGTGTTTTTTATTAAAACTTTACAAAATTTAATATACCCTCTTCAACCCTCTGTCACTCGCGCCTTGTTTTTTACACCATCAATCATCTTGCTTTAGGATGCCCCATATTGCAAAATCTAAAACGCTGAAGTCTGGAGATCTTGGTGGCCAACAATTTGAACCATTTCGGCTTAGCCATTCCTTGGGACATTTGAAATGTAACCATTAAACTACTTCATGGGCACTATGGACTGAAGCTCCATCATGTACATAATACATTTTGCGATGCAGTATCAACAGTAATTCAGAAATGAACTCGTCCAGTTGGTCTAACAATAGGTTTGTCCAATCATTTTTTTTTTCATAAAGATAATAGTAATAGTAATTTTTATTTGGCAAATGAATCATACAATGTATTGTACATAGAAGATTTGCTTGTGCATGTGATTAATACAATTTCACTATAAATGTCCAATAGGTAATAACGCCAAAAGTATTTGAAACTATCACCTTAAAATTTTCTTATGAGAGCGTGAGACACATTTGTAGAAAACTGTGCTGCCATACCATACAGTGGTTCTCATCTGCATAGAAGTGATGCTTATGCTGATTAAATGGACCATCTACCAAACTTTCTTCGTCTGCTCATAATATCTGAAATGGATATCGCCTGTTCCTATGTGCAAAAAAATATTCTGTAAAAGAAGTAACAAAAAACTACTTTATTAAATGTAATTAAGCAATGTCAAATAAAATTGAAGGATTAAAGTATATCTAGACTGAAAGGAAAATAGATATCCTCTGCATTTCTGAACATTACTGAAGCATTACTGATGCTTTTATAAACTGTATGATAATTTCAGATTACAATATAGCTTATGCTTATTGCAGACAAAAAACTACTTGCATGGGGGAGTCTTAATACTTGTACATAGAAAGTGGAAAACAAATAAAATTATAGAAGTATGTAACCTCTTACAAGACAAGCATATAGTAGTTGCAGCTATTGTGGTGAATAAAAGAGTCATTCTGGCCATATATGGGTCTCCAACCGGTAATTATGAGCTATTTCTTGGAAGGCTGCCGAATGCCCTACCATTTATCATTAATAAGTAGAGAGAGAAGAAGACATATGTGGTTGGTGATTTTAATGTCGATTTTTTTGTACAGTCATTTGAAAGATGTCAGTTTGTGAGTCTTAAAAGCATGTAATTTGGAGTTACTTATGGATGAACCATCACAGATAACAAGGAATAGTAAGCACCTGTATAGATAGTATATTTACCAATGACGGTAGCATACAGTATGAGAAAACAATTGGTTAACATCTTGGAGGACAATAGGTCACATTCCTAGTAGAAATACAACAACCTAAAAAGTCAGTATAAAATATACACAAATGACATATAAAAATGAAAGAATACAAAACATACCTCGAAAGAGTTAACTGGAGTTTGATGTTACAGGGTAAATCTGCAGCATCAGCATATTTCTTGTTTCATACTAGTTTACTAAGTATGTGGAATTATTTCCCATAAAGGAAAAGGAAATAAGGACATATATATATATATATATATATATATATATATATATATATATATATATATATATATATATATATATATATATATATATTTCTAAAGAACTTCAAGAGATGAAAGGTACACTTGATGCTATAGATGTTATTGCTAGAGTAAAAAAGGATGATGTCAGTTTGACAGCCTATAAAACATAAAGGAATGTATGTATTAAGGATAGAAGAAAGAAATGTTGGTTAAATAAATAGATCAAGCGATAAGCAGAAAACAATCTGGAGCATTATAAATAAAGAGAGAAAATGTAATGAATTGAATTAAACTGTTAACAGTGAAGCTACTGAAGACGTAACGCTGCTTCTTGAGCGGGGGGGGGGGGGGGGGTGGGGGTCAAATAACAATTTGAGTCTTGCTGGTCCAGTTGGCCTCATTAAAACTGATGTAAGCTCTTGCTATTTTTACGATATAAATGAGGAAGAAATCATCAGGATCATCCAAGGTATGAAAAGTACATACTCGAAGATATTTATGAAATATCAATAAATGTTTCTTGGAAGGTGTATTCCCACTAGAGTTAAAATCAGCTAAGACTGTTCCAGCATACAATAAGAGGGGTGACTTACAGACAATTCTCTCTTCTGCCAGTTGTAACAAAACTATTTTAAATAGTAATTGAGAACGGGATTGTAAAGTATCTGGAAAAAAATAGATATATTTACTGCTAAACAGCATGGTAACAGAAAAGGAACGTCGACATCAACGGCCTTGTTAGAAATTTTTGAAAATATAAAAAGTGCATATTATGGGAAGAAATTTGCAAATCTAGTTTTATGTGATTTAAGTAGAGCCTTCGATTCTGTCTCTCATGATATTTTAGTTCGAAAGCTCCACATCTATCGAATGAGGGGATGCTGTCATGAAACCTTATTTAAACAGCAAAACACATGTGGTAGAATGGAAGGGTGTAAGATCAAGTTTGATGAACATTGGTTTGCGGGTACTACAGGGTTCAGTATTGGGACCTGTCATGTTCACCCTGTACATTAATAGTAGACAATGTTAATACAGATGGTATCTGCCCATATTCTGATGACCCTTCTTTCACAGTGCTAGAAAAGAAGAGACTCCACTGAAGAGCAAGACACAAAAACTAATTGAAGATATGAGGTTCTGGTTTGAAACAAATAAACTCAGTGTAAATGAATCAAAAACCAAAGTAATCACTATCAATGGCAAAATCAGTAAAGTTCTTGGAGGTGTATGTTGATATCAAATCAAACTGGAATGTGCATGTGGCTGAAACATCAAAGAAACTCGCCTACACCAAATTTTTCTACTACAAAAAAAAGCAGTTGCGATTCTGTGCAGTTTGGGTTATAGACAGGTGTAGAGAGAGTTTTCGAAGTCTGAGTATATTAACGATTCCATAGGCATATATATTTACCTGTGTAAAATATGTCTGTGAAAATAGACACAGCTTTCATACATCAGGGGATAGTCACTCAATAGGAACGAGATATAGAGAACTACTTCTATTGCCGTTCCACCAGATAAACAAGTCACAGAACAACTCAATTTATTGGGATGTAGAGTTTTACAGTAAAATTCTAGAAAGCTAAAGAACTAAATATATATTTTTTTAGTAAAATGAAGAATGTTCTCATAGAAAAGGGTTTTACACTTTCCGTAAATACATGGATGGTAATTTAAGTGTGAGTGACTGTTCTATAGAAACCATAGCTTGGCAAACAATGTTTTATTTGTGTATAAGTGTGTGTGTGTCTATGTGTTTATGTCTGTGTGTGAATGTGTGTTTTCTTAATTTATATTTGTTATATTTTAGTGTTAATTATACTACATATTTTATTTATATATAAATTTTACCACCCATCTGTTTTATTTGTTTTTATGTATATATTTATTTGTTACAATATATTTTAATTATACACCTTTTTGTCTATATCTTATATTTGTTTAACATCAGTGTTATTGATATTTCTGGTTGTTTTGTGTATAATATTTTTGTGAATATGTTTTTAACTGCCCATGTATGTGTGTTGATGTCAATAAAGGTTATTATTATTATTATTACTAAGAACCAGTTGCAGTAGTTGTGTATATCACAGATGAGTGAAGATTGGAACCTGTGATGAGCACTAATAAGTACAATTTTGAGAACCCAATTCATCACAATATATTTTTTGGAAGTGACGATCGTTTCGCTAACAAAGTTAGCGTCATCAGAGGGATAAATAAACTAAGTGCTTAGTTTGTTGTATCGGATTGGATTCTGAGACAAGTGCCTCGTCAAGAAGGAATTCTCGGTTATGACTTTATGTGGATGCAACTTCTTCATGACAGTAATAAATTTGGAGAACCCAATAAATCACAATACAGTTTTTAGACCTGGCAAAGTTTGCGTATTCAGAGGGATGAAAACTAAGCGCTTGGTTTATTCCGCCCACTGATGACGCTAACTTTGTTAGCGAAACGATCGTCAGGTCTAGAAACTGTATTTTGATGAATTGGGTACTCCAAATTTATGACCGTAATGAAGATTTTGCCTCCACGTAAAGTGATAACCGAGAAGTCCTTCTTGACAAAACACTCGTCTCAGGGTCCAATCCCTGATACATGTCCCACTTCATTTGCTAACTCTACAGAAGTTAACATAGGATTCTGATCTAGTGTCTTCAAAAATGTTTCTTCTTGATCTACGGTAATGGTTGGTCTGCCAATGCTTCTGTCACAAGGCTTTTAACTGGCAGTTTTGCGAAAATAAAACTGAATAATTATACCGTATTAAGTAAGGGCATATGCCAGAGTTTGCAGTTACCTGATAATGGATAAATAGACAAATGTATTCTTTCTTATCGGTAATAATGCCCCGAAACTATAAGCAAAATAAAGGAATAATTTGCACTTGTATATAAAAATTTCCCAAATGACACAAATAATTCGTCCACTCAAACAAATAAACATATAAACGATATCATATCATACGGTGAATGTCAGTTACAGCGTCTAGCAGACCTGCGCAATAATATCAAATGTTCCGTTACCACGGCAACAACATACTAGATCTCATATAAGTTATTGACAATGAAAGGCTGTGAAATTAAACATAAATGTTTCAAATTTGAATAGCTCAATTTTCTGTAACCCTAGAAAGCTAAATTTTGGCACATAATTAGGTATTTCCCAAAGCAATATGTACACCAAATTTTATCGAAATATCTTTATAATTTTCGGAGAAAAAAATTTTTTTCGAAAGAAAACTCAAAATTTTCCCGGAAAACCGTGTCCGATTTTTCTGGATAACGAACTCATCCAAGCTATTAATAAAAGAAAGGCACTTGCCGAGTTTTATCAAAATCGGTTAATTATTTTTTGAGTTCGGTTGGATACATATATATATAAACATATAAAAATCAAAACTGACCCCGGATATGGGTTCTAGGGGCCCAAATTCGCGCTCATTTGCAAAAATTTTTGCAAAGTCTCACCATCGATACCTCCATTAGTGAATTTTTTTTTATTAAAACCCAAAAAAGCGAGCAGCTATACTCATGAGGATTTACATGCTGATCTAGACGAAATTAGCAATGGATCACTTATTATTGAGAGAGCCTGCCTGGTATACAAAATTTCCCAATCAACATTATCTGATCATAACAGGGGTGGAAGAGGTAGTAAAAGTAAATAACAACCAATATTCCAATAGGAATAATGAAGTCAAAGGAGGATGTAGAAGTTTTGAGAACAACAACAGTTCGGGACGTAGTGAAGCAATGCCAGCGAGTGGTTTCTGCCACGTCTCTAGGTGTCGAGGGGGTGTTTAGTGGGTAGTCCCGACCTGGAAGGGATGGGAGTCACCACACTCCGATTGATGTAAGATCGCGCAAGCGCCAGCTACTGCCCTGTGTAAAAAGCATTCACCTCCTCTATGAGAAAAAAATACATATATTCCAATAGAACGAGAAACGACAGTTGCAAAAACTAAAAAGGCTTCGGAAAAATGGGGTCTTCGCCTGTCAAGACATGAGGTTTTTGAAATGGTTGGAAGGTTAGTTAAATCAAATTATTAAATGGCAAAGACGTAACCCTGGAAAGGAAATAATTGAGAAAACCTTCTCAAGATTATTTAAAGATGTTTGGGAGGAGGCAAGCCCAATTTTAATTCAGAATGGATTTAAAAAAGCCCCTATGATATATCACAGTGGTTTCCAAAGATCAATTTGATCCAGCAGCTTATATAAGAGATGGAAGTGCCAAATGACGAACAACATGCATATAATGGCAGTGTCACCAAGCAAGTCTGATGATGTCAGCGTTGAATCCCGTACTAATAGCGTAAATAATATCGAGGACAGATCTACTTCTAGTAGGATTAATAATGTTTGGGGACGGTGGTGATATAAATGTACAGTCCAATACCAGCAGTGGAAATATTTTGTCTATTACTAGTAGAAACGCTGATTCTCTTGGTATTTCATTTGAAGAAATACTTTTGTCAGCAATGAGGCAAAATAAAAAAGTCTGGACGCAGCAAGTGTGTTATGGAAGTGAATTTTCATAAAAATCTTTTTAATAGTAAATATGTCTCCCTAATGCAATCAGGCATCAATCTGGTTACCGGTATAACCTATCTAGTGGAAACAATATACTATATTCTATCAAAATAACTTATTGTTTGAAAATGTACAAAAATTTTCCGAAAATAAACTTAAAATATTTCCAAGAAAACTGGTTTCCTAGCCAACAAACCTTAAGGTTAATAGCAAATTGAGGCATTTAAATTTGAGTCATTTAATGAAAATTCGCTACAAAAACGCACTTACGGCGTCTCGATTTATTTTCTTACAAACGTGCATCATATTTCGATAAAAAGAGCAATAATATAAGTTCGTATAAAAGTATATATGTTCGAAAACAAAAATTTTAGGTATCACCAACTACTTATGGGCCATCCTGTGATTGTCAAAGTAAAGATGCAGCTCAAGACACCCTATAATTAGCTTATACAATTTTTTCTCCTATCTTGTATAATAACAGTTATATTGAGCTTTACCGTAGAAATGCATCACCCTGTATATATGTAAGCAGATAAAAACTGAACCTAAACCCGGATATGGATTCTAGGGTGCCTAGTTTGCGCTTATTTGAAGAAAACCTTTTAAAATTCAAAAGTGGCGGTCTCCTCATTAAAATATATTTCCTGGTAAATTAGCTAATTATTATAGCCTGTTAAACGACAAACTTAATTAAAACTACCGCCAAAGCATCAGAGAAGGGGTCTATGTGAAATGAAATTTCTGGAAATATTTTATTAAAATGAAGGACAATTGGCAGTTGAAGCTGAAATTGAAGAGTTTGCAGAACACTCTTCCTGCGGCATTTTCTTTTCATAATCCGTATTTGTTTCAGGTTCTGTGCCTAAATGTTGCGAATTTTGACGTTTCAAATCGCGACTTTGATGTTTTGAGGAAAACTTCATTTTTTTTTTCTTTAACTGCCCATAACTTTTTTGTCTTCAAATTTACAGATCTAAATTGGTACATGGTTCACTCTTTATAATACAAACACCCGTACCAAATTTGGTTGCCCTTACTGTGTTATTTCCGGAGATATCGATTTTTTCCGAAAGAAAACACAAAATTTTCTGGGAAAACCTGGACTGATTTTCATGGCTAACGAACTTATCCAAGCCACTTGCAAAAGGAAGGTACTCACCAAATTTGATCAAAATCGGCCCATTATTTTTTTAGTTATCGGTATGATACACACACACAGATATTATATATATATATATATATATATATATATATATATATATATATATATATATATATATATATATATATATATATATATACATATATATATATATATATATATATATATATATATATATATATATATATATATATATATAAATTGAAACTGACCCTAGATATGGATTCTAGGGGTCCTAGTTCGTGCTCTTTTGCAAAAAAAATTTCAAGTCGGGGTCTTCACAATAGTGAATTTTTTTAAAGAAAATTCACTAATAGTGACAAGTAAACCAAATCTGAAAAAGAATGGTCAGTGTAACAGAATTAATAACAAGAACTGGAGTTTTAGAAAGACTACAACAAATGGTTGATAAAAATATTAAGAAAAGAAAGACAATATAAAAAATACTACTATGACAAAAACGCAAAATGAAACAAAAGCACCAAAGAGTAGATAACCGTACCTACAAACGTTTGATGAGTCAGAAACTAAAGATGAAAAATTATGAGGAAGAGTCCGATGCACTCTTAGACAAATTGTTGACAAAGTGGAGGGGGAAGATTAAGTCATTCAAGATATTCAGCGACAAGTTTCGGAAGTGACTAATGTTATTTAAATTTACAGGATAAAATTCTGAATATAAAAGTTTTTAAAAGACTGTTATGTTATTTAAATTTACAGGAAAAAAAGTTTTTAAAAGACTGAGGTTGGGCACTGTGGCTGGAAACTGAAACAAAAAACAGAATTACTAACTAAATAGTTTAGCGGCAACTTCATTGTCCAAATAAGTATATAGAGCATAACTCTCTGTTAGTTCTTTTGTGGTTTTAAGGGGTAATTTTGCTTCTTTGCTAAAGAACGTGACGCTGAAACTTATGAAGTTCACAAGAAAAACTGTCTTCAACCAAAATTCGATTTTGAAGGGTGATGCTGTAGCTGAAGGGGCAAACTAGTTTTAGATAACTCGACTGCTGACAGGTGGAGTTTACTACCCTTATATATACTTTGATCCTATTAGTGAATTTTCTTTAAAAAATTCACTATTGAGGAGATCCCAACTTTTCAATTTTGAAAACATTTCTTCAAATGAGGGTGAACTAAGCCCCCTAGAACCCAGGGTCAGGTCAGGAGATCCGTGTTTATATATATATATATATATATATATATATATATATATATATATATATATATATATATATATATATATATATATATATATATATATATATATATATATATATATATATATATATATATATATATATATATATATATATATATATATATATATATATGTCTACTGGGAGTTTCAGCGACAATTTTATATAGTCATGGTAAGATTCGGCGACCATGTGTAAGTTTCGACGACGTCGCCAAATGTACATTTTACGTACATCGTAAGTTTTGTCGACACATACCCCTCCGTCATACCCCCACTCTTTTGCATTATTGCCAAGTTATTCTTTAGGCATATTATTCGGGGTAGAAGCTGCGTTCTCCGAAAAGTAGAAAGTAAATGTTTTTCAATTTCGATCATTAAAAGACAAAAATAGATTTGTCATTTAACATTGAAATTTTGAAATACAACATATATTATGTTTGTTTATATCAGTGAGATCATCTTCTCGGAAATGAAGTCAGTCAACTTGTATCTATCGTGGCTTTTTTTTCCTCTAAGGATTGTCATCAATTTGGGATTTTAGTGTCACCTTTTTCGCGACTTATGTGTTTATATCAGCAAATCGCCAGTAGTGTAACATGTTATTACTTAAGACAATGGCATGACGTCATGGGTCAGCTACAATGTAAACTTATCATCAGATTTCACTACATCTTAAGAGCACCTTTCCACCTTTCATCAATTAGTAAATTGTTAAATTTTAGTACAAGTTCTGCCGACGGAGACTAAGGTACAATTCTATGAATTTGACTGGAAATGTTGGCAATTACCGAGTGTAGAGGATCCAGTACATACAGGTGTCCCACGTATACCTTCCATTAGCCGTTTCTGGAGTACGGTTTACAATTGAATCCTTAAAATTCAGGCACGTAGGTTTCTCAAAATTTCCAGTCCACTGAAAATATTGACGTTAGTATGGGACCTCCGGTTATACCGAAAAAAGACGTCAACTATCTTATTTCAAATGGAAGATGGTGTTTTTTTATTACGGATCTAGATTGCTTGTCAAATTGTATAGCATGTTTTACTAATTTGCGCTCATTTTAAAAACATTTTTGAAAGTCTTACCGTAAATACTTCTCCAATATCATAAGAAACATGTATAATTTTGTGCTCTTTTGGAAGAAAATAATAAATTCCTAAAACCAATTTTCTATAAATAAGTAGCTGTAAAAAAATAACTATGCACCCAACATACAGCTATATAAGTTAAGAACCTCCTTATTTGGGGCGTGTCTAAGTGAAATGATGTTTTAAAATGGTCCCATTTCTTAATGAAAATTCACTAAAAATAACTGATGACGTCATCCTTCATAACTACCGACATTTAAATATGCTGGTGAAACATGTATTTTTATCAAAGACAATTTACGTGTTCGATTTTTTTTGAAAAAGTAATTAAAACTTAAAAAAGCATTCCTAATCTGGTAACCCTCAGATATAACTGATAGAGACATTACATAAGCACAATGTTTGCCTGGAAATATTCAGTATTTGCATACATGTTCTTCCCAATTTATATAGAACTTCAAGAATATCACATATTTGACTTGATATATTATAGTCATATAAACTTTATATATTTGCTTGATTGTATACAGTATTCCTATATCTAGAAGTTGAAAAATAGCATTTTGGTTCGTAATTTTGAGATATTAGTGATCAAGTTGAATGTGCGCATGCTCCGTTCTTCGAAGGGGACTTAAAGCCGTCGGTCCCGTGTCCATGTGATGTTGAGCACGTTTTTTTTAAATTTTTGTAACGTCGGGCTATTTACGCAACTATGGCTAATCATCGACGCCAGGGAGCAGTTTTGCTTCGCCAACCTGAAATTTCTGCCGAATCCGTCCCGTTTTTGTAAGAGGGGTAAGGAACTTCAGCGTGCCCAACATCGCATGGTACACGGGACCGACGTCTTAACATCCCCTCCGAAGGACGATGCACACGCAATCAACTTGCTCATACACAATGCCGCCCCACCGATAGATGTTAGATTTCAGTATGTACTGAATGGCGCGGCCGAGAATTGAACCGGTGTATCTGCACTTACTAGCCTGTGTACAAACCAGCAACGCTACCCCAATGGCAAATTTTAGGGACGTTAAAAAATAGTTAACCTCCCGCTCCAAAAAGTCGTTGCACTATTTCGAGATTTAAAATGTTTTCCAATTGAGCTTTACTTTGAACCATAGATAAATTATAACCCTCAATACTCTATGTTTTGAACTAATTATATATAATGTGGTATATTCTCATAAATAATTTATTTCTCTATGTTAGACTACTATTCAGAAGTTTTTTGGAACTAAACGTAATTTCTGTACTCATTATTATTATTATTATTATTATTATTATTATTATTATTAATCAAATGTCATTGCTGATTAAATATAATTATTGTTGCTTTTTACGCGAGACTTATTGTTATAATAATGTAAAAAGACTTTATTTTTCGTGTTATATGATTTGGGTGAGTAAGTGTAGAGGCAGAGGCAGAGGCAGATGGAAATGGCAGAATTAACAAATGTAAGTATGATGCTTTATTTTTATTTGATTTCATTTTTAATAAATAGACTCATCATGCGGATTTACGAAAAACTAATTTGCGATCCTTAAATTTTGTATTATCTGTGGACAGTACTATATGTTTTGTGATTTCACTAATTAGCCTAATTTGTAGTTATAAATTATTGAACATATAGTCATAATTGCGACTGTTTCAGCAGCAACATTCAGTTGTACATTTCCCTGAGGATGGTATTATCTATGCTTGCCCGAATTCATTTGTTAAAGATGGAAAAACTTGTCAGCTAGTACGGTATCACAACAAAAAGTATTACAGAGGAAATGTTATATTCAAAGGTGGTAAGTTTTTATTTATAATGCTAACCTGCTACAGTGAGAAATGTTTATATAATTTAACATTTTGGTCCTAACTTCAAATATTCCGATGGACAGTTACAGACATCAAAATTCAAAAGGTTCCTTGAAAATGTATAAAAATAATCAAAATAGTCACAAAATTTTATCAGGAAAGATCATGTTTTTTATTCAATCTATGTTTATCTTTTTATATGAAGTTCACCAAATAACCTAAATATTAATACTTTTCATATACGCAGAGTACTGTAGCATCAATCTGAAGGATTACCCTTTCCATACATCCTATCAACTTCTGTATATTGTTTTATAGGATTCTTGTAAGTGATTCTGAAATTTTTCTTTTAGATGTTGAAGTTGCAACTAGAATGGTGAATCAGCTGACATCATTTCCCAGAATAATTTTCAACAGAAACAAGACCTCCGTTGAAAATGTGTTTAATTCTGATTCATTTACAAACGGTTCCGAATTCCCAAAAAATGTAGACTTGAGTGATGATTGTTTGATTCAGTTAGCAAAGGATACTGAAGTTGCTCTATTTGCAAATATAAATGGGAGTAATGAGGAAATATTTTATGATTTTATACATCACACAAGCTCTGAGATAAGCATGGACAGCGAACTAACTGAACCTGATCCTCATAATTACACTGTTGCAATTAGTCAAAATGATATTGGATTTACTCCAGATATTATTGAGAATAATGATAATGATTCTACAATTACAACACAAGAAACAACATATCAAAGTATAAGTTATGCAAGTTCCGAGATAACCTTTAATAATGAACTCATTCAACCCAGCCCTTACAAAGACCAAGTTAAAACACCTATAAGTAATTGTAATACAAATTTAAGAGTTTCTAAGAGGGAGTTTTGTATATTTTGCAAGAGACTGACCACACAAATTGCTCGTCATTTTACCAGTACTCATAAAACTGAAGTACAAGTTCAGAAATTCTATTATCTTCCCAAAGGTAAACAATTTTCAGTCCTACATATTTATGATAAATGATAATGTGCATAATCAAGTTTCTGATTTAGTCACTATTTTAAGGTATGGAAGTTAATTACTGTTGGTAATAGAATAACTGGAAAATGTTGAGGTTTTTCATTATAATAAATAATTTATAAAGAAATGAAAATTTATCCGGCAAAATGCTCATAAAAGTATCCGTAAATTGTGACATAGTAGCCTCAAAGCACCTGATTGGTAAACCTGAACTATCTGTAGTTTGTGACGTAGTAACCCTAACGGTCTGTAGCTTGTGAACGTAATAAATCTAACAATCTGTACCTTGTGATGTAATAACCCTAACTGAAACTCAAATTTTTAACCTGAAATGTTGCAATCTTTGATATTAGAAGGCTTAGAAAAAAATAAATAACTGGTGTGTAAGACTCATATTTATGCGAACTTTCGAAATATGCCATAGAAAACTGTGTTACAACCCCAATATTATTGTAGCAAGTGTAGAAAAGCATCATATATTATGCATTTTATTTGGGAAAGATTAGCACTGCAGTTGAATCACCACAAAGTGATCTGATTCATGCAAGGATTATTTTGATTAAAGAACTGTAATTTTAAAAAAGTCTGGAAGTAGCAAGTGTGTGATGATAGTGAATTTTCAAAAAATGTTTTTAATGGCAAATATGTCTTTCTTAAAGGCATCAAATTTGGTAAACAGTATAACCTTTATAGTAAGAACAGTGTACCATATTGCTATATTTCATCAAGACAGTTTTATTGCTTGAAAAAGAACCAACATTTTCCGAAAAACTGCCAATATCACACAGAGCTTTTTGATAAAAATTCAAAAAGAAATTTTCGCATAAAAATTATAAATAGTTTCTTTTACAAAAAATTGCCATTTTGCAGAAACAAGCTAAAGAATGTTACACAAAAGTATATATTTTTATGAAAATGTGAATTTTAAATAACTTATGAAACATTGATTATTAATTAACAATATTTCAGACCAATTTTACAAAACATGATTTTAGTGAAAAGACAGTTGACTACTAGAATTGTATATAAAAATAGACAAAAAAAATATTTAAAGTTGATTCCTATGTGAACCATGATATGAGACTATGAATGTAAATATTTCCAAAACTAGAGAGTGAGGTATAATGAGTGTACAAAATTCACTAAAAGTAGTGTATTGAAAACAATTAAAGAACTTTATGATTTTATAACATAAGTTACTACCATTAGATATTACGTACTATTTCTGTCTTCCTTTATTCTTTTAATTTGTTATGGTAATTATCTAGCTTGTGATAAGTGATATCACATTCAAGCTTTTTCTTTGCTTTGGAGGCATGAATTGCAGAAAAAATTATATTTTTCAAAAGTAACAAAAATACTATTTGGCTTTTAAAATAACACATATTAATATAAAATTTATCAAATTTTAGGATGCACAGAGAGAAAAAAACAAATCGAGACTTTAAGAAAGGAAGGTCAGTTACAATACAATACACAGCCGGAACGAGAAACAGATGAGCAGTTTATTACTGTCAGAAGACCAATACTTGGACTAAACCGGAGAAGAGAAGACTATTATCCATGTCCCAAATGCCATGGTTATTATTCGAAATTTGCTCGTCGACAGCATTCAAAAAAATGTGATGTAAGAATGAAAGGAACACGGACAACAAATTATTTTGGTCGTATGTTTATAAGGAAAATACATGACTCTGCCTCAAAAAAAATGAAAGAAACTATTTTGCCACCACTCAGGGATGATATTTATACACAAGTGGTTTGCTCTGATTTTCTCATTATTCGGTGTGGAAACATTTGGACAGAGAAGTATGCAAACGAGTGGGATGCTACACTGATCAGACATAAACTGAGGTTGATGGCTCGTTTATTTACGTCTGTACAATCTATAACAAACACAGTGACAGATTTCTCAAGTATTTTGACGCCTGGTAACTACAAGTTTGTCAAAGAAGGCCTGAATAAAGTTGCCAGCTTTGAAGAAAGTAAACAAATATATAAGGCCCCCTCTACTGCTGCAGAATTAGGCACTCTAATAAAAAAAGTAACGAAAATCTACAACACTTACTTAATCGAAAATCAAGAAGATAGCAAAAAAAAATTACTTAAAGATTTCGTCGACTTACTAGAACAGGATCTGTCAGATAGAATCAATCGAACAGTTGTGGAAAATCAGACTTACTTTAAACATCAAAAGAAAGTAAATTTGCCTTCAAATCAAGACATAAAAAAGCTTGTTATTTATGTACACAAAAAAAGGATAAAATTTTTGGAATTATTCAAATCTTCAGTAACTTTGGGAAATTATGTAAAATTAGCCTCATATACTTTGATATCATTGTTAATCTTCAACCGTCGAAGAGCTGGAGAAATGGAACGACTTTTGGTAGAAAATTACAAAAAGTATGAGGAATTTAAAGAATCAACAGATCCAAAAATATTGGAAAGTCTGTCTCCAGAAGGTCGGGCAGCAGTATCAAACTATGTGAGAGTCTTGTTACGTGGAAAACTGGGACGCACAGTTTCTGTTATCATTCAAAAAGATATTAAAGTGTGCATGGACCATCTTATTAAAAACAGAGTAAAGGTGGGTATATCACATACTAACCCTTATGTGTTTGGATTACCAACTTTGTCAGATGGTCGTAATCGGTATATAAGAGCATGTAAGCTGATGAGAGAATATAGCGAAAAGTGTGGGGCAGAAAATCCAGTCACACTTCGGGGAACTACATTACGAAAGCATATTGCCACTCAAGCAGTTACACTTCAGTTGAATGATGCAGAAATTATAGATTTGGCAACTTTCATGGGACATGCCGAAAAAATCCATCGTGAGCACTATAGACTGTCAATTGGGGTTAGAGAGGTCGGAATTATATCCAAATTACTTGAGAAGGCTCAAGGAATGGAAAGTGATAATCCAATCTGTCAACAAGAAAATTTGCCTACCACTTTAAAAACAAATACAACTCCAATGTTGGGCAATATTTTAAATTCAAATACATTTGAAGCTTTTAACAGTTCACCATCAGAATGTAATCCAAGCTCTCCCACTTCATCAAGGTATTCAAATTCAGACACAGAAACTTCTTCAGAGGATGAAGAATTAAATCCTGCTTTAAATAGTAAGTTGACAAGCTTTTGAACAGAATATTGCACGATGTGTCTTCAGAAGCATTCGTCTAAAAGTAATTTTTATTAATGTTGACATAACACTTCACTTCAAACATTTTGATATAAATCTGTAATATGTCTATTCTGTGAGTACTGTGTAACAGCAACGGTTTGTTAAAAGTAGTTTATTCCTTTGTTTCTCACAATTCTTGTTGAATGTCAGCAACACTCTTGATTTCTGGAAATGCTTTTGATCGCTAAGTTTCTAAAAAAAAAATGTGTTGTGATGATGTTTTTGACATTTATGTAGTGTTTAGAATCCGTTTTCATTTGTGGTTGGTTGATTATTCTTATAGCACAATGCTCATTATATCAAACTGAATTTTGTAAACTATTGTTGAATCGGGAGCAGCTTAATTTGTATACATTTGATTCTTGCAGTTGCTGTTGTGTGTATTGTAAAAAGTTATAGAATTAGTAGTTTCATTATAGTTCTAAGAATTTAGATTATTTCAGCAAAATAAGTTAGGAATATGTGCTTTTTATCATCATTAGTGACTTTAAAATGATGGCAAGTGTAAATTTTTAGCAAAGAAGTGGAGTAATATGTATTTCAACATAGAATTTTCTCAATGTCTTTGGTTGGTAAACTTGAACCAAATGCCCCTGTTATAATTATTATTAGAATCACTGTAATTTTGCCTTGAACTTTGTACTAGAAATGGTTCTTGTTTCAGGGTCTTTGAACACACATCATCAGATGAGAAAATCTTGGTCTTGCGAGGAACGAGAAGTACTGGAAGCAACATTTTCAGATTTCATAAAAAAAGGAAAAGTACCTGGTTTACATGAATGTCAGAGAGTTTTGAAGGAACATCCTGAGTTACTTGCAGGGCGAACTCCCACAACTATCAAAGCATGTATAAATAATTTGATCACTTCTAAACAGAACTCTGTCTGCCAGGTTAGCGTACCATCTAGACGAAGCTGGTCATCTGCAGAGAAGAAGGTATTGTTTACTGAGTTTAAGAATGAAATTAAAGCTGGCAAGTTGCCATCTAAAAAGCAATGTGATGAAATTATTCAGAAATATCCAGAAGTGTTTAATTCTAGACATCCATCTCTTATCAAAACATATATTTCAAATGAATTCCGAAAACGAGGGGAGTATGAAAAGTTTACATAATTTTAGAGGACTATGTTGTTGATGAATATGGTTGCCTATTTATTTTTTAGTTATTATATACTGTGTTAAATGTTTGAAGTTTTAGTCGGTAAATTAAGTTTATATCTGTTTTTATGGTTTGAAATGCTTTTTTTATTTTTGTTGTATGTAAAAGTTTAAGTTGATATTTTGTAAGCTAAGTTATCTTTTGTTTTAAAATGATGAAATAGCTTGTTTATTTATTCGTTATTGAGTTTAAAGTTTAAGTTTGTAGTTAGAAAAATATGTTTATCGCTGTTGTATTTCTGAGACATCACCTGCAAAGTTGAATGTACTTAAGAGCCGGTATTTGCTATCTAGTTCTCTATTTCCTCTTGGAATTCAAAACCGCTTCATGTCTTGAGCAGAAAATGCTTTGTGTTATATGTTTACATTATATATACTGAATGCTAAATAACATAAAACATTTAATGAATGTTGAACATTTCATGTTTAAATTTGTACTCGGTATACAAAGTCTACTAAAGAGGTCCCTTTTTACAAGAAAATAACCCCGAGTTCAATAAATAAAGCTTTTGTATGGAAAAAATTCATAATTATGTTTGGGACTACAAATGTCATTTTTGACAAAACATTTGAAATATGTTAAAATAACAAAGTTGATATCTGCTTCCGGTATAACCGAAAGTGATACCACTTTTAAATTATTTTAACCGAATTACCCCCATCGACATTAATATAATAGCAAATTTTCAAACATTTTCTGTGTCTATTTTTTGAGAAATCAATCGATGCAGTTCGTGGTGAGACACCTTGTACATTAAGGGTAGAATTAAAAACATAAGGCAGAATGTTTTCTTTCTAGAAGGCTTAATATTGTACAAGAAATCAAATCTTCAAACAAAATCGTTTTTGTTTCTTGGTCACATACCAATCGTGCAATATAAAATTTGTTAAGCCTAGCAATAATTAATTTTCTAATAAATATGTATTGTCTATATTTTATATTAAACCATAAATTTCACTGTTTTTGTATTTTCTTTTCAATAAACAATTACAACTTCTTAGTCTTTTCTTAAAATATTATGTACATACTACTACATTTGCTCGTAAGTTAAGTCCATGTGATTTCTCTGACTTCTAAATTAGGCAGCTGCCTGAGCTGGTCCTGTCACTTTGTAGAGTATAGAGAAATACCTAAGCAACGGATTCCAGGTTCAAGAGCGAATTGTGAAATTTGGGATTCAAGTGGTTGGGCAGATATAGTCAGTCGCTTGGAACGATGCTCGTAAGTTAAGAATGTGTGGTTGATAACGGATCTGAAGAGAACGAATGCACAGAAAAAAAATCTATCAGGATCCTAGTTTTTCCGATACTTTTTTCCTGTGCTGCCGTTAATTCATAGGGCTATCAAAAAGTAATAAATAAGAGTAGTACCTTTTTACCACAGAAATATTCAAAATGTCCATGTGTTTTGTGTATTTCTGTACATATAACAGTCAATACCAGACTTTACAGTTGCTACTTACCCTAGGAATCAATTGCCTAGACAGAGAAGTCAAATAAACAGAGTTACTGGTTGCATAAATCTAAAAATTCAGTTGAATGATATGTTGCACCTGCTATGGGTCGCTCAAATATGGACTCCCGAAAATTACTTTTACCCAAAAGGTATAATTGTGATATAACTAATATGGTAAGATGACCAAACTTTTCATATTTTTGGAGCACTAGAAATACAAATATAGTGCTGTGGAAAATATCACTTATATGTCGCAGTGGCCAAACCAAATATGAATTTCTATAAATTAACAAAAAATGCACATATTGTATACAGAGATGTAAATATGGTGCGTATAGTTAATTAATAGCTGTAGCGCTGCTGGCCGGTGCACAGACTAGTAAGTGCAGATACCCGGGTATGAATCTCGGTCGCGCCACTCGGTACATACAGAAATTTAATAACATCTATCAGAGCGGTGGTATTGTGTGTGAGCAAGTTGAATGTTTGTGTGTACCGTCCTTCGGAGGGGACGTTGTGCCGTTGGTTCCGTGTATCATGCGATGTTTGGCACGTAAAAAATCCCTACCCTCTTTACAGAAAGGAAGCAGTTCGGAAATTTTTCCAAGTTAGTGAGGTGAAAATGCTTCCTGGCGTCGGTGATTGACAGTAGTGGCGGACGTTGAATAAATTAAAAAACGAATGTGTCAGGGTGACCAAATGAAATATATATTTCCAGTAATCAACAAAAATATGTGAATGCTGCATGGAATCATGCAAATATAATATGTGTATGTAATGTCTGTACCACTAATATCTCAGGATGACCAAATCCAGTATGTCATCTTTAAAATATACTACTTAGTATAAAAAAATATAAAGGTTTTGAAGTTCTAGAAATTAGCAAAACATGCAAATACTTTATATAACCGTGAAAACATGATGCTTGTAGATTATGTCTATATCACTATAATATGTCAGAATGACCAAACCGAATGTGATATTTTTGAAGTTCTAGTATTAGCAAGGACATGCAAATACTGTATACACACATGTAAATATGATGTGTCTAGATAATGTGTATATCACTAATATCTCAGAATGACCAAACCGAATGTGATATTTTGACGTTCTAGAATTAGCAAGGACATGCAAATACTGTATACACACATGTAAATATGATGTGTGTAGATAATGTGTATATCACTGATATCTCAGGATGACCACACAGAATGTGATATTTTGACGTTCTAGAATTAGCAAGGGCATGCAAATACTGTATACACACATGTAAATATGATGTGTGTAGATATTGTGTATATCACTAATATCTCAGGATGACCACACCGAATGTGATATTTTGACGTTCTAGAATTAGCAAGGGCATGCAAATACTGTATACACACATGTAAATATGATGTGTGTAGATATTGTGTATATCACTAATATCTCAGGATGACCACACCGAATGTGATATTTTGACGTTCTAGAATTAGCAAGGACATGCAAATACTGTATACACACATGTAAATATGATGTGTGTAGATAATGTGTATATCACTGATATCTCAGGATGACCACACAGAATGTGATATTTTGACGTTCTAGAATTAGCAAGGGCATGCAAATACTGTATACACACATGTAAATATGATGTGTCTAGATAATGTGTATATCACTGATATCTCAGAATGACCAAACCGAATGTGATATTTTGACGTTCTAGAATTAGCAAGGACATGCAAATACTGTATACACACATGTAAATATGATGTGTGTAGATATTGTGTATATCACTAATATCTCAGGATGACCACACCGAATGTGATATTTTGACGTTCTAGAATTAGCAAGGGCATGCAAATACTGTATACACACATGTAAATATGATGTGTGTAGATATTGTGTATATCACTAATATCTCAGGATGACCACACCGAATGTGATATTTTGACGTTCTAGAATTAGCAAGGGCATGCAAATACTGTATACACACATGTAAATATGATGTGTGTAGATAATGTGTATATCACTGATATCTCAGGATGACCAAACCGAATGTGATATTTTGACGTTCTAGAATTAGCAAGGACATGCAAATACTGTATACACACATGTAAATATGATGTGTGTAGATAATGTGTATATCACTGATATCTCAGGATGACCACACAGAATGTGATATTTTGACGTTCTAGAATTAGCAAGGGCATGCAAATACTGTATACACACATGTAAATATGATGTGTGTAGATATTGTGTATATCACTAATATCTCAGGATGACCAAACCGAATGTGATATTTTGACGTTCTAGAATTAGCAAGGGCATGCAAATACTGTATACACACATGTAAATATGATGTGTGTAGATAATGTGTATATCACTGATATCTCAGGATGACCACACAGAATGTGATATTTTGACGTTCTAGAATTAGCAAGGACATGCAAATACTGTATACACACATGTAAATATGATGTGTGTAGATAATGTGTATATCACTGATATCTCAGGATGACCACACATAATGTGATATTTTGACGTTCTAGAATTAGCAAGGGCATGCAAATACTGTATACACACATGTAAATATGATGAGTGTAGATAATGTGTATATCACTGATATCTCAGGATGACCAAACCGAATGTGATATTTTGACGTTCTAGAATTAGCAAGGGCATGCAAATACTGTATACACACATGTAAATATGATGTGTGTAGATAATGTGTATATCACTGATATCTCAGGATGACCACACAGAATGTGATATTTTGACGTTCTAGAATTAGCAAGGACATGCAAATACTGTATACACACATGTAAATATGATGTGTGTAGATAATGTGTATATCACTGATATCTCAGGATGACCACACATAATGTGATATTTTGACGTTCTAGAATTAGCAAGGGCATGCAAATACTGTATACACACATGTAAATATGATGAGTGTAGATAATGTGTATATCACTGATATCTCAGGATGACCAAACCGAATGTGATATTTTGACGTTCTAGAATTAGCAAGGGCATGCAAATACTGTATACACACATGTAAATATGATGTGTGTAGATAATGTGTATATCACTGATATCTCAGGATGACCACACAGAATGTGATATTTTGACGTTCTAGAATTAGCAAGGGCATGCAAATACTGTATACACACATGTAAATATGATGAGTGTAGATAATGTGTATATCACTAATATCTCAGGATGACCAAACCGAATGTGATATTTTGACGTTCTAGAATTAGCAAGGGCATGCAAATACTGTATACACACATGTAAATATGATGTGTGTAGATAATGTGTATATCACTGATATCTCAGGATGACCACACAGAATGTGATATTTTGACGTTCTAGTATTAGCAAGGACATGCAAATACTGTATACACACATGTAAATATGATGAGTGTAGATAATGTGTATATCACTGATATCTCAGGATGACCACACAGAATGTGATATTTTGACGTTCTAGTATTAGCAAGGACATGCAAATACTGTATACACACATGTAAATATGATGTGTGTAGATAATGTGTATATCACTGATATCTCAGGATGACCACACCGAATGTGATATTTTGACGTTCTAGACTTAGCAAGGACATGCATATACTGTATACACATGTAAGTATGATGTGTGTAGATAATGTGTATATTACTGATATCTCAGGATGACCAAACCGAATGTGATATTTTGACGTTCTAGAATTAGCAAGGACATGCAAATACTGTATACACACATGTAAATATGATGAGTGTAGATAATGTGTATATCACTGATATCTCAGGATGACCAAGCAGAATGTAGTATTTTTGAAGTTCTAGAATTAGCAAGGACATGCAAATACTGTATACACACATGTAAATATGATGAGTGTAGATAATGTGTATATCACTAATAACTCAGGATGACCAAACCGAATGTGATATTTTGACGTTCTAGAATTAGCAAGGACATGCAAATACTGTATGCACACATATAAATACGATGTGTGTAGATAATGTGTATATCACTGATATATCAGGATGACCAAACCGAATGTGATATTTTGACGTTCTAGAATTAGCAAGGACATGCAAATACTGTATACACACATGTAAATATGATGTGTGTAGATAATGTGTATATCACTGATATCTCAGGATGACCACACAGAATGTGATATTTTGACGTTCTAGAATTAGCAAGGACATGCATATACTGTATACACATGTAAGTATGATGTGTGTAGATAATGTGTATATTACTGATATCTCAGGATGACCAAGCAGAATGTAGTATTTTTGAAGTTCTAGAATTAGCAAGGACATGCAAATACTGTATACACACATGTAAATATGATGAGTGTAGATAATGTGTATATCACTAATAACTCAGGATGACCAAACCGAATGTGATATTTTGACGTTCTAGAATTAGCAAGGACATGCAAATACTGTATACACACATGTAAATATGATGTGTGTAGATAATGTGTATATCACTGATATCTCAGGATGACCAAGCAGAATGTAGTATTTTTGAAGTTCTAGAATTAGCAAGGACATGCAAATACTGTATACACACATGTAAATATGTTGAGTGTAGATAATGTGTATATCACTAATAACTCAGGATGACCAAACCGAATGTGATATTTTGACGTTCTAGAATTAGCAAGGACATGCAAATACTGTATGCACACATATAAATACGATGTGTGTAGATAATGTGTATATCACTGATATATCAGGATGACCAAACCGAATGTGATATTTTGACGTTCTAGAATTAGCAAAGACATGCAAATACTACACACATGTAAATATGATGTGTGTAGATAATGTGTACATCACTGATATCTCAGGATGATCAAACCGAATGTGATATTTTTGAAGTTCTAGAATTAGCAAGGGCATGCAAATACTGTATACACACATGTAAATATAATGTGTGTACACAATGTGTATATCACTACCCAGACAGCACATACACATTCTGAGAATATACTATGAATGTTTCGAAAAAATATTCAAACATCCCCAGAATATTCACTCAAGGTACGAAATATATTCATAGAACATTCTATGAACATGACAATTGGACAGATTCTGTCATTCTAATAATGTTCTCAGAATGTTATTTATAATATTCTTAGCAGCTCCCAGTATGTTCTGAAAATGTTCCACGAACATTCAATGAATCTTCTCAAAATGTTCATACATATACTAATGGGAACATTGCGTCCTTTAAAAAGATATACAGGTGTTTCGCATAAGAACCGACATAGAGCAAGTTATGTAGGGGAACCTAAAATATAGTGATTTAATGCAACTTACCCCTATACTAAGGTGCACCCCTGAGAAGCTACAGGCATTCAACGTGCGTTTTTCAATTTAGAAAAAAATCAATATCTCAGTAATACTTCAACTTAGAAAAACCAAATTTGGTACACATTTTAGGTGTACCAAGAGCAATATTCGATGGTGAGTAGAGTTCAATTGAAGCATTTCAGTTTTGGATAGGAGTGATGCACTCATAAAATGTGACAGAATTTTTTAACCTATTGGCAGAATTACAAAAAATATTATTTCATTTTTTGTGGAAGTAAATTCTAAAACTTTTTCCCCCTTTACTTTTCAAAAAACTTGTGTCGTTTTCAAGAAAATCCCGAATAACTAAAGAAACCTATTTAATCAATGTTACTTAAAACTTAAAATCATCAAAAATCAATAGATGCCTATGAAATTATCACGTTGAAGAATTTCTATAACTTATCGGTAGCATTTTTTTAAATTTTTTGTTCGTTTCCTAATAAATTATACTTGTTCACACTTTTTTCCTGATTGTCAAATTTGACATATATATAAGTTTATCGGCAAATATTGAATTTTTCATGATTTTTAGTAATATTGATAAAATATGTTTTTCAGTTATTCGTGTTTTTCTTGAAAAGAAAGTTTTTTGAAATAAACAACAGTAACACAAGTTTACGTTAAATTCGTCATATAATGAAAAAATAATTTAATAAATCCGCCAATACTTTGAGATTCTAAGGGTGCATCACCCATAATTAACCCTTTCAAATGCCTCAATTGAACTCTATACGTACCTTTGATTAATACTCTTGGTACACTTAGAACATGTACTAATTTCCTTTTTTCAAGTTAAAGTGTTATGGAGATATTGATTTTTTTCGAAATTTGAAACCACACTTATAACTTCTCAGTGGTGCAACAAATGTTGCATTAAATCACCTTATTTTAGATTCACCTACATGCCCCTGCTCTGTGCCGATTCTTATGAGAAACACCCTGTATAATTTTTTTTGGAATAATACAGAAATTAAGGAAATGCAAAGCTATGAAATATTGGATTTATCTCCAAAATTTACTGATTTTCCTCTATCTAACTGGCCTTGTATATATTTTCATATAACCCAAATATATGTTAGAGTTGAACTGCAATCACTCACCCTTGTGTAGGTTACCATCATTATTCCAGTGGCTACACACACCTGTAAACTCATGTTCAGATACTTAACAAGTCAACAGTTTGGGTATTTCACATTTATTCAGGTTATGTATATACTTATAAATACAAAGAAATGTCTGTGATTAAAATTTATGAAAACAATTTGAAACGTCAACAACATAAAAATAAAATAAAGATAACAATTCTTGGAATTGCCACAAAATTTAATAGGCAAATACCAGGTGCCACTACATGAACAGACCACCATATACAGGCATCTCGGAAACTATTGAATATACAGATTTGGTCAAATGTGGACAACACCCTAGATATTTAATTAAGGTACATAAATATTTGCCTCAAGAGATAGCTATATATTAACAAGAAAAAAGACCTATCTTGTGAGACCCATGTGATGCTGTGTGTTAATTAGATTATATAGTGCATTCAAAAAATTTCAGTTTGTGTTTCTATGAATTATGGAATTTGAGATGGAACGCAGTGCATATTTTGTATGAAATATGGTAATAAAGTTGCTGAAACATAGAGAAAACAGACAAATGTTCACTTCCACATAACTGCCTTCATCTCACTTATTGGAACCTATCGGTTTTGTGAAATTCGTGTCCTTTTTCTTGTTAATATAAAGATGAAAACAATTGGTATTTACCAGTAAAGATGGCATTAATCAAAACAACATAAGTTGTGTATTTTACATCAGTGATTAACGAAGATGTCATGAAATTATTGTTTCCATTTTTGTACTGATTATTTGTTTTCTAAATTTGATTTGGATAAAGAAGTAAGAAACGTGAATTCTCATTAAAACTGAGGCAAAAATTAAAAGCTATCCTTTTTATAAAAACATGGGAAAAGAACAATAAGTGAAAGTGAAAAGTTTCAACACGCCATTTTTATCTGGTGATTTACGTGGAAAGGGATACTGTAATAATAATGCAATCTTTTTTTATGAAAGGCGTGTCGTTTTTCATACTCGAATAAATAGGTTTTTGCAAAAATTGTTATATGGCAACAATGTGTTTTAAATCTCACCTCCCCTCTAAAGGTAATGTCGCTAAAACTTGCAATATATGCCTTTTTGAAAAGTGGGGTTCCGTGTCGTCAAAACTTACATTATACATATATATATATATATATATATATATATATATATATATATATATATATATATATATATATATAGTAACGATAACTCAAGAAATAATGGACCGATCTTGATCAAATTTCGTGTGTACCTTCCTTTTGTAAGTGACTTGGATAAGTTCGTTAGCCAGGAAAATCGGCCCAGATTTTCCTGGAAAGTTTTGTGTTTTCTTTCGGAAAAAATGTATATCTCCGGAAATAACAAAGTAAGGCAATCAAGTTTCGTACGCGTGTTTGTATTATACAGAGTGAACCATGTACCAAAATTTGGGTCTGTAAGCTTTTAGACAAAAAAAGTTATGGGCATTTAAAGAAAAAAAAAGTGAGGTTTTCCTCAAAATGTCAAAGTCGCGATTTGAAACGCGACCCGATGTACTCAACGGTGTATTGCTGTTGCCTGTTTTTATTTTAGGGATCTTAGTGAACCCCTGTATTTACTAAAAACTACTGGCAAATCATCAGAGAATAGGTCTATTTGAAATGAATTTTCTGCAAATATTTTAGTAAAACGAAGGACAATGATGGTTGAAGCTGTAAACTTAAGGCTTTGTAGAACACATTTATTATGACATTTTCTTTACATAGACCGTATTTGTTTCAGGTTCTCCATCTAAAAATTGCAAATTTTGACGTTTCAAATCGCGACTCTGGGATTTAAAGAAAAACTATAAATTTTTCAAAGTAATTTTTCTGTTATTTCTTGATTTTTTTGCGTCAAGAAAACCTAATCTTTGTACTATACATTAAATGTTGTTATCCACACAAAATATTTTGGTTTTGTGCATTTCTCTGCTCATCAGTGGCACCCAAAATATATTTTTTAAACGTCTATAATTTTTTTCCTCTCAACCTAGAGATCTGAATTTTGGCATGTAGTGTAAGTTTAATAGCATAAACCTAAGTGTCAAATTTGGTTGACATAGCTTTGTTATGTCCGGAGATACAAACATTTTCCGAAAGAAAACCCAAAATTTTCCATGAAAAATTGGTCCGATTTTCCAGGCTAACAAAATTATACAAGCCACTTGCAAAAGGAAGGCGCCTACCAAACTTCATCAAAATCGGTCCATTATTTGTTGAGTTATCGGTATGATATATATATACAGGACTTTCATTAATTCCCGAACCCCAGGTGACCGGATTCTATCTCTCTCTTAGTGGAATATGATTTTATAAGTTGGCAGTCAAAAAGTAACCAACAAAACCACTAAACTAGGGCCCCTTAAGTTACTAACTCAAGTTCGACCAGTGTTTACTTTCTTCAAATAATTTTATATCTGTTGGACAATAAAAATAAACAGTTTTTGATTTATCAAAACTTAGCATTTTCATTGCGTTTTTACGTAAGTTAAAAGTGTAGGTATGTTAAGGTTATGTTGTTGACGATATTCGACATCGCATGGAACGAAGCCCTACCAAATCTGTTCGTCGTCTGCCCAAACAGGTACATATTTGTTACATGTTACACAATACACATTCCTAATACCGTAAATTAGAAGTTTAAATAATCTGACCTCAATTTGTTTACGCACATTACAAAATTTCAAGTTTGATAAAAATGTATGTAAAACTTTATAATATAATCTAATTCGTTTTAGCTTCTGTACTTAACTACGTTTCACAAAAGTATTCCATTAATTACGGGTTTTATTAAGGTATTTTATGCTATAATTGTTTTTCTAATTATAGTAATTTTTGCTATAAGTCTGTCGATTGGCTCTTGTCACAAAGCACTAACCAAGGTCTTACATATGCATCCCTATACAGTTTCCAAATGAATTGGAAAATGTTTTTGTTGGTTTTATTTTGATATCTATACAAAATAAAAGTAATATTTTATAATGTTTTTTTAACAATCAATAACAGTAAACCATACATGAACAGACTTGCTGTTAAAAATACTAAATCATAAATACATTTACTGTTTCAACTCTTTATAATGTTTATATCTTTTATAAAACCCCAAAGGAAATATGAGACAACACTGGCATCTTAGGGATTTCATTAATTCAGGTTGTACACCCGTGTATGCCGGGTTGCCTAACTTAAGCGGTCACGGGGTTCGGGAATTAATGAAAGCCCTGTGTGTGTATGTATATATATATATATATATATATATATATATATATATATATATATATATATATATATATATATATATATATATATATATATATATATAGGCCAGTGAATTCGACACATCTCAAAATAGATATATTCCAAATTTTATTCAAGAAGAAGAATTATTAATCATTTGAGAGAAGTTTATTTATGTGACTCTTTTAATATGGAATACTCTCGTAACTTTTGTATTTACAACTTACAACGCAATTTTCTTTAAAGAGATCTCAGAAGATAGAGAATGAGGAACTCTATAGATCAGGTGAAAATTGTCTCCTATGCCATTCGCTCACGGCCTATAAACCATTTTCAAGTGTCAAAAATTATAAAATATATTTAGGGTTATGGTTTTAGGAAAAAATAAATAAATACGCCACTGGGTTCACCATTCTTTAAAAGTGTTATCTAACAAATTTCATCAAAAAACAACTATTATGAGGAACTATGAAAATCAACAATAACATCTCAAAGGTTGAAGAAAAAATTTATAAATGCTGTGACATAAAAATAGTTTTAGTAGGCCTTGATCCAATGGGATAGGAAACAATTTTCATAAGGTCTATAGGCCTCTCCATTTTCTATCTTTTGAGATCTCGTTAAAAAAAATCGCGTTATAAATACAAAAGTTACAGGGGTGTTTCCATATTAGAAGGGTTACACAAATAAACTTTTCTCAAATGGTTAATAATTTTTCTTTTTTGATGAAACTTGGTATATCGATCTTATTAATGGATGCCGAATTAATTGGCGTACTTATTTTACTCTTGAAAACTGCCCTAACCCTTTTTGCCATTTTTCAACATAGAAAAGCTGCCTTAGTAATAGGCCTTGGTCAGGTGACAGAAAACAATTTTTACAACATTTATAAAGTTTTCAATCTTATATCTTTTGCTCATCAAAATCGAATTATTAATACACAAGTTATAGGGGTCCTTCCATCTTAAATTGACCACGCTGTATATATATATATATATATATATATATATATATATATATATATATATATATATATATATATATATATATATATATATGAGACATGCTTGGTTCTCGGGTTAAACCGCGTCCAGAATTTATGGAAACTCGACGTTTCGGCTCCTGTTTTGGAGCCATTTTCAAGAGGTAAAGGAAATATGTAAGGACACTCTAAGGCCTCAATCTGGCTACTCCTTAGAGTGATGGACAAAGGTGGGTAAAGGAAATATGTAAGGACACTCTAAGGCCTCAATCTGCCTACTCCTTAGAGTGGTGGACAAAGGTGGGTAAAGGAAATATGTAAGGACACCCTAAGGCCTCAATCTGCCTACTCCTTAGAGTGATGGACAAAGGTGGGTAAAGGAAATATGTAAGGACACTCTAAGGCCTCAATCTGCCTACTCCTTAGAGTGGTAGACAAAGGTGGGTAAAGGAAATATGTAAGGACACTCTAAGGCCTCAATCTGCCTACTCCTTAGAGCGGTGGATAAAGGTAGGTTGGGTTCTTGTAGCTCGATTACGGGGCCTCAATCTGCCTACTCCCCAAATCTCGCCGGAGATCGTCTGTGAGGTCTCAGTGTGTTCAACTCCAGGCCTCAGAGAGATCTATGGCCTAGGGTTGAACACACTGAGACCTCACAGACGATCTCCGGCGAGATTTGGGGAGTAGGCAGATTGAGGCCCCGTAATCGAGCTACAACAACCCAACCTACCTTTATCCACCGCTCTAAGGAGTAGGCAGATTGAGGCCTTAGAGTGTCCTTACATATTTCCTTTACCTACCTTTGTCCACCACTCTAAGGAGTAGGCAGATTGAGGCCTTAGAGTGTCCTTACATATTTCCTTTCCCACCTTTGTCCATCACTCTAAGGAGTAGGCAGATTGAGGCCTTAGGGTGTCCTTACATATTTCCTTTACCCACCTTTGTCCACCACTCTAAGGAGTAGGCAGATTGAGGCCTTAGAGTGTCCTTACATATTTCCTTTACCCACCTTTGTCCATCACTCTAAGGAGTAGCCAGATTGAGGCCTTAGAGTGTCCTTACATATTTCCTTTACCTCTTGAAAATGGCTCCAAAACAGGAGCCGAAACGTCGAGTTTCCATAAATTCTTGGACGCGGTTTAACCCGAGAACCAAGCATGTCTCACATTAAAGACCGCGGAAATCTTTCTGATTATATATATATATATATATATATATATATATATATATATATATATATATATATATATATATATATATATATATATATATATATATATATATATAACAGGGTGATTCATGAGTGGTGACCAAAAATGAAACCCCATCTTCTTTGACCAATTTTAGAGAGGGTATGTCCTATAAAATTTTTTCCTATAATGCTTCGTTAAAAAGATACAGGGTGTTGAAGTTGAATTAAAAAAAATTCCCAATTTTTTAAAAAGTAGCACATATAATTTGCTGAAACTTCGCATGTGTAGGCTGCTATGTAAGGCGCGTATTCCACCATAACAATTGAATCGGCTAATCCAGCAGTGGCACGCGTACCCACATGTCATTGGTTATCCATCAAGAAAAAAACGGGTAAGCCAATGATATTTTTTTTATTTTTTGAATCTTACTTTCATTCGTGAGCAAAATGACTCCATTGATAATTTTCTGTACGACCGTTATTTTACGAGTAAGCAATGAATCACGTAAGTGTTTTAGAGCACAGTTCATGATTTTTAACCAGTCGTTGTTTGGTAGAAAATCGCAATGATACACTTTTATGCCTCCATTGGCCTGAATACACGCACGACATCTTTTTAATATGGAAAATTTAATGTCTTGATAATTTTTTGTACGACGATTATCTTTGTTGTATTTTAGTAAGTAGTAGTCTGGTTTGCCAAAGTTGTCATTAAGTGTCACTTGACGTTTAGGTCAACAAGTTATTATTTTGAATAGGTGTAAATGGTAAACTTTATAAAATTGCAAAATTTTCTACTCTTTTACTTCTTATAATGGAGTACACCTCAGAAGAGTATGCAGATATAATTTTTATCTACGGATATGCTGATGGAAATGCTCTAGCTGCTTGTCGGGAATATCAACGTAATATCAACCTACAGCAAGGGTTTTTTCTCGATCGTTTTCAAGACTTCGGCGGTGTGGTATTGGACAACGTCCTGACGCTAGAGCTAATGGTAGAAGACAACATCAACTTGAAGAGGAAAAGAGATTGGTGGACGCAGTGAGGGATCAACCTTCTACAAGTACTCGGAGGAGTGCCACGCAGTTACAATATTCTCAAAGCTTTGTTTGGAGAACTTTACATCGAGAAGCTTTACATCCATATCATCGAGAGAATGTTCATTGCCTTCTACCTGGAGATAATGTGCATCGACGAGTCTTTTGTGAATGGATGTTGAAAATGAACAATCAAAATATCTTATTCCCTAATCTAATCTTCTGGTCTGACAAATCAACATTTACAAGAAATTTTATTTATAATTCTCATAATGAGCATGTCTGGTCATTGGAAAATCCACATGCAACAAGGACTCGCACATTTCAACATAGATTTTCCATTAATTTATGGTGTGGTATTTTTAACGGCTCACTGTTCACGGAAGTCCTGCCACAACGTTTAAACGGATCTTCGTACTTAGCGCTCCTAGAAAACCGTGTAGAAAACATTCTAGATGACATTCCACTAGCAACAAGAGGTATAATGTGGTACCAGCATGACGGTGCACCAGCGCATCATAGTCGAAATGTTGTTACATGAACATTATAATGAAAGATGGATTGGCCGAACTGGACCAATATATTGGCCTACAAGATCACCGGACTTAAACCCACTTGACTTCTATCTTTGGGGTGATTTTAAGCGACTGGTCTACAGTGAACAAATAAATATACCAGAGCAGCTACAACAACTGATAAATAATGCTTTTCGTCATATTCGAGCAACAATGAATCCTCAAGACATTAAATTTTCCATATTAAAAAGATGTGGTGCGTGTATTCAGGCCAATGGAGGCATTTTTGAACATTTATTGTAATAAATAAATTACTATAAGCCTGATAAAAGTGTATCATTGCGATTTTCTACCAAACAACGACTGGTTAAATATCATGAACTGTGCTCTAAAACACTTACCTGATTCATTGCTTACTCGTAAAATAAGCGTCGTACAGAAAATTATCAAGAGGGCCATTTTGTTCACGAATGAAAGTATAAGATTCAAAAAATGAAAAACAAAAAAAAATATCATTGGCTTACCCGTTTTTTTCTTGAGGGATAACCAATGACAAGTGGGTACGCGCGCCACTGCTGGATTAGCCGATTCAATTGTTATGGTAGAATGCGCGCCTTACATAGCAGCCTACACATGCGAAGTTTCAGCAAAATATATGTGCTACTTTTTAAAAAATTGGGAAATTTAATTTTTTTAAATTCAACTTCAACACCCTGTATCTTTTTAATGAAGCATTATAGGAAAATTTTTTATATGACATACCCTCTCTAAAATTGTTCAAAGAACATGTGGTTTCATTTGTGGTGACCACTTATGAATCAACCTATGTATATATATATATATATATATATATATATATATATATATATATATATATATATATATATATATATATATATACATATATATATACATATATATATATATATATATATATATATATATATATATATATATATATATATATATATAATTGACAAATGTAAGATCTAAAAGACAGTGACAGATTTGTTAACATTTAATACAAGTGATAACAAAAACTGATAGATTAAACTAATATAAGCTTCTGCACTGATTTGCAAAGTATAGTGTTAACAGTGAGTACTGAAAGCGATTTTTTTAAACAGACAGTTATTTGCAAAAACTGTTGTCATAAATTAAGTGGGACGTCTTGTTTTCAATAATTATAATCTCAGCTTTTATTTGTCTCTCAATGAATCTGTGAATAATATTCAACATTTAAGTAATTTGCATTTTGCAACTTTTTCAAACTAGCAAGTTATATGGTTATAGATTTATTTGTCTATGGTGGTGACAATTTTCATGAGAAACAATGGGCGAGTGCGACAGGAGCCACCAGCTACATTGTTATGTCAAAAAATATTGACAATTGCCTGCTGAACTCGCCCATGAGCATCATAATATATCTAAGATTCGTTACACTGAATAATGACAAATATAATAATTTACATTATTTTAGTTTTGAAAATATTCAGCTTTTAGAGCGCAATAAAGATGTATATCTATAAAATTCATTTAATTTGATAGCCCCAAAAACCATATCTAATAACATAATATTTTAATAATTGTTAAAATATTTGTTTGGCTATCGCACAAAATTGAACATCGTAGTTATGAACATATAAAATTTTAATTTTCTAGAAGGTTTCACGTGCATATTGTCCCATTTGTCTATGACAATTAAGCTTATGGAGTTTGTAACTTCTATGGTCAGTTGTAGTATGTTGGTAAGAGCGAACACTCTGGAATGATATTTCTAGAAGGGACCAGAAGTGACAGGTGTAGAAAAGTGTAGAAGGTCTAGAATCGCTATGCAGAGTATAAATATACGAACGGTACATAGAGGTAGTCAGTTCAGTATTGAATTAGTGTGGTGCAGAGTAAGTGATCATAGAGTATTAAGCGAGTCAGCAGTAGTAAGTGTTGTGTATAAGAAGCAATCATAGAAGGAGGATAGTGAAATATAGTTCTATGGACATTTAGTTATAGAGAGAAATATATTAGTTGATGTGCTTATGGTGTTGGAAAATAGTTGGTTATAATAAATAGTAGTTTGAAAATCTGTGTTTTGTTAGTCAACGAATCCAGAACCCCGTAGAACGTAACAATATGTTATGATTTAAAGCATGGTTACATCGTTTGGTAGTTCTATTTTTCGATTTCATTGGAATAAATTTTTTTTTAAATATTTTTTGCATATAATTATGAGCAATAAGGACACTTCGAGAACTCAAATCACCACTACACATCTTTTAAAAACCGGACGATCGTTTCACTAACACAGTTGGCGTCTTTTTATTATATTCGAACATTTTTTGTTCTCCGATGACGCTAACTTTGTTAGTGAAACGTTTCTCGGGTCTTTAAAAGATGTGTTGTGGTGTTTTTAGTTCTCCAAGTAACTTATCAGTGCTTATCAAAGGATCCATTCTTCACTTAGTGATTATGAGCAACATAATAGCAAGTGATAAGGGACATATAGATACTAAGTTTTAATTTTAAAATAGGCGTTTGAGAAGAAAAAAAATATTTAAGACATGTCTAGTTTCAATAGCGCATTTCACCAGGTGCCAACAGTTGAATTGTTTTGTCAACTTTTACGTTCACCAGTCTCGGTTTTTGCTGAAACTCAACTGTTGCCGATTTGTCAAAGCGGAATGACAGACAAACGTCACAAAAATATGGTGCTTGACGTCTACTGTGCGTTCGTCAGCCCTGAACCGCTCAGCATATGAGCGCTTAAGGTCAGCTGTTGGCGCCTGGTAAAGACAGTTTATAACCGCGCTACGGCACCACTCCAACTGACCTTAAAAATATACAATCTAGTTTCAATTGTTAACACTTGGTACATCCGCTAATGATAATGCTATTGAAAATATTTGATGTGCCTATTTACAAAATAAAAAGCCTGAACGCAGCAAGTGCGTTATGGTAGCGAATTTTCGTAAAAATGAATTTAATTAAATATGCCTTGTTTTTAAAAGGACACTTGGTTAGCAGTATAACTTATATAGTAGTAACAATGTACCATATTTCATTAAAATAGCTTTGTTATTTCAAAAATTACGAAAATATACTTAAAAAGTTGCAGAAAAAAGTGGTCCGATTTTCCTGCCCAACGAACCTTTTTAAGAAGCTATTTACACACTGTCAAGATATAATTATTCACAAATAACGTTGACCAAAATGAAAAAGAAATTGTATGAAAATATGCAAACAATTTCTTTTACAAAAATTCACTCTTTTTTTGTTTGTTGCCTATTCAGTAATATTACATTAAATTCTATTTTTCACAAAAATTGACAACTTTTTTCACAATAACTTACGAACCATTTATTATTGATTACCAATATTTTGCAAAAAATATCACAAAAAATTATTTCTATGGAAACACTAATAAAAACTCAAAGACGCAGCAAGTGCGTTATGGTAGTGAATTTTCATAGAAATGATCTGGCACAAATATTTTATCATAACTTTTTTTTCTTGTAACATAGATATCTGAATTTTTGTGTATAGTTTACCTTTTATATCGTAAACCTACACACCAAATTTGGTTATCATAGCTTTTTTATTTTATTTAATTTTTTTTTTTTTTTGAATGAAAACTCATAATTTTTTCGGAAAACCTCGTCCGATTTTCCTGACTAACGATATTTTTTGTGATATGTGCTAAAAACGTAAAAAAGTCTGGACGCAGCAAGTACGTTATGGTAGTGAATTTTCATAGAAATGATCTGGCACCAAATATTTTTTATAACTTTTCTCTTGTAACATATAAATATAAATTTTGGTATGTGGTTTCCTTTTAACATCGTAAACTTACGTACAAAATTTGGTTACAATATATTTTCTATTTTTTGACATAAAATACTTACCGAAAATTTTCCCGGAAAACCTAGTTTGATCTTCCTGGATAACGAACTGATCCAAACCATTTACAAAAGGAAGGTCCGTGCAAAATTTGATCAAAATCGGGCTATTATTTTTTGAGTTATCGGTGTGATTACATACATACATACATACATATATATATATATATATATATATATATATATATATATATATATATATATATATATATATATATATATATATATATATATATATATATATATATATATATATATATATATATATATATATATATATATATATATAACATATAAAAACTGAAACTGACCCCGGATATGGGTTCTACGGGTCCTAGTTCGTGCTCATTTGCAAAACATTTTTCAAAAGTCGGGATTCCCCGCGAATTTTTTTTAGGAAAATTCACTAATAAAAAGAAATAGTTAACAAAATGGATATCGAAAAGATTGCTACAAATTGCATTAATTTACATAATTAAATTAATCTAAAATTCAACTGCAACTTTAGAAGCAACACAACAACAAATCAGAGTAAGTGTGCTCAAAGTGTTTCGCATTTACGGCAATGCATATTCTTAATCGTTTAGTAAAATTATTTCTTACTTTAAAAAATGAATTATTTTGTTGAAGTCTGATATCATTAACACCCTGCACGATTTTGTCTCATAATTTCTGGCGGTTTTTCATTTGATCTTTGTAAACCAGTGACTTTATATAACACCAAAAGTACAAATCTAGCGGATTTAAGTCGGGATTATGCGCTGGCCATTTGATCTAAATAATTTCGCACATCTAGCGTGTAATGTGCTGGAGCACCATATCGTGCATGCACCAAGAGTCACTCCTTACAGTTAAAGGTACATCTTCTAAAATGATCGGTAAATTATCTCTCAAAAGCGAGAGATATGTTGCTCTGTTAAGTCTAGGTGGCAGTTCAAATGGCCCCACAATACAATTTCCAAGAGTGCCGTACCAAATGTATATTGAAAATTCATGTTGAAAATGATGTTCGCGGATAGCATGAGGGTTTTCAATCGCATAAAGGCTATTCCGCAAATTGAACACACCTCTTCTGGTGAATGAGGCTTCATCAGTAAATAAAATTTTCCTGTAGAACATTAAATCCTCTAATGGCGTTTTCTCATAAACTCGCAAAATTGAAGTCTTCTTGGTAAGTCCTGCGGTAAAAGCTGCTGAACTCGAGTGAAATGATACGGATGCAGCCTTTCTTTGCGTATGATTCTGGACACCGAAGATTTGCTTATACCCGTTGCTGCACTAACACGTCTCGTGCCGGTTTCCGCGTTTTCTACAATACGAACAATGATTTCATCTTCCATATCAGCATCAATTACACTCGGTCTTCCTGCATTTCTGTTTTTGGAATGAAATAAGCCAGTTTCACCTAATCGATCGTATAGTGCGTTAAAAATTTTATGGTTTGGTTGCCTTCTATTAGGATAAAGCTCAAAATAGCGCTGTTCTGCTCTCCGCGGAAATTTTCCTAGGCATAAAGACACACCATATCTCGCATTTGTGAATTTGAAAAATAATGACGCGGAATTTTAACGCAAATAACAAGAATAAAGTGGCAATTGAAGATACTTGTTTAATGTCAGTCGATTTTGACAAGTTATAGTAAACAAGTTCCTAGTTGCTACCATAACAAACTTAGCAATAAAGTAAATGCAGATTTTTGGTTTACATTGAAAAAGTACGTTTATCTTGAAAACGGTCAACTTTTTCGACTTCATAGTAGTAAACCTTTTTTGTGTGAAACTAAATGGGCGCTCTTTATTTTTGTTAAAAAATGTCATAGAGGTACATTTACAACCTCTTTGTAAAATGTGCATACAGACAAAAACTTATAAGCATGATAATGAACCAGTGTTGCTGTCGGTGGCGCCACCTAGCGGCGTTGGTGAAACTGATACCGTCATCTTATTACGCATGATGCCTAATAATACCATGCCACATTTCATAATAATAAAAGTATACTTGGATAAACCCAAATCACCACAACAAATCTTTTTAAAGACCTAACGATCGTCTCGCTAACAACGTTAGCTTCATCAGATGATTATAATGTAGAATCTTTTCATGCTCTGATGAAGCTAACATTGTTAGCGAAACGATCGTTAGGTCTTTAAAAAGATGTGTTGTAGTTATTTGGGTTTCTCCAAGTGTACTCATCAGTGCTCATCACCGGTTCCAGTCTTCACATAGTCATAATAATATGTTGAACCACTTTCAAGCTGTTTGAAAAAATAGCTTTAAGAAAAATTATATAAACACATTGTAAAACGAAAACGAGTAGCGGTTTACTAAAGCATGTTGAGCCCAATCGCTTTATTTTTGTGCTAGCTATCCCCCCCCCCCCCCCCCAGCTGATGTCCATTTAATTGTGGGGCAAATATATATATATATATATATATATATATATATATATATATATATATATATATATATATATATATATATATATATATATATATATATATATATATATATATCCTACTCTAATTTATTGTTAAATTTGTGGATCTAGCAACACTGCCTTCACATTTCTCGTCATCTGACATAATTTTTGACATTCGCGTAATCTAAATCTATAATCTATCTCTGAACTTGTGTGTGTTTTTATTTCTTTAACGTCGGCCTATTTCCGCGACAATGGCCAATCACCGACGCCAGGGAGCAGTTTCACCATATTTTACTTTATTTTTACTGATGTTCTGATAAAAGAATATTATTATTTACTTTTTTATTTAGTGAGAGGTTTAACTTTTTCTTATTGTTAATTTAGGTCGTCTGTTATTTTTCATATAATTAAAGAGAGGCGTTACATATTTTGCAAAGCGCACCAATATTCGAATTGTTTCTATTTTTCTGACCATTTGGTACGTTTTATTTTTGCACTTGGCGACACTGGTTATTTTTATTTTTATTTGATTATTCATCTTTTTTGTAGATAGTTGTGTAGTTGTCAAAAGTCATCTGTGTTTTTGTTCGAATTTAAGAAACGCAAATTATTAATTACAAAAAATGTTTTTATCTCGTGACATGTCCTAGAAATATTATATTTATAAAAATAATGAGATAAGAATTCAAAACTGCATTAAGCCACTAATATTCTTGTGAACATTATTGTATCATCAAGTGAATTTAAATGTTTTAAGGTACTGCATTCTCCCTTATTGTTACAATTTTTTGTGTGTATAAATCTTTATTCGAGCTGCATGTTTTCCATAATATGTTCACGTAATTTTGTAGAAACATTAAATATAATGCGCAAAGACACATACTTTTAACAGTTACCTACGTCTGTTAGTTTAATTATTGAGTTATATTTTAATATGAAATAACAGTGGTATCAAATTTCCACATTCAGCGAATTCCTCATTCCTTATCTGTGTACTCAATCATCCTAATTAGTGTATGTTTTATCTCTTATCTCTAATATACCTATTATACCTATTGTTCTTTTCAGTATATTATCATAAGGCTGTGAGTAAATTTACTGTATCTATAAGTGCTATAAATGTGTCATATAATTAGGTGCCTTATTTAAAAATAGGAGAGAAGGTGTCACAGCAATGGGGTTGTTAAGCACAATTGGTAAAGTGTTAGTAAGAAGAAAAGTGCTTGATCCAGTGTCTACACAAGATTCCAGATTAGCTAGAGTGTTAAATACTTTTGACTTAACTGCATTAGGAGTTGGGAGTACTTTAGGTGTAGGTGTTTACGTACTGGCTGGACATGTAGCTAAAACTGTTGCTGGTCCATCTGTTGTGTTGTCATTCCTGATAGCTGCTATTGCATCTGTTTTTGCAGGTATGTAATTTATGCATTATCTATCTATTGTGTTGGTAACTTCATTAAATTCTCTTTGGAAAATGGGCCGAATTGCTAGTCAATGGTTAAGAATATTAAATCAGACAACAATTTAAAAGAATCATTGTCAAATTTTACAAAACAAAAGTCTGGTTAATAACCCAGGCTCAAAACATGTTTAAAGTATATCCAGAACAAGTGGTGCACAGTATGGCTAGTATTTTTACTTTTTATGTTCTATTTTAGCTTTCTATTATGGGTTGCAGGTTGAAGCATAGGTATAACAAACATATCAAAAGATTTGTATAAGATTATATCATATGCACTATTATAAGAGTTTACTGTGGTAGATAGGTAATAATGTAGTTTGTGATGAATCAATAATGAAACAGCAAAGTGAGATTTAGTTTATATTAACTTTGGAAACAGGCCTTTGATCGACGAATACCAAACCCTTGCCTAACAATAATTTAAGGGGCATTCTAGAAGTAAATGTCACCCATACAATGACCTAACCTAATATAAACAAAAACAATGGTAGGGAAAGGTACTGAAATAAAAATATCAGTGGTACAGTATAGTAAAATGATGACAGGGAAAGAGAAACCATTAAAAATATGTAAGTGCAAGATTGAAAGGCTAAAGAAAGCATTAAAATATAAAATTAAATGAGAAAGCTATGTTAAAGATCTGACCCTTGTGTAAACAGTGGCTTGTGGTGGACTTGAGAGAGAAATGTCAAGCTCACAATGACAACCCAAACTGAAGCGCGAGAATTCAGATCCACATCAGCCACAGCATACATATTACCAGGCAACCAATCAGAAACCAGATTAGGAATTCAGCGCCAGTAATTGTACCGCCCACTTTCAAATTGACAGTTTATTTGATTTGAATTTTAGCGTGCTACAGTATATTTTGTTTTTAATAAAATTACCGCTGTACTTATGAATTTGTATATTGAATCTAGTTCAGAGTTAAAAAAACAACTCGTCATTAGTCACTAAGTAAAGATTGGAACCTGTGATGAGCACTAACAGGGTGCCCACTCGTCTGGAAAACCGGGAAGTAGAAGGAAAAATTTTGTCAAGGAAATCAGGGAAAAATTGAGAAGAATTGTGAAAATTGACTAAGAGTCAGGAAGCTTTGTCCTTGCAAGGGAAACATTATTTGTTTTCGTTTTATGATCAATAATTTAGACACAAAGGTATGTGCATATTTGTATAAGTAGCGTTTCCGTTTATTTGTAAGACATATTTATGTGTATGTTTTATAAATGTAGTTTTAGGGAAGTGTGTTTTCCGCTATGAGGCGAAGACCTAACTGTACCCTGTAGTAGTGTGTTACACATTTTGGGGGTATATTGTAGAATATCAAAGTCAGGGAAATTGATATGCTGTTTTTAGTGGGAACCCTGACTGATTAGTACACTTGGAGAACCCAAATCACCATAACACATCTTTTTCAAGATTTTTTATCCTCTGATATGACGTTAACTTTGTTGGTGAACCGATCGTCAGGTCTTTAAAAAAATGTGTTTTGGTGATTTGGGTTCTCCAAGTGTGCATATGGCCACTTATTTTTTAGTTCTTTAATCTAGTTTGTAAATTAGGATACTCTGAATAAATGAGGCACAGTTATGGAAAATACATTATTATTATGTAGTACCGCCCATAGGGTAAGGTTATGACAAATTCTTCTATTATATATATATATATATATATATATATATATATATATATATATATATATATATATATATATATATATATATATATATAAATTTCAACAACACACCACGAAGGCTTAAGGCCTAAATACTATCGTACCGTGGGTGTTGACAAGGAGGAAAGAGGCAACTTGTTAATTCTGGACTTAAAGGTTTGGAGGTTCGGGGGAGAAGGAAAAACATGTGCCAGCAAGGAATTCCACAACTTGGAAGTCCTCGGGACAAAAGAGCGGGCATAACAAGATGTTCTATGTCCGGTGACCTGGACAGTAAGAGGGTGCATTCACTCTGTTCCCCTGGTAGATCTGTTGGGGGCAGCAGGTGGAGGAACTATGGAAGAAAGCTCCTCTGAGCAGTGCCCGTGTAGATATCTATAAAAGAGAGAGGGGTCACCAAGGGCACGTCGGTGTGCAAGGGATGGCAGCCTTTGGGTGAGGGTACTGTCACCGATGATATCCTGAATGGAGTCCAGGATAGCGAGTGTTGAAGCGGAAGCAGCACCCCAGAGGTGGGAGCAGTATTCGAGGTTTGGTCTTATTTGTGAAGTATATAAGGTATAGAGATTAGCTGGTGAAAAGTATTTGCGAGCCCGGAAGAGGAAACCCAATTTCTTGGGTGCCAATTGAGATGTCGATCCACAAAAATGCCAACAAGTGAAAAGGACTCATTACTTTGAATAACTTGATTGTTCACTGTGATGGGTCTAGGGCTGGTGTATCTCTTATGAGGAAGAAAGCAAGACTGTGATTTGGTGGGGTTGAATTGTACAAGATTTCTACTTCCCCAGTCTAATATTTTTTGGAGATTTACGGAGACAGATCCCTCCATGAGTCTGCGATCCTCATCTAATTGGGTTAAAGAGACAGGCTTAGAATATTGTATATTTGAGTGGAGGATGCTGTCGTCTGTGTAACTGTGAACTGGGTTGGATGTGCTAGAGACGAGGTCATTGATGTGGAGAAGAAACAAAGTAGAGGCTAAAGCTAAACCTTGAGTGTGAGAGTATTTTTTATAAACAGGGTTTAATAATGGACAAATTGTTAATACATTGGGAATACTCCTTTTTAAGGCCCAGATTCAAAGATAGTGGAAAAGTAGTCTGGACACAGATAATTATGGTTACAAATTTCGATAAAAACCTTTTAAAACCCGAATATCACCTGCATCCGCACCTTTACTACAGACTATTTATGATTTATCCGTTTAGCGATTTATTGGCTGAAGAGGAATATTTTTTTCAAAAATTCAGTTTGCCATAATTTTACCGAAACTGAAAAAGGGGAGGATAAAGGAAATTTTTGATGAAGTTGAATGGTATTGCAAATGAATGGAAAATTCATTCTGAAATAAATATTGGAGGTGGTTTCTTTTTTCTACATTCGGATGAAACTGTAGAAATGTATATCTAACCTGACTTTAATGTTCCTAAGCTATTTTTTAATAAAATACGGACCTATTCGGGTAGTATCGGAGACTCCCCGACTACGAATTTTATATCTTTTCCTGATTGGTTATTTGTAACTCCTATGCTGTGGCTGATGTGGATCTGAATTCTCGCAACTGAAGCAAAGGCTGAGGAATGTAAGGCACTTTAAGGAAATTAAATGTGACAATGACCTAACCTGACCATAACCTAAAAGTAAATGAAACTGGTGGAAGGAACACCATTAAAAATATATTAATATAATATTGAAATGCAAATTGAAGCATGAGTGTTAAACGAGGTACGGTTATGTCAACCTTGTTATGAGACCAATAACATGCCACTGAATTTCACTAGACATGATCTATCTAACAATTTCCCCTAACGGTTTAAGTTGGTAATAAATTCCAGAACTTGACAAATGGCCAAAAATCAATTAAAAAATAAACAAAAATTTGACATTAATTAGCGATTAAAGTAAATAGAAAAGGAATTAAAATAAAGTGAACATGTTATTCACAAAACATTGTTTATCATGTGACAATAAATATTACTATTGATATTAATCAATTGTAAACAGCTTTCATTCAAAAAATCTAGGAAAAGTTGGACTGATATTGCTGGCTATCATATATAATAATCCGAAATGCTGAAGTATACATGAATAAAATAAAACTTCTCCCTGATGTATGCAAATATTCACCTAAAATTGATGATATTTCTAGTTTTTGACTAATTCCAATACATTGCCATGTGCAGTCTGATAAAAAAAAATAATCCAGAATTCATTTTTTCATAAATTTATCTAGAAATGTTATATGTTATTGAGCCTTATCCCCATCACTCTCCAAGTGTAGTCACACAGTTCTCCCAGCAGCACCTCCACTGCTGAAAGCATGTATGAAATATGCCTTCCGAAATCCTGCCAAATTCCTTCAGTAATTTCTGTTTAAGTGCCAAATATTCGTCTCTTAAGGGGGGAGTTGAGCAATGGGAATGAAAATGTGGACGGGGGTGAAATCTGGCGAGTGCCATAGTATGTATCCTCACAGAATTTAATCCTATATTGTTTTTGATCCTCCGTCATAAGCTGGGGAACAAGCGTTGTTGCAACAAGACTCATTGCAACAAGACTCATTCTCAGTGTTTTTAAAAGGATTTTTAAACACACACCAAATTAACTGTTCCACTCTTCAGCTATTTCTTGCATAGTCAGTCGATGATCTGACCGCACAAGCTCATTTACTTACACAATATTACACTTGTTGGTCAATCTTGGCAGTCATCCAGAAGGAATGTCATCTCCAACTGATTGCTGGCCCTTCCTTGAAATTTTTAAGCCATTGTTCGCCCATTGACTGACTCAAAACATCATGCCCCTAAGCACTTTGCATCATTTAAGAAGTTTATGCAAGCAGTTTCCCCAAATATGCACAGAACTTCATGCTAACATGCTGCTTTTCATTGGAAATTGCTGATGAGACAAAAAAACTGTTATAAAAATTATTGAGGCTCCACAATGAGTTGTTGCAACAAACATTTAGTTACTTGTGAGGTTATGTTCAAAGCGGAGCTGCTAATCACACAATGACTGGTTGCCACATATTTCAGACAGTCCTGGAACTCTTCGGTCATACTACGTAGATAAAAAGTTGGTCGCATGATATATTTTTATTTAGTACTGAGTGTGTATAACTGCATTAAAGAAAGATCAAGTTCAAGTCTACATTTAGTTATATATATAATGTAAAAAAATACAAAGTTAGTAAATAATTTTTAATCTGCTTTTAGGATTGTGCTATGCGGAATTCGGTGCTAGGACTCCTAGAGCTGGTTCAGCCTATATTTACAGCTATGTTTGTGTAGGAGAATTCATTGCATTTGTGATAGGATGGAATCTTATTTTGGAGTATGTCATAGGTTTGTAAATATTGTTTTAGAAAAAGTTTTAATATTTACAATCTGCTTAACCTATTTAGTAGTATTAGATATTCTTTCATCCAAGAAATTATAAATGTTATACAAATACTAATAAAATGAGCTCTTCCATTTTAAAGGAGAGATATTTGATAATATGCTTAATGAAGAGTGCAGGTGGGCTTTAAGGTTTTTTAGATCATCACAATCATTTAAAGTTAAACAAAAAGTCTGGACGCAGCAAGTGCATTATGGTAGCGAATTTTCCTTAAAATGTTTTTAATGGCAAATATGTCTTGTTTTTAAAAGAAGGACAATCTACCGTATTTCATTAAAATAGCTTTGTTGTTTCAAAAAGTACAAACATTTTCCGAAAATAAACTTTGAAAGTTCCAGAAAAAAACTGGTCCGATTTTCCTGCCCAACGAACCTCTTTAAGCTGCTTACACACCTGCCAGGATATAATTATTCACAAACAGTTTTAGGATCAAAATTGAAACAAAAATGTATGAAAATTTGCAAAAATTTCTTTTACAGAAAATCACCTTTTTTTTTTTACAGAAATTGCTTTCAATAATGTTACACTAAATTATATTTTTCACAAAAATTCGACAAGTTTTTTTTACAATAACTTACTAAAGATTTATTATTATTACCAACATATCACAAAAACCTCACAAAAAGAAGTTCCACAGAAACACTAAAAACATTTCTGCGAAAGCTTTTCAAATTCAGCCACTATTTGAGCATGCCCGATTCCTGTATACTGCAGCTCGATTTTTTCGACGAATAATACAAACAAAAAGCTCTATGAATGCGTCATGGGGCTCCACTGTCTATTGATGAAAACGCCGTTTCACCATTTGTGATATGTGTTTAAAATACGTGCCAAAAACGTGAAAAGTTGCAAAACAATTGAAATAACCCAAAAACGAGGAACGATATCAATTTGTTTTTCTTACAAACATGCATTATAATTCGCTGGAAACCACAAAACTGCAATAAAATAAGGGGCTGTTCTATTACAAAAAGAAAGTGTGTATCACCAATGGGCGATCCTGTGATTGTCGACATAAGTTTATTAGATGCAGCTCGAGATACCCTATAATTAACGTATATACTTTTTTGTCATATCTTGTATAATAAGAAAGCCATTTTAGGTTATCTTAGTGCCCAAAACATTTGCCGTGCTGTATTGCAGTTAAATTGGTAATATATATGTAATCTGGACTTCGTACGAAGACCTCCAATTTACTATACCACAGAGACGTATTGCAGGCTAATATTAGGTAATAATTACCTTAAAATAGGTATTTTAGGTATCTGGACTTAGTAGTCAGTTTTCAGTCAAATTTAGGGCACACTTCGACCTAAAAGTTACCAATTGTGAAATTGAAACTCAAAATTATATTTAGGTATATTTATAGCTAAAATTGAACTTTCCCCAATTTAGTTACTTGTAAATTACTGATTTTGGAGCAATTCTATTAGTCAAAAATTGGCTAATTGGGAGCTGCATTCTCAAATTCTTGGTGATTATGATAATCAAGCCAACATTTTGGTTAATTATTACTAAATTACAACTTGGTTAGGTTATTTGGACTCAAGTGCTGGTTAATATGCCTTAATTTGTTTGGGATGCCTTCCCTTGCTCTCTGGTTTACATCCACTCCACTCCACTGTATATCAATGTATGCTCATCCTGTAGTATATTTTCTCCCTTCCCCTTCATCTTAGTCTATGTTATTCCCAATTAGTCATTTTTGCCTTGTTAAAGTCATCAATCAGCTCATGTTCTTTGTGCACTATACTTATCACATTCCAGGTTCCGATTCTTCACACTTGCTCTCTTCTTTTTTTTTTTGCTTTCGTATACCAAACTCATTTCCATGTCCATTGTCAAAGTCGTTATTCAAAGCTCCATTGGGAGCTATGTTTATTAGTTTTTAGTGAATTTTTATTTAAAAAAATTCACCAATAGAGAGGTATCGATGGTGAGACTTAGCAAAAAAAAATTTCAAATGAGCGCGAACTAGGACCTCTAGAACCCATATCCGGGGTCAGTTTGAATTTTTATATGTTTATATATATATATATATATATATATATATATATATATATATATATATATATATATATATATATATATATATATATTGTGTGTATCTGTCTGATAAGTCAAAAAATAATTAACCGATTTCGATGAAACTCGGCAAGTGCCTTTCTTTTATTAATAGCTTGGATGAGTTCGTTAACCAGGAAAATCGGACAGGGTTTTCCGGGAAAATTTTGAATTTTCTTTCAAAAAAAAAAGTTTTCTCCAAAAATTACAAAGCTGCCTTAGGAGATACCTTACTACATACCAAAATTCAATTTTATACATTTATAGAAAATTGAGTTATTCAAATTTTGAATTTTCTTTCGAAAAAAATTTTTTCTCCGAAAATTACAAAGCTATTTTAATGAAATTTGGTGGATATCTTTCCTTAGGAAAGACCTCACGACATACCAAAATTAACCTTTCTAAGTTTATCGAAAATAAACTTAAACTGGTCCCGAAAAAACTAGTTTCCCGGCCAACGAACCCTATAGGTTAATAGCAAATTGAGCTATTCAAATTTAAATCATTTAATAAAAATTCACTACCATAACGCACTTTCTGCGTCCCGTAAGTTTTTGAATTTTTTGTTTTCTTTAATTTGTCATCCCCTCCCTTTGGAAATTGTTTGCTGATTGTTGGTTTAGTGGACGTACCATGCTCTCCCATGTCATTTACTGTATTGATATTTTTGAGGACGGATACAGAAATTTACCTTTTTTGAATCATGGATTGCAGTTTTCCACGGTCGTATACGAGGTACATTGATTCCCAAGGGTATTAAGCACATCTGTGTAAATCTGTTTCACTTAGCGCCCCTAGTAGTTATGATTTTTTTCTAAAATGTTAAATTAAAAATGCAGGCCAAAATGAAATATTGGGTGAAAAAACGTTGTATATTTACTATTTTATTTGAAAGTATAAAAGAGTTTTATTTCTAATTTTTTAAGGTATAATTTAAGTTTATATGTCACAAACTTTCGATAATTATATTTAACCTACTAAACTTGTAAGACTATTTGGTATTTAATCTAAATTTAGCTATAAATTGAACAATGTAGTCTTTAGTCTGTATTGTATATGTTTTTTTTTAATAACTGCTAATTGGTGACTGTACTAATGCATAATATTTGTAAATTTCTTCGTCTTTTAATTGGGTGTAAGACTGTTGGGCAATAAAGTGATAAAGAAATTATTATTACAGGATCTGCAAGTGTTGCAAGAGGCTTAAGTTTATATTTGGATACATTGGTAAATAATACATTAAAAAATACTTTCATAGATATTGCACCAATCAATCTACCATACATGTCTGGATATTTTGATTTTCTCACTTTTGGCGTATCTGTTCTCCTAGCAAGTAAGTGGTAATTTTCTGTTGGCTCGTAACACAAGTTTTTATCCATCATTTCTAAATAGTTATATATATATATATATATATATATATATATATATATATATATATATATATATATATATATATATATATATATATATATATATATATATATATACATATATATTATATTCAGAAAGATTTCCGCGGTCTTTAATCTGAGACATACTTGGTTCTCGGGTTGAACCGCATCCAGAATTTATGAAAACTCGGCGTTTTGGCTCCTGTTTTGGAGCCATTTTCAAGAGGTCAAGGAAATATATAAGGACACTCTAAGACCTCAATCTGCCTACTCCTTAGAGCGGTGGACAAAGGTGGGTTGGGTTGGTTTCTAAAGGTAAAGGAAATATGTAAGGACACTCTAAGACCTCAATCTGCCTACTTCTTAGAGTGGTGGACAAAGGTGGGTTGGTTTCAACAGGTAAAGGAAATATGTAAGGACACTCTAAGGCCTCAATGTGCGTACTCCTTGGACCTGACAGATCTCTCTGAGGCCTAAGGTTGAACACACTGAGACCTCACAGACGATCTCCCGCGAGATTTGGGGAGTACGCAGATTGAGGCCCCGTAATCGAGCTACAACAACCTAACCCACCTTTGTCCACCGCTCTAAGGAGTAGGCAGATTGAGGCCTTAGAGTGTCCTTACATAGTTCCTTTACCTACCTTTGTCCACCACTCTTAAGGAGTAAGCAGATTGAGGCCTTAGAGTGTCCTTACATATTTCCTTGACCTCTTGAAAATGGCTCCAAAACAGGAACCGAAACGTCGAGTTTTCATAAATTCTGGACGTGGTTCAACCTGAGAACTAATTATGTCTCATATATATATATATATATATATATATATATATATATATATATATATATATATATATATATATATATATATATATATATATATATATATATATATATATATATATATATATATATATATATATATATATATATATATATATATATAGGGTGACTCACTGTTGATGGTAGGTTAGATGTTTACAGAGAACGGAACGTACAGTTATTTTCACAATTTGATTTCTTGGGTTATTAGTTCTACTCTATCGATCTAAAATATTTTCAGCAATGCAGCATTGCCACTTATATTGAAAAGTAGCAAAAACTTTGATATTTTAAATGAGACACCTGTATATTATTCCATTTTTGCTTTGCTATTGCTTTCCCATTATTTTTGTAGACCACTTCCATATACCTATCTTAGCAGTTTTCAAAAAAATAAGTGATTTCCTTATTTTTTGTGCAAAACATAGCTTCAATTAAATATTTTTACTACGGTATTTGGATTCGTAGAAAGCTGAAATTTTTGGTGTAGTTTACCAATGTCATGTGTATTAGTCGTGTCTAAGGGAATTCGTTCTCCATTGTACAGGGTCGTTCAAAGTTTGTGATTTTACCGTTAGATATAAAAATCGTGAAAAGTGCATTTTTTAAACGGAACACCCTGTATATTATGAAATATCCTGAAAGACAATTTAAGTTCCTTTTAAATGATGTATCATGTTTTCCTATACCTAAATAGTCAGGTTTCCTATATAAATGCAATGCGACGCACTTCCTTTTATACCAGATGACAAATGCTCAAATAATTCCCAATCTATTCACAAACCTAATTTGTCATTGGCATAAGCTAAGTTACCGGGAAGTTAGAGGGCCGCCAGCTTTTACACAGTGGAGATGGGTGTGGGTCAAAATAAGATGTTAACTAGGGGCGCCACTTGATTGGTTAACCTCCACTCCCGGATATTCTAATAAGATGTTCACTAAGATACTTCCTTGCCCAGATCCAACACAACCAAGAATTCTTGGATCACACTGGCAACTATAGCCAACCACAATCGAGCACAGGAAGCTACAAGGGACTTATAATTATGGTAAAACGAACTAAATTTCAGAACGGTATGGTCTCATAGAACCACAAGTAAAGGTAACGGTAATGATCAAATTCTCAACAGCCCTGAAAACAAAACACAAACACAAAACCAAAACACACCTATAATATGATAAAATAAGGGCTTTTATTAAGCTTCTTTGGCATACAAGAAATTATTAAAAGCTGTTCTAAAATTCTGATCTAAAATAAAAAGTCTCTATTATATAGCTGAAATGGCTTATTACAAAATAATCAAGATCTTTAATGAGTATGCATCAATGTGCTCCAAAACTATAATTGTTCTATGGAAAAATTCCACTTTTCATGCACGCAAAGCTTACAACGTATTTTCCCCAAATAGTAATTAATTACACGTTAATTAAAGTAAGTGGCCTGATCAAATATCAAGTCCCAAAAATAATCAATAAGCTTAACTAATGCTAACAATATATAATAACCTGTGGTAACTATCAAAAGTGAAGCAATTATATTAACAAGGGTCTCATAAAAATCTGTACCACATTTATTGAAGGTTAAATAAAATAAATTCAGTTTGATTTTAGCAAATTTAACAGATGTGAATATTTAACATTTTAGCTTATCAAGATTGTCTCTCTTATCACTCTATTCTTTATCACAAAACGGAAAATTCTTACTTGAACTTCCTGGACTTCTAGGCCATAAAATTACCAACAATTTCCACACCAAACTAGGGCCTTTAAGGGTACGGGACTGCAACCACGGGAACAATGCAACAACGGAAAGGCAATGCGACAACGGAAAGCGAAGACCTCCTCACTGAGATTCTAATTCATAAATCCCAGATTTCACAGCTGACGGGAATTATCATTGCTCTTGACTAGCCCATAAAACTCCATATTTCAATAGCCATACTTCGTTCGGTACATGAAAATTCGCTATTCCATGCGAGACTTATTCCACTCAAAACTCTCCTATGATACGTGAATTTGCCAAAGGTACTGCCCAACCCAAGAGTTGCCCAATACAAAAACTTTCTACCCAATACTATAGCTTTTCCATCCGGTACTAGAATCGCCCAGCACAAGAACTTTCCACCCAGCACAAGGACTCTAAAAACAATAAGTAACGGAATGCTAGAGGTGTTATAGTTACGAGAGAGGATGATTTCTTACCTCCAAAGAGGGCATACGAAACTCCAACGTGACAAGATCAAAGTGGTCCTTATATCCCCTCAAACGGGTATCTCGACAGTCTTCAACACCAAATACGTAAATTACGATATCACCCAAAAGACTGCAGATATTTTCTGAGTGCAATTAAATCCACTATGGGGATAATTAATATCCAACTTGCTTCTCAGAAAGAACCACGTGTTAACTCAAACTACTACCAACGAAATCCCTCTCGAACCTTCCGGAATATTCACATTTCCTACCTGACAGCCGGTAGCGCTGTCGTTCGCTCTCACTTCATCCCATACGTCCCCAGCCATCTATCCTTCTCAACATGCGGACCATTCTCGAACCACCAACATTCTTAACCACAACGCAGGCGCGGCAGCCGACAAGATATACCAGGGGTAGTTCAAAGAGAAATGATTTAACGAAAGATCTCAATTTTATTCAGTATACGAGGGATAGCCAGAAGAAATAACCACGATCGTCGCCAATAATTCTCTGTTTAAAGCAGAGGAGGAACCACAAATACACCCAAACCAGCCTAGCTGTTTAGCTACTCAATTTATACTGTTACAGCAAGTATCTATAAACATTGAAATATTTCGTCTCTATTTTTTTTTCAGTATGAAATGTCATGGAACATCTCATTATGAAAATTTGAGAATTAGTGTATCAATCATATACCGTTTGCACGTTCATTAACGAAAATTTGATTTGAAAGGAATCAAAATGAAAGGCAAAACATATTTAAATTAAGTTTTGATGAATTGTTTATTCTTCATGGTCAATGTGATCAAATTATAGCAAGAACGTGCATAGTAATACAAAGTATGACAAAATAATCCGATATTTATAGAAACTTGCTTTTATTTCAGAAACCTGACTATTTAGGTACAGGAACATGATACATAATTTAAAAGGAACTTAAATTTCCTTTCAGGATATTGGATAATATACAGGGGCTGTGCCATTTAAAAAAATGCACTTTTCACCATTTTTGTATCTATCGGCAAAATCACAAATTTTGAATGACCTATATAATGGAGGACGAATTTCCTTGGACGCGACGAATACACACGACATGGGTAAACTACAGACAAAATTTGAGCTTTCTACGAATCCAAATACTGCATTAATTAACATGAAATTGAAGCTAAATTTTGCACAAAAAAAAGAGAATCAATTAATTTCTCGAAACCGCTGGATATAGGTACAGGCTGATTCTTTATAATGTCGCCCTCCTTTAATTTTGTTATTTTAAGTGTCCCAAAAAAATTGAAAGTATGGTTATGTAGCTGCTAAAAAATACTTTTTTTCTAAGTATAAAAAAAATTGAAAATGATCAGTATACAGGGGAAAATAAAAAAGTTCATTTTTTTTTCAATGGAACACCCTATATATGAATTTATTTTTCGATTCCTCGTAAAATTCTAAGCATAATTTATATAACATACTGTTTACTTAAAATGAATAGTTTTTGAAATATTCGCATTCGAAACGTTATCATCAAATATTTTATTAAACCAAAACAACTGTTACAAATCAAGAAATCTAACAATAAATAATATAACAAAAACAGTTTCTAATTAAATATAAAGATGCTCTACCGGGCCTCCATTTTCTTCAACACATTGTATAAGGGTTCTCCGCATTTTCTCTAATGAATCTGTTATGAATGCTGGGTTATTTTCATTTAAATTAATAATTTCATTCCGTATCAAATCTTTAAGATGATCGAGGTTTTCAATTTGGTGGTCGTATACACGGTTTTTTATATAACCCCAAAGAAACGCATCCATAGGTGTCAAATCGGGGCTGCTTGCAGGCCACTTAATTGGTGCATTTCTTCCGATCCATTCAGGAAACCTTTCATTTAGGTAGTTAAGCATAGCACGAATGTTGTGAGGGGGTGCTTCGTCCTGTTGAAAAATTATATTTCGTAATATATTTAAAGGCAAATTGTCTAAATATTCTTCGAACTCGTTTTCCAAGAAATCGAAACAGCGGCCTCCATTTAAAACAGTATCAAAAAAATACGGACCGATAACTCGATCGCCCAGGATACCACACCACACATTCACGGATTGTTGCCCTTGAAACTTCAATTCCCTATAAGAATGTGGATTCTCTCTTGCCCATTGTCTAGTATTTTTTCGGTTAAACAGGCCACTAGTAGAAAGGGTATTCATTTCTTTCGACTTTATTGTATGAAGTTCGCTGAATATTTTCTTGTGTTGCTCGTAATGCCTTTGAAATGTTTCTTATGGAATTGTTTGGATTCTCTTCTATAGCAAGTAAAATATTCAATTCTGCATTTTTATCTACGTTCACAGCAGTTCTTTTTCTCCTTTGTAAATTTGACGTTTCCTGAAACTTCCTACATATAGATGTGAACGTTTTTCGAGATGGGACATGCATACTGGGATTATCTTCTTTCATATTTCTAATGGCAGCGCGACAATTTAAATTATTTTTAAAATAATAACTTAAAATAACTCTTCTTTCTCTGTCTGAGTACGGCATTTTTACTTACTAAACAATACAACTACAACAATATTGACAGAGTGTTGTCACTGACAGTTATTTGTTTTCAATTAAAAGCGTGGTATCCTAGGACTTCTTGATTTGTAACAATGATGCGAATATTTGAAAAACTATTCATTTTAAGTATACGGTATGTTATATAAATTATGCTTAGAATTTTACGAGGAATCGAAAAATAAATTCATATATATAGGGTGATCCATTGAAAAAAAAAACTTTTTGGTTTTCCCTGTATACTGATCATTTTAGTTTTAGAAAAAAAGTATTTTTTAGCACCTACATAATCATACTTTCAATTTTTTTGGGACACTTAAAATAACAAAGGGGGGCGACATTATAAAGAATCACCCGATACAGCAAATTATTATACAAAAATAATCTGGAAGCAATAGCAAAGCGAAAAATGCAAAATAATCAGGCCATCTCATTTAAAATATCAAAGTTGTTGCTGCTTTTCAATATATGCGGCAACGCCACAGCGCTGAAAACATTTCAGATCGATAAAGTAGAAGTAATTACCCAAAAAACCAATTTTTCAAAATAATCTTACCATCGACCATAAGTCACCCTGTATATGGTTTGGAATAGTCAAATGGAATAAATTCAGTATCTCAATTATTGTGTATATTTATAAAATATTCCGAAACACATCAAGTTTAGATTGCAAAATGACATCCTGCAATATGAAAACTTCACTCCTGCATTCAACCCCCTTTTAGTGGCAGTTACAACCCCAAAATTTTTAAATAGGAAATAGGGGCTTGTGGTACCCTATTTGAAAGATCTCTCCATTCCCTATTAAGAAATGCTATGGTTTTTAAATTTAATGCAAAAATTAACTGTAAAAGAAAAAATCTTAATGTAAGAGATATTTAAATTGCATGTCTTGAGCGTCTTGGCAGCATCCTAATCTTAAAGAAAAATGTCTTCTAACGTTAATCAACATCTGAGGTGTGCCCGACCTAATCGCAATCGTTATTCTTCTTAAGTCAGTTATATCGCGTGGCTTGGTTTTGTATACCATACTTTTCATACATCCCCAGAAGAAGTCTAATAGCATAAGATCGGGTCATCGTGCTGGCAATCTAACGATCCTCGCCTCCCTATCCACCGATTTGGAAATATTAAGTCAAGGTACTGCCGGACATTGATTTGGTAATGGGCTGGTGCTCCATCCTGCTGGAACCATATCACATTCGCTGGAACTTGTGAGTTTGCTCAATCAGGATATAAATTTACCAAAATTGGCACATTATTTTGGAGCAGTGCTAAATAATTATATACATTCAAATTGCCATTAATTAGAAAGGGACCAATGACATGGTTTACAACTATTCCTACCCAAACATTATACTTTTCAGGGTATTGCGTATGTTCTTCTCTCATCCAGTGTGGATTTTCTTTAGACCAGTAGCGACAATTTTGACGATTAGCATGGCCGTGAAGTGTAAAACTTCACTAACCAGAAAACGAAACCTATTCTGGTTGGATAACATTGTTAGTCCAAAGACGGTATGGAGTTGTAAATCTGCCCTTAACGAATTGGGCAGCTGTAATGAGGTGTCGCTGGTCTGGATACCGGGTCACTCGGATCATGATGGCAACGTTGCGGCAGACGCGCTTGCCAGGAGTGGTGCCGAGTGCGGCTTTATCGGACCAGAACCGGTGCTGGGAATAACATCTTGCACAGCAAAACGCACCTTAAAAACCTGGACAGATAGAAAGACAATTCAATATTGGCAAAATCTTCCAGGATTAGCTCACTCCAAGGCCTTCATAAATGGCCTGTCTGAGTCAAGGGCTAAGAAACTACTAGAGCTGAACAGACAACAACTGAGAACTCTAGTAGGCCTATATACAGGACACTGCCGCTTGCGGCATCACATGCACCGTATTGGAGTCGGTCAGGAGACCGAGTGCCGACTGTGTATGGAGGATGACGAAACAGCAGAGCACGTGCTGTGTTCCTGTCCGGCAGCGGATAGGACTAGACACCTGCTCTTTGGCAAGGTAAAGCTTGCTCCAGAGGATCTGGATCGACTTTCGCCCACAAAGGTTATCGACCTCTGCAGGAGGCTGGATTTGTTGGGCGAAATATAAACATTAGGCGTGAGCCACAATAGACCGTTGGTCACGGTGGAAGGTCCGGTATGGACCACTCACAAACAACCTAACCTAACCTAACATTGTTAGTCAACATTTCCATCATTTGTTCGAAAAAGCCGTCTTCTATCAAAATCATCTTCAGTGACCTCCTGAGCTCGTATCAATTTATAGGGATGCATTTATTTTCTTTTAATATTCGAATAATCAATGAATGGTTAACAACCAATGTTGGCTGCATGTTGAATCGAGGTATGTACATTTTTCTCAAACTCAACAATTACATCCAATTTGGTATCATTACTCAGTGCATTAGAAGTTTTTTGTATCTGCCTTACATGTCCAAGCTTATGAATATTTTTTTTCAATTAACTAGTTGTACATTGAGATATAGGTGGAAAATCGGGAAATTTCTCTTGAAACAGGCGAGCAGCTTAGATCTGTGATCGTGTTTTGTCTCCGTAACTAATCATCTGTAGAATTGTTATTTTATTTTCTAAATTGCAGTTAACAACTGACAACTATTGTTATGCGGTTACAATCACACAGCAAGTTGCTAAGGCGTTTTAAAGAAAACTAACATTGCCAACTATGAAGAATATTGAGAACTTTTTTTGCTTCTTTTTAATTCCAAATAGGACACTGAAATTGTTTAAGCTTGCTTTATCATTATCAAGAATGAAACGCGATTAGGTTTTAATTTTTTAGTGTGTTGTAACAAAGTTTGTCAATCAGAACAAAAAACTTTTTACTGCTAATCTTTGCAGTAAATTATAAAACCAAAGCAGTTTTGAATAGAGAATGAAGAGATCTTGCAAATGAGATATCAGAAGCCTCTATTTAAAAATTTGGAGGTTGCAACTATCACTCGAAGGGAGTTGCAGGTAGGGGTGAAGTTTACATGTTGCATTTTTTAATGTAAAATTGACGTGTTTCTGTGTTTTTGATAAATATGCACATTAATTGAGACACTGGATTTATTCCATTTGGCTGTTCCACACTGTATATGCTAGGAACAAAGGCAAAGGGCTCTTTTAAATGGTAAGAATTTTTGTTCTAGTTTTTCTGGCATTTGGTCTTAAAGAAAGCAGTATGGCGAATAACATATTTACATTGTTGAATTTGGCTGTTGTAGCATTTGTTATCGTTGCTGGATCTTTAAAGGGTAAGTACCTTTCATTTTTCAAATTATTTATTTCAACAACACACCACGAGGGCTTACAGCCTAAATACTATGGTACCGTGGGTATCGACAAGGAGGAAAGAGGCAACTGGACTTGAAGGTTTGGAGGTTCGGGGGAGAAGGAAAAATATGTGCCGGCAAGGAGTTCCACAACTTGGAAGTCCTTGGGACAAAAGAGCGGGCATAACAAAATGTTCTATGTCTGGTGACCAGGACAGTAAAAGGGTGCATTCTCTCTGTTCCCCTGGTAGATCTGTTGGGGGCAGCAGGTGGAGGAACTATGGAAGAAAGCTCCTCTGAGCAGTGCTCGTGCAGATATCTATAAAAGAGAGAGAGGTCACCACCGCACGTCGGTGGACAAGGGATGGCAGCCTTTGGGTAAGGGTAGGGTCACCGATGAGACGTATAGCTCTCTTCTGAATGGAGTCCAGGATAGCGAGTGTAGAAGCGGCAGCAGCACCCCAGATGTGGGAGCAGTATTCGAGGTTTGGTCTTATTTGTGAAGTATATAAGGTATAGAGATTAGCGGGTGAAAAATATTTGCGAGCCCGGAAGAGGAAACCTAATTTCTTAGCAGCCGCTTCTGCAATTGATATGACATGTTGGTGCCAATTGAGATTTCGATCCACAGAGATGCCAACAAGTGAAAAGGACTCATTACTTTGAATAACTTGGTTGTTTATTGTGATGTGTCTAGGGTTGGTGTATCTCTTATGAGAAAGAAAGCAAGACTGTGATTTGGTGGGGTTGAATTGTACAAGTTTTCTACTTCCCCAGTCTAATATTTTTTGGAGATCCACGGAGATAGAACCCTCCATGAGTCTGCGATCCTCATCTAGTTGGGCTAAAGAGACAGGCTTAGAATATTGTATATTGGAGTGGAGGGTGCTGTCGTCCGCGTAACTGTGAACTGGGTTGGATGTGCTAGAGAGGAGGTCATTGATGTGGAGAAGAAATAAAGTAGGGGTTAAAGCTGAACCTTGAGGAACTCCTGCATTAATTGGATACAGTTTAGAGGAATGGCCATCCACGACAACAGAAATGCTCCGGTTGGAGAGGAAATTTGCTGTCCACGTACATAGTTTTGGTGGTAGGCCATAGGCAGGTAGTTTATTAAGCAGCGCTGCGTGCCAGACCTGGTCGAATGCTTTGGATAGGTCTAGAGCGACAATCTGGGATTCACCGTGTAGTTCCATAGACTTGTTCCAAGAATGGGTGACAAAGGAAAGGAGGTCGTCAGTTCATCTGCAGGCAGTTGATCTGCGCTGACGGAATCCATACTGCCTGTCGTGGATTAGACTGTGTTTTCAAGAAATTTTAGTAATTCGGTGTTTATATACTTTTTCATCACTTTAGACATGACTGAAAGGAGAGAAAGACGGGTTGTACTCGAGCAGTTTTCCAGTTACTAGGGAATATGCCTCTATTGTAAGATGTCTGGAACAGATGAGTCAGGACAGGAGCAAGTTCTGGTGCGCATTTTTTGAGAACAATTGCTGGGATCTCGTAAAGGCCAGAGGCTTTCCTGGTATTAAGAGAAGAGAGCATCTTTCGTACCTTTCTAGTTTTGAAAATGATATCCGTCATTTTATGCGCGACATTGGGGACTGTTGGTGGTTGAACATTTGGAGGTGGGTTGAGAGTAGAATTACCAGCGAACAGCGAGGCAAAAAGTTCAGCCTTGCCCAGGGCGGTAGAAACAATTTCATCCCCTGAGACATGAGGTGGGAACGTGCTCTTGCAGAAATTATTCCCAATAGATTTAGCAAGAGTCCAGAAGGGTTTGCTGCCGCTGGAGCTTAGGAGGACTTTGTTTTTGATGTGGTTATTCAACGAGTTTTTTGCCACAGAAAGAATGCGGACATAGCAGTTTCTTGCGTCGTTAAATGCTTGACGGTTTTCTTGACTGGGATTGTGTAGAAGCTTTTTGTGAGCTTTGACCTTTTCAAGTCTGGCCTTGTCACAGGATTTAGAGAACCAGGGCTTTTGAGTGGCTGCAGAGGTTTCTGTGTACGTGGAATTAATAATTCCATGCCAGCTTGGATAATTTCGGTGACTTTTGTGAGATATCAGAGGGGTCAGGATGAGAGAAGCAGACAGACGGCCATGGAAATGAGGATAAGTAATCTCGCATTTCGTGCCAGTTCGCGGAGTTGTAGTGCCAAACGATACGTAGGTGTGATGACTGTGTGATCTCGGGTTGCAATGCGCAGGAAGCAGTGACCATGCCGTGGTCTGAGCGACCCAGGGGGCACGGTGACTGATATCTTATAGCAGTCAGGATTTGTAGTAAGAAGGAGATCCAAGGGATTTGAGCTGTGTGTTGGGATGCGAGGAAAGTAAGTAGGTTGCTGAACCATATTGGCTAAAGAATTGCTGACTGCAAAGGCCTCCGCTGCTCTTCCTTGTGGATCGGTTTTTGAAGATCCTAGCCATTCCTTATTATGGACATTGAAGTCACCAAGAATAGTGACCTCGGAGGAAGGATATTCAGAAATCAGATGGTCGGTTTTTTCAGAAAGGTAGTCAAAGAGCTGGACAAAGTTGTTGTCAGAAGGTGACCGGTAAATGCAACAGATGAATTTAGTTGCAGCCCTTTTCTTGCAGCTTCTAAATTGGGGAGTCTGGTGCAGGGTAGATTGCTACGGACGTACGCGCACACGCCTCCATGCAATCTAAAAGAAGTAAGGAGCTCATATCCCGGGAAATTAAGGTGATTAGTGGCTGTTTTGGCACTGATTTGAGTTTCGGTCAGGAAGAGGAGTTGGGGCCTATTAGCCTGGAGGAAATGGTGGACGGAGTTCAGGTTAGAATGTAGGCCACATATATTCAAGAAGGATATTGTTAATCTTGATTCTGGCGCCCCCTGTACACCCCTCTCCCGGAGATCCGAATGGAGGGGTATTTTGCCTCCGGAATCTTTTGTACAAGGAGGAGCCATCATCATTTTGCTAATAAGGGAAACCGACTCATACACCAGAACCGGAAAGTCCATTGGGACTTCACCGGCCCCTTGATGTAAGGGGTGGTACCTCCTCGGGCGTGAAAAAAATCCTTTACTATCACGTAAAGGAAAATTCCACTACCACCTACCATATTGCAAGTATACCACACCAGCCAACTATTAAAGAGCTGACCAGCTTTAGAACTTGCTTGTATACAATTTAAATTTAAATTGCTTGTATACAATTTAAAGTGATTACCATTAAAGCTTTGATAATTACTTAACTTTGCAGTGTTTTTTTTTTCACCTTTATTTATTGGTGAAACGTACCTTTTAAATATTTTGTTCCTTTTTTAATGAAATTGATGTTACAGAAAAATAATCATTACTAAATTAATTAATGAAGCGTTAGAAAGTGATGATCCAAAGTATTAAAGCAGACACTGATAACACGGATTCACAACTCAGGAGATTACCATGACCCTGGAAGTAAGGGACATATCTCTCTAATTATGATTATTCAACAATCTTAGCAAGGGCCTGTCTTGAAGTCTAGAATAGTTAATTTTGTGACCAAAACCTTTAAATTTGATGAGCATCAGTTTGGACTTCCAAAAAGTAGTAGTATACAAATGGCAGCTATAGAGTTTATCACTACTAATCTTGACCAGAAAAAATATGTGCTGGGAACGTTTGTAGATTTAAACAGCATTGGACACAGTTAATCATACCATTCTGTTAAACAAACTATATAATATCGGAATATATGGCATTGCACATAAACCTATATCTAGTAATCTAATTGGCGGAAGGCAAACAACTGTTGTAAAAGTAAAAAAAAGCACCCCCAAATTTGTAAAAGCTGGTGTCCCACAGGGATCTGTGCTTGGACCAATTCTGTATTCGTTGTACGTACAGAATCTGTAATTCTCAAAATTAAAATCTGCATACATAACTTTCGTAGATAATACAGTGCTGTGGATTCATTGGAAAAAACATTCATTCATAACTTGAATACATATAATAGGTGGTTATTAAGTAATAACTTAAAAATGAAGTTAGATAAAACAGTGTACATTAATGTTTGCACAAAAAGGTAAATGCATAAAAGATATGAATATTAATATGAACAATCAAAAAATCAAACCTGTAAATTACTATAAACATCTTGGATTAACAACAGATAAGGAGTTGAATTTTGGCGAACACTCAAATAATGCAAGGAAAAAATATCTAGTCTTACTGGAGCTTTTAGAACGTGTGAGTACTATTTAACAGAGAGATTGAAGATAATAAAATGTAATTCATTAATAGAACTGCACATGAAATATGATGAGCATTTGGACTTCTGTGCTAGTGAATTTTAACATTTGCATAGAACACAAAAGCGAGCACTACAATATATGGTTTTATCCCACTAAATGCTTGTAAAACATTTTACAAATTCATATTCTTGTAAAGCTGGAAGAATATAAATTAATGTATAAAATATGGAATAATAAAATAAAAACTAGCATTAGAGTGGCAAGAAGTAGTAAAGTACATATGTAGTCAACAAGACAACGGGCATACCCACGTATAGTAGCATCAAGAACCTAAAAAGACATTCATTAAATGAACAAAGCAGTTTCCAGTTATCATATATACAGTTCTAAAGTACTTGACAGTGATATAATTTAAGCTAACCTCAAACTCTTATGTAACTGTTATTAATTGTAGAACTTGTTACTAGTACATGTTGACTACTGTTCTGAGTTTGTAAATAAAGAATATTGAAAAAAAAATACAATAAGATTTCATCCAAGAAGATATCTTTTGCAGGACATTTGCCGCTAAAGCTTTGTGATCTGTGAATTCATAGCTTGGATCTTACTGTGGTGTCTCTGTATAGATCTTTTTCTGTCAGTATAACGGATTTCAGTAAAACATTGAGAAAACGATATTGTCACATTTGTCTATGATAATTAAGTTTATGGATTATGTAGCTTCTATGGTAGGTTTAGGTTTAGGTTAGATTGTGAGTGGTCCATATCGGTCCCTCCACCGCGACCATAAGGTCTATTGTGGCTCACGCCTAATGTCTATATTTCGCCCAACAAATCCAGCCTCCTACAGAGGTCGATAACCTTTGCGGGCGAAAGTTGATCCAGATCCTCTGGAGCAAGCTATACCTTGCCAAAGAGCAGGTGTCTAGTCCTATCCGCTGCCGGACAGGAACACAGCTCGTGCTCTGCTGTTTTGTCATTCTCCATACACAGCCGGCACTCGGTCTCCTGACCGATCCCAATACGGTGCATGTGATGCCGCAAGCGACAGTGTCCTGTATACAGGACGACTAGAGTACTCAGTTGTTGTCTGTTCAACTCTAGAAGTTTCTTAGCCCTTGACTCAGACAGGCCATTTATGAAGGCCTTAGAGTGAGCTAATCCTGGAAGATTTTGCCAATATTGAATTGTCCTTCTATCTGTCCAGGTCTTTAAGGTGCGTTTTGCTGTGCAAGATGTTATTCCCAGCACCGGTTCTGGTCCGACAAAGTCACACTGGGCACCACTCCTGGCAAGCGCGTCTGCCGCAACGTTGCCATCATGGTCCGAGTGACCCGGTATCCAGACCAGCGACACCTCATTACAGCTGCCCAATTCGTTAAGGGCAGATTTACAACTCCATACCGTCTTTGAATTGCACCGGTAGGAACCAAGAGCCTTTATTGCAGCTTGGCTATCTGCATATATCTTTATCGATTTGTTTGTGCATAGGCCTTTTAAACTTTCCCTTGCACACATCTCGATGGCATAAACTTCTGCCTGGTGTATGGTTGCGTACGTGCCGAGGCTAGCTGATAGTCTAGCATCGGTGCTGCCCCCATATGCGCCGGCTCCTACTCCCATATTGGTTTTGGAGCCGTCAGAGTACCAGCAGAGGTCCGCTCTCAACAGGGTCGATTGGTTCCGGTCCCAGTCCTCCCTTTCCGGGAGGACGGTCTTGAAAGACAGATCTCTGCTGATTTTTGTAGGCATCAAGTCCGAGACCATTCCCAGAATCCTGTGACAATCACTGTCATCAAGGAGTCCGGACCCCCTCAGACTGACTTCCCTCGGCATGTTATCTGCCGTTTGTATTAGTCTGTACGTTGTCCACCTCGCCACCCTCTCCAACCATATGTGAAGTGGGGGACTATTGAGGAGGACCTCCAGAGCGACTGATGGTGCGGTGCTTATCGCTCCCGTTATCATCAGACATGCTTGTCTCTGTAGATGAGCCAGTTTGGCCCTCGCGGTACCACGAAGTACCTTAGGCCACCAAACTATGGCTCCATATGTTATCGTAGGTCTCATAACCACTACATAGAGCCAGTACATCTGTTGGGGGTTTGTTCCCCAGTTGTTCCCACAGATTCTCCGGCAGGTCCACAGGGACATCTTAGCCCTGCGGATAACATTTTCTAACTGTCTGTCCCAGTTGAGCTTCTTATCTAGGATAACTCCCAGATATTTTGCTTGGTCCGAAAATGGAATGTTTTCCCCCATAAGATTAGGTGGTTTTAATTTGTCCAACCTTCTTCTTCTGGTGAACGGGACAATGATCGTTTTGCGAGGGTTCACAGACATCTGTTCCCTACGGCACCAATCATTAGTGCTTCTTGAAGAGTACTAGACAGTTCCTCCTCAGATTTGCCTCTAACCATTATGACGAGATCATCCGCATAGCCTGGACCTCCCAGAGTCCGAGGATAGCCAGCAGGTCGTCCACAAAGAGGGACCACAACAGGGGGGATAGAACGCCCCCCTGAGGACACCCTCTCGCAGCCCTAACGCTGACCACCTCTCCCTGTAATGAGGTAATAATGGTCCGATTGTGCAGCATGTTTCCGATCCAGCCACAGATGGTAGGTTCCACCCCCCTAGCGATAGTGGCCTCGTAGAGGGAGATCGGTAATGCATTATTAAATGCTCCTTCTATGTCGAGAAATGCCGCCACCGCAACCTCTCCATTTTCCAGAGAGTGTGTGATCTTCTCGACGAGGTTATTGAGCGCTAACTCAGTTGATTTGCCAGTTTGATAGGCATACTGGTGGGTATTTAGGGGATTCTTGGGTAAGATGTTCCCCCTAATGTGTCCGTCCAGTATTTTTTCCAATCCCTTCAGGAGGAATGATGTAATACTGAGAGGTCTCAGTGAAGTAGGTAGGAGGTCATTACGTCCCAATTTGGGAATGTAAACCCCCCTAACCACCGTCCAGCTGGAAGGAATATAGTTCCAGGCCAGACTGGCTCTGAACAGCCTAATAAGGAAGGGTAGGAGAATCTCCAGTCCCTTTTGTAGTAGGACCGGTACCACCCCATCCTCCCCTGGCGACTTGAATGGCTGGAAATGATTCACAGCACACTCCACTGCCGAGGCTGTAACTATTCTCCGAGCAACTAGCCAGTCCTCCCTTTGGGGGCGTTTAGATCGTCCCTCAGCTGGTAGGACCTCACCGTTGCTCAGGATCAGACAATCTGGGAAGTGTGTGTGTGCTAAGAGCTCTAACGTTTCTTTCCGAGATTCAGTAAAGGAACCATCTGGTCGTTTTATCGATCCCAGTTCCTGTACACGGTCGCGTGAGAGAATCCTGTGGATTCTGGCGCTGCTGGGCAAATTGTTAATGTCCCCGCAGAACCTCCTCCAGGACTCCCTCTTAGCGTTCCTGATCTCTTTATTATAATGTGTTAGAGCAGTTTTATATTGCTCCCAGTTGCCTGTAATCTTAGCACGATTGAAGAGACGTCTAACTTCTCTTCGTAGTTTATCGAGGTTATTATTCCACCAAGTAGACCCCCGACTGTCTCTCTTTGACCTCAGTGGACAGTTTTCGTGATAGGCAGAGACCACAGCTTCCCTAACCTGTTCAGCCGCAATCTCGATCTTATCACGATCCCTCACTGTGGGTATTGCAGACCCAAGTCTGCCGGCGAGGGACTGTTTGTATCCCTCCCAATCCGTCCTCCTCGGGTCCCGATACTCCACCACAGGTCTAGGGCCTGTTTCAATCTCAAATAGGATATGGGCATGGTCTGAACATGAGGGTTCAGACGACACCCTCCATTTGAGGATTTTTGAGCTCAAAAGCCTTGAGCTGATAGTAAGATCTAAAACCTCTCTCCGGTTAGCTGTAAGAAAGGTGGGTTTCGAGCCTATGTTGTTGACAACCAGCTCCTCCCCTAAAATGTATTCAAATAGTGATTCACCTCGTCTGTTAGTGTCCGTGCTCCCCCAAGCCAAGTGATGGGAGTTCGCATCACACCCCATTACGAGGTGATAGTTGTTCCTCTTGCAGTAGGCGATCAATTTCCGCACCTCTGCTGGAGGTGGTTGTTCTGCATCTCTGTCTCCAGGGAAATAGGCCGAACAGGCCACTACTTCCAGCCTGGTCCCCCCGGATGTGATCACGAGATGGATGGATGCCATGTCCTTGGTGCAGTACTCTGAAAGTGTAAAAAGTTGTTTCTGATCCAGATACAGGCTCTGGGGTTAGTACCAGAGCCCACCTCTACTATCTTACCAGAAGTGTTACCCAGCCCTTTAGTTCGTTCCGAATAAGCGGTCCAGGGCTCTTGGAGAAGAGCAATATCTATTTGCTCTTCCTTTAATTTCATGCTAAGGAGGTATGTCGCAGCCTTAGCATGATGCAGATTAGCTTGAATGCACCTTAAGTTGGTGGGCATGGGGGTAGGAATATAGGAATGTATGGAGGAAAAAGGAGTAGTTTAAGGAGCTTAAAGGAAAAGGGAATTATGGTGCAGGTTCCTCCTCCTTTTTAGGAGCTCGATAACCAAGCTTCCTATAGGAGGGTCTACCTTTGGTAGTCGTCCTAGGGGTGGACTTTCCTTTCCCCTGTTGTTTCCCTCTGGAGGTTCCAGTGGAAGGTTGAATCCTGCCACCTCCTCTATTGGGTCTGTGTAAGTCGTGTCCATGTTTGGTCCCACGAGCAGCAAGGGAAAATAGACCTCCATGGAAGAGCCCCGCATCCCATGAATAGGCATTTACACAGGGAGGTCGCCCGGTTTCCCTGGGGAGGGTTAACGTTAGCGACAGAATTACCATCCTGCCAATGCCCGGCCATATCGGCCAGAAGCATCATCGCCTCGGCACCAACCCGCCAACGACCTTGCGATGTGGGTTTTTTATAGAGGACTCTCCTCGCAATGCCGGCCAATTAAGGTAAGCATTCCCGGCCCTCCTAAGACATGACTAGGAAGGGTCCGGTTTGGTTAGTTCATTTAGTTCACGTCTAATAGTAGACGCTATCCAGGGTGCACCACGGGGAGGCAAACTAACTTTACACCCCAGCTTCTATGGTAAGATGTCAATTATAAGGTGTGTTGGTAAGAGCGAACACTCTGGAATGATATTTCTAGAAAGGACCAGAAGTGACAAGTGTAGAAGGTCTAGAACCTCTGTGGACAGTAAGTTAGTTCAATATTAAGTCGGTGTGGTGAAGAAGTGATCATAGAGTATTAAGTGAGTCAGCGGTAAGTGTTGGTGTTTAAGAAGCGATCATAGAAGGCGAATAGTGGAATATAATTCTAATGACATTTGATAATAGAGAGAAACATTTTAGTTGAAACTGGTGTCAGAACTGGGATTTTCAAGCTGCTAGCAGAAATATTTTCCAGAATATTCATTGAACAACGTGAAAATTTCTAGAATCTCTGGAAGATCAGTGTCAGCAGGAAGTCATAACTGGGTGTGTTTTTTGAAACATAATAAACTGTGTACCAGCTTTAAGTACGTCTATGCCTAAGACACGTAGAGCAACAGCCAATATGGACGCCCAGCTATTGGAATTGATAAAAGAAATAAAAGAAGAGGCCAGAAGAAGAGACGAAGAAGCCAAAGAAGAAATGAGAAAAGAGGTGAAGAGGCCAGAAAAAGAGATGAAGAAGCCAGAAAATGAGATGAAGAGGTTAAAGAAGAGCTGAGAAAAAGAGATGAAGAGGCCAGAAGAAGGGACAAAGAAGCTAAAGAAGAAGCCAGAAAAAGAGATGAAGAAGCTAGAAAAAGAGACGAAGAAGCCAAAGAAGAAACGAGAAAAAGAGACGGAGAAATAACAGAGGAACTGAGAAAAAGGGACGAAGAAGCAAAGGAAGAAACGAGAAGAAGATATGAAGAAACAAAGAAAATTCTACAAGAACAGGCCAGCAGAATTGAGAATATTACTTTATGTGTCGACGAACGTATGAAGCAGGTAAAAGACGACATCTTCCAGCAAGTAGAAAGCAGAGTAAAGGGTATCAGCGACGATGTATATGACAAGCTGACGAATATACAAGAGGAAGTGCATTAGAAATAACAATCACTAGAAAATGAGTGCGAAACCCTAGCCAAAGGAAACATCAGACTCGAAGATAGCCACATAAGAATTAAGGTTCCCACATTTGATGGCTCCGTCCCATGGGGTTTATCTACGCCAGTTCGAAGCCGCTGCTACAGCAAATGGTTGGGGCGAGAGAGAAAGCGACCTTGTTAATAGTAGCTTTCAGAGGAGATGCCCTTGACGTGTCTCAAGGAATTCCCAGGGAACAACAGGAGAGTTTCGACAGCATTTGGTATTACCTAGAAATGAGGTTTGGCGACCAGCATTTACAACAGTTGTATCGATTGCAGTTGAAAAATCGTTGTCAGAAACTGGGCGAAAGTCTTCAACAACTCCACGCCGACGTTGTCAAACTGATGCGATTAGCCTACCCCATAGCTCCGATAGAGTTTTTAAACCAGCTGTCGGTGCAAACCTTCATTGACGCCATCAGAGATACCGACACGCAGCAGACGCTGAGGACGGCGAGACACAAAAACTTGAACGATGCTTTGGCACATTCCTTGGAGTTTGAAGCGGCAAAGCAAGCGTCGGAAAGTCGTGTGAATGTTCTTAGTCTCCAGGTCCAAGAGAAAATAAAACAGATTCATCCAAGGTCATGCAGCTACTAGAGAAAATAGTAGAACAAATAAGGCCGACGTCTCATGAACACCCAATAAGAGCTCAGCGTGCAAATGCCTTGCTGGAACTGCGGCCAGGTGGGACTTATAAGGGGTGAATGTTGGGCTCTAAGATCACGCCTAAGGGAAAAAGTGAAGCTAAGGCCGGTAACCATTTCTCAGGTTGCGCGATTCTGGCAGCGTTCTCGTCGATACAGGCGCACCTAGGACGATTATTCGCCGCGACATAGTTCCAAGATGGCGAGTAAGAGAACCAGACAGAGTGTACAGAGTAAATGCGGCCGGTGGTGATCAGATCCAGGTATTTGGCGAGACAGGTCGAGCTGCAAATTGGGACATGGAAGGCAAAGCAGAGAGCCATAGTCGCCGCCATATCAGACTCGATTATAATTGGCTTGGGCATACTTCGGGGCCAGTGCGCTAAACTTGATCTTGGCACTAACATCCTGACTATTGGCGGTAAAGAAATAATAATGTCGCCTGGCAGTAACCTGGTAATGCGGAAAATCACCATAGAGGAAAATGGCAATGTCTGCCGTGAAAGTGCCATTCTAGTGAAGAGAGCTGTGAGAGGAAGAGACAACCCAGTTACTCAGCCAGAAGCAAGTGGAGAAGAAATTATGAGAGAAGTACAAGACGAAGGGTGTAAAGACCATGCAAATGTGAAGCTGACCCAGAAAAAGGTCAGTAAACACATTTGTTGGAACAGGGCTGATGTCGACAGGATGAATAGGGCCTGCTGAGATATTTGTGCAAGTAGAAACGCCAGAACAAGAGCAACTACACAGAAGAGCCAGTACCACGTAAGAAGTTCGCTTGAAGAAAGCTCCGATATAACTCTGCTGTCGGAATGCATGTACGATTGGAAAGCGACCACATGAAGACCTGTTATGACGTGCGAGCTAATTCAGCTGGTTTTAAAGAAGGAGATCGTGTGTGGTTCTACAATTCAGTACAACGCAAGGGACAGTCACCGAAACTACAGAAATTATGGAAAGATCCTTATAAGGTGTCAAAAGGATCAATGATGTTGTCTATCGCATTCAGAGGAGCCTGAGGAGCAAGATAAAGGTGGTCCATATGCACAGACATACGCCATACCAAGAAATGTCAGAATTCATCTGGGATGATCTACTACGAGAGGGGGGCAGTGTCACATTTGTCTATGAGAATTAAGTTTATGATCTTTGTTACTTCTATGGTAAGTTGTAGCTTGTTGGTAACAGCGAACACTCTGGAATGATATTTCTAGAAGGGACCAGAAGTGACAGGTGTAGAAGTTCTAGAATTTCTATGGACAGTATAGATAGGTGAGCGGTACACAGAGTAAGTTAGTTCAGTATTGAATTAGTGTGGTGCAGAGTAACTGATCATGGAGTATTAAGCGACTCAGCAGTAAGTGTTGGTGTATAAGAAGCGATCATAGAAGGCGAATAGTGGAATATAGTTCTATGAACGTTTAATAATAGAGAAGAGAAACATTTCAGTTGATACTGGTGTTGGAAAACAGTTGCTTATAATAAATTAGTAGTTTGAAAAGCTGTGTTTTGTTAGTCAACGAATCCAGAACCCCGTAGAATGTAACAATATTTTCTTATTCTCAAAATTTACCTGTTGTATTTTGTGACTTTAATTTTTATTTTTTAAAAGATTCTGCAAACTTGACAAACCTTAAAACTATTAGTATCTGTATGTTCTCTGTTGGTTGGACCATTCGGGAAGACACTTAAGACAATCAGATCAGCACTGTCATCAGCATATCTTACGCAATGGAACTGTTGTCCATTTATTTTGTTTCCTGCTGTTTCTTCCTTCAGCCTATTAAATGTATCTATAAATATAAATGTTACACATGCTAAGCAAATGTTTTTTGTTTAATGTTTAGTAAGTAATATATATTTTTGTACAGCTGACCCAAGTAATTGGGCTATCAATCCAAATGATGTGAAGAACGTCACAAATGGTACAGACATTGGTAGCGGATATTTCTTTCCATTTGGTATAGAAGGAATGATAAAAGGCGCAGCAACTTGTTTTTATGGTTTTGTAGGATTTGACTGTATTGCTACCAGTGGAGAAGAAGTAAAAAATCCCCAGATTGCTATACCAACTGCCATTGTCACGTCATTGTTTATTATTTTTCTGGCCTATTTTGGAACATCAACTGTGGTTACACTTATGATCCCATATTATGCACAGGTCAGTTATATTTTTGGTGTTTTTTTTTCCATGAAATTATTACATTGTGTTTTCCCCCAATTATTGAAGTCCATCATCAATGATAAATAAAAATGTAGCTATTCTATTTTCCACTTTTTATTTCTTTTAAATATATTTTTCTGTTTTTACTTTATTTTATGTTTTTCTCAAAAAATGTATTTACAATAATCACCTCAAACTGTAATACAAACTTGATGTAAAGAATACTAGTGATAATATTTGACTAGACAATGAACATTATCCTTATTTCTTTTTATAACATTTGCTTTCACAACATTTGCTTTTACAACTTCTCCAATTTACCACAATACATTTTTAGGCCTTTCGATCGTTTTTCTCACAAAGTTAACTTTATCAGAGGATGAAATATGAGCATAAAAATTAATTTGTATATTATTCGCTTGGCAAGAAAAGATAAAACGTGATTTACACAGCTAGGTATATTTTTGTAGTGTTTTCAAACTTATTCTTCCTTTAGCTACCGGTAATTTTACTCTTTTTACTGTCACCTATCTATTTTCTGTATTTATTTTTCCCATGTTTAGGGCACCCACATCAAAATGATATGATGAACTAGGGGTGTGCAAAGCTTCGAAATTTCGCAATGAACTCATGCTTTGGTTTGATAAATTGTACATGCTAAGCGATGTTAAAATAGTTCGAAGTTTTAAATACGTAATTCTTCAGAATAGTTCTAATTTCGTTGCTCAAAAATAGTTTAGAATTGAATTATACAGACTTTCAGTGCTGCCAAAGTATGCGAAATTTTTACTCGACAGCGACCCTGTTTTCTGTACTGCTTTTTGAACTCTGTATCGCCCAACTAACAAAAATTTTCTATAATTTTTAAATAATAGTGCAAATTTGTTGTGTTACTGTTATATTACTGCTCTTCAAAATCAGTTTTGTTCTATTAAGACTGCCAAGGTGAGTATTTAGCGTCTGGCAGCAAAATGCTTCTTAAAATTTATTGTTATGTTCTTAGAGCAGAATTATAAAACATTTTAGAGATTTTGTTTTTCGTTGTTTTGTAAACGTCTATACAACAATCATTATAGAATATATTAGCTTACAGAACAAAATTGTTCTGTAGTGGCTTTATAACAACTATCTTCCAAACATATCTGTCAACTTGCAAACATCTATAAAGCTTTTCTTTAAGTGATTATGTGAGCAATTATAAAACAGTGTTGTTATCATTTTCTACGCTACAATATAGCTGCAAATAGCATAGGCTACTTGAACGCATGTGTTAAAAAACTATTTTATTGTTGGATGGAACGCAACTGTAATAGAACACTTAGAAAACAATTATAGTACAAAGTTATTCCTTTGCATAAAAGTGCATTCGCTGGGATCTTTATAAAACATATTATAGCTTTTGTAAGAAGCACCGTTATATACTTTTTATTTAGTGGCAAGTTATGTATTCTGTAGCGTGTAATTTCGAAACATGTCCAATTTGCAATAAATAAATAAATGGAAAGTCAATAAATATAAAAATATTTTAGAAAGTAGCAAATTTGTTAATAAACATGTTAGTAGTGTTTTACATAGTAAGCAGCACAACAAACAACAATTTGGGTTTGAGGTTAAGTCACATATTGCTACTACATTTATGTTGCATAAATATCGCAGCTAACGCGAGGTTAGCACTATACTAATGTGTAAGTGTTGCCGAAAATGCTTTTATAGAACAATTAAATACACCATATGTGTTATAAAGCTACGCACAGGTCTTTCTCAGTACAGCAATGGGAAACATATTATTTTAAAGCTCTATAAGCGCTGTTTGTGTAACAATCTGCTTACTGCGCCATCTGAAGCCACACCGTCAATATGATCATCAGTTTGCCCAAATATTAGGGCACAGGACCGTACTTAGCCATAAGTAGTTGTTAATGGTTAGTTACCCATGATCATGATACAACAAGTAGAGATATTACACCTATGAATTATATGGTTTTCGCAGAACCATGTGCATGATGTCGTGGAGTTTTTGATGTAGTTTTACAGTTGAACGTATCGTATCTTGTCTTCCTCTAAACATGCGACTAATGTGTTAACGAGATTAGGAAACCGTTGTTTATTAGATTTAGAAATGTATTTCAATAATTGTTGTGTGTACACATGCAAGTATATATATATATATATATATATATATATATATATATATATATATATATATATATATATACATATATATATATATATATATATATATATATATATATATATATATATATATATATATATATATATATATATATATATATAGATATATTTGTTTTAAAAGAGCACAATTGGAGAAAATGAGGCTTTTAACAGAAAAATCCAATTATGTTACATATTTACATGGAAAGAATTAAATCATCCTCACACACGCCCGTGCACACATTAAGATCCGAAATTATTATCTGACTTAAAATTAATTAAAGTTAAGAAATTGGCTTTGTTATTATTAACTGCAGGGGATTATAGTAAAATGAAAATATCAAAATCCTAAAACTTTTGTGCCATTATTAAGTGCATTTCTTCAGAAAATAACCCAATGAAAATTCTAGAATAAAATGGTGTTTGAAATGGCGAAATGATAAATATCTGAAATAATAAAGATTGAAATATTGCATATTGCGCATATGCACATAATCAACCTGTCTTGAACGTTTTTTCAGTAAGATTATTCAACAACTCGCTTGTATAGCTTTTGCTGGTCCACTTTATATGTATACTTTTCCAAAACAAACCTGTGCCATTTTAAAGACATTTCTTCAGAAAATAACCCAATGAAAATTATAAAATAATATGGTGTGTGAAATGGCTAATAAATATCTCAGATAATAAAGATTTAAATAATGCATATCACACATATTAGCAGCTTAAAGCCTCAAAACAAAATATATTATATCATCTATACATCTCTAAAACTTATATTAATGTTTTCTTTTTCCACATTTAGGATGTTAACGCTCCTATTCCATATGCTTTTGAAGCTTGCGGTTGGACAGTTGCTAAATGGATTGTCGCTATTGGTGGAATATTTGGGCTTTGTGCAAGGTATGTACTCACTTCATTCAGTATTTTTACAAGGACATTTTTGCACTAAGTTTTGTTGTATATGTGGTGCCTTGTTAACCTGGATCAACTGCAGCCTTGGCCGATCCGAGTTAATGAAAATCCGGGTTATCGAGAGAATGAGGGAAAGTATAAAAAGAAATTCCATTCTACTCCCAAGCTTTCGCAGTCATATAAATAACAGTTTATTTATTTATTTATTTGTTTATTTATTTATTCATACACCATCCAACAGCTTAAAAGCCAAAGTAAGGATGGGCCAATACACAAAACATAATAACTAACAATAATCAAACTAACAATACAAAAAAAGTCACAAATTAGATCGCTTTAAAAAACATTTTTATCTCTGATATGTTACATGAGAAGATATCTAGGCGGTCTTGCAGTGCAGAGTAATCATTGCACATCTGGTAAATTGGAGACGATCGCAGCAATCGTGTACGAACAGTCGGGAGATAGAATGTGCCTGGAAAACGTGCTGCAATACGAGGCACATTGAAATTAAGTTGCTGAAGCAGACTAGGGCAGTCGAACACAGAATTAACCAGTTTATATAAAAATATAATGAAACTGCACTGCCTGCGCATCAACCGACTCTGCAGACTAAAGCGAAGAAGTAAACTTTCCTGAGGAAAACCAATAGACGGATATCGACCATCCTCACGAAAGCTAAGAAATTTTAGAAATTTCCTTTGCACTGATTCCAGGCTTACCACATGTATCTCATAAGTAGGAGCCCACACAACTGAGCCATATTCAAGTTGGGACATAACCAAACAGCTAAAGAGCAGGAGGAGGGTGTCAGTCTGTGAGAAATTTTTGCTGTTTCTTATCAGAAACCCTAGAGTTTTGTAAACAGTCTGCTCATAGTGTGGTTTAAAAGATAGAGTACCATCAAAAACAATCCCAAGATCCTTAACTGTCCCGGGGCGATCAAGTGGAAGCCCTCTTATATTGTACCCGAAAGTGATTGCGTGCTTATTTCGAGTAAAGGACATCACACAACACTTGGAAACATTCATAGAAAGACCACTCTGACAACACCATTCATCTAGGGTCTGAAGACAGTTCTGGAGCCGCAAACAGTCATCAACACTCGAAATGTTTGCGAAAATCTTAATATCATCTGCATACATTAAAAAGGGAACATGTTTAACTGGGTCAATAAAGATATTGAATAGTAATGGACCTAGTATGGAACCCTGCGGCACTCCCGAGGTTACGTGATAGGTGTTAGATTTGAAGCCCCCAACCTCAACAAATTGCCTCCTTCCATTCAGGTAAGATCTGAACAAGCCAAGCAAGCCCTCGGAGAATCCATCCTGTCAATCAGAACAGAGTGATTTAGGCAATCGAAGGCCTTAGATAGATCAGCATACACAACATCAACCTGTGAAGAGCGGTCAAGAGCGGACGCAATGAACTGTGTAACGTCAACTAAATTTGTTACAGTCGATCTACCTGGAATGAAACCATGCTGAGAAATAGAGAGTCTGTTTTTGATGTGAAACAGTATTCGCTGAAAAAGGCAGGCCTCGAAAATCTTACAGAAGACACATAGTATGGCTATTGGTCGATAGTTTGATGGATCACCACTATCCCCTGCCTTGAAGACAGGGAAAACCCGTGACAGCTTCCAAATCGCGGGGAATGTTCCAGATTTAAGAATCAGTTTAAAGACTTTCTTAAGTGGAGTCAGGAGAGCATATAAGCAATAACCGCACCAAGAAACCAGGAACCAGATCGGGTCCACAGGACATGTTAGCCTTAATTCTCTTAGCGGCAGTAATAATTTCGTCATCTGTAAAGTCATCCACAAAGAACATTGTGATGTCACCCGAAGCCAGCTGTAGGCGATGAGGTGGGGGCGGAACCAGAACATCCCGCAAAATAAGAAGCAAAACTGTCAGCTGCCTGTTGCTGGTTAGATGAATTCCCAACAGAAACGTTTTGATGGCATCGAGAAGAGCAGCTCCAGAATTTTTTAGGATTAGACCTAATCTCTCTTTCAACCTTCTGAAAGTAGTTTACTCGAGAAAGATAAGTGTCTTTCTTAAGTTTTTGTCTCAGCTCCCTAAATCTATCCAGAAAGTCCACATTTCCAGACTTCTTAAACTTACACCATAATGAATATTTATATTTGATACTAACCTTAATTTCTTTAGAAAACCATGGGGGGTACCTATTACATGCTCTTGGAGCAGTCATGGGAACATACAGATCAAACAAGTCGTAAATTCTGGAATAGAAAAAGTCAAGCATATAATCAACATCCTGAAGCCCATCCATGCCATCCCAACACAAGCCGCCAAGTTCCGCATACAATCTGACAAAACCACATTTTCGAAAATTATATGATCTTTGTCCAGTGTCACCAACAGGGGAAGAGACCACTGAACCCCTGAACGGAAACTCTATGATTAAGGGGGGATGATGACCATCAGGAATCACGGGCGAATCAGGATCCTCCCCCACCAAGCAAGTGCCTGTAAACAAAACCACGTCAAGAATCCTGTTGTTAATATTCTCAACATGATTAAACTGCCCAAGGAGTAGTAGATTACACAAATTCTGAAAAGCAGACACACGAGCGGGGGGGTGGTTCTGAAGACAAGAAGCATATTCAGGCATGTTAAAGTCACCAACTAAGAATGTCTCAGGACCATATTTTATGCACAGGGACTCGAGAGCTTCAAACAAGAGGTAGTAGTCGTTAATTGGAGTATTGGGAGGTATATAAACAACAGAAACATTAAGCGTGGCCCGATGATCCGAGACTCTAACCCCCACAATGTCAATATTAAAAAGAGCATCAAATCCGCCACAGTCCCTCCGAATATCAAGGCGACGAGTTGCAAAGCGAGCATGCACAGCAAGCAGAACACCACCTCCCCTAGTCTTACAAGAGGAAGAAAAATCCCTATCTGATCTGTAAACAATATATTGATCATTAAACAGTTCGCTGCTATAAATGTCACTATCCAGCCAAGTCTCAGTGAAAGCAAAACAGTTAAGAGGGTATGCCTGCGAACAAACAAAAGTGTAAACATCATTGGTTCGTGTCCGGAGGCCCCTGACGTTTTGATAAACTATGTTAAATTGCCTCTGTAGAAGAGGCAAAAGAAGAATGATGATTATGTCCAAAGTTTGTAACAGGTTTGTTAGGAGAACATATCCTGTCGCAAAACTCAGACCGAGACACACATACTCCTATGTTTCCAGTTCTTTCACTGTTTTCTGCTGAAAATTTACACCTTTTTTATTGTTCTTTGGAAAATAGTATCTATCAACCAGAGCTCCTGAAGGCCAGAACTCCAGAGAGCTTACCTCATCATAAAACTGCACTGGGACCCCTAATCGAAAAGATGCAACCCTGGCACTCTGCCTCAGTTCCAATTTCTCACATGCACATAATTTCCTAAACTTATCATCAACAGTATTAATAATATCATCTGTACTCGTGTCCCTATCAAAGTTAGAAAGAAACATCCATTTTAGTGGCTGAACCACTTTCAATGTTGCCTTTGCCTCAGTTACCTTCAGAGGACCTGTAGATATTTTTTGCTTTCTCACTTTGTGATGCCCTCTGTTTTCAACATTTCTCCACAGCTCACTCCTGTTCTCCTCTGCTTCCTGGTTATGAAGCCCTTTTTGAGCAGAGACATTTTTAACTGCCGCTGATGAAGCGAAAGTTTACGTTAAAAGATTTCAGCACCTCTACCACACCATGCTCTCCTTCGTCTTCTACCAGTTGAGTTAGCATTTCCCTTTTGTACACTCTTAAAAAAATTTCTAGAACTCCTTGGTCCATCGGTTAAACAAGAGAAGTTATATTAGGTGATAAATATCTGAAATATCATCTTTGACTAGTTCACTAACAGACGGATGCGTAGGTGTATTGTCAAATCAGCAAAACTGCCTTTTTGGGAAGGCCACAATTCTTCAAATATTTTTTTACTGATGGCACAAAATTCTCAAAAAACCATTGTTTCAAAATGTCACTAACCGTCCAAGCATTTTTTTGTGAGCTGTAAGCGACAGGCAATTTCACTTTATTCAATGCACAGGGATTTCTAGACTTCCGTATTATAAGCAGAGGAATTTTATGCTTTCTTGACTAATTGCAGCAAGCCATTATGGAGGCAGTCTTTCCCTTTTTTTATTCCCTTTCACTGGATCTTCTATTTTGAGGCTGGCGTTTTACTCTGTAACATGCGGTAAAATAAACCGGATTCATTAGCATTGTAAACTTGATCTGATATCAATTCTTCCTTTTTAGTAAAGTTTTCAAACTATTTTTTATTTATTTTCTGTCTCTTCAACATCACCTGATAGGCTTTCTCCAGTGATTCTAAGTTGACACACTCCATGCTGTTTTTTCCATCTGTCCAATCACCCCTGGCTAGCTGTAAAACTCATGTGGCAATTGCTTGCCCAAACACAATGCTTTTTGTTGGATGAGATCGCCAAACTATGTTCTCTTTTTCAACACAAAACCAGACAAACAATGCTTCATCCAGAGTTTCTACTTTAGCAATTTTTGCTTTACACCGATTATGCAAAATGTGTTTAGAGATCATTTTGAAACAAAAGTCTTCAATATATATATATATATATATATATATATATATATATATATATATATATATATATATATATATATGTAAAAAGTTTTGTAGAAAGGATCATGTTGTTATTGTTAATTGCAAGTCGTGGAATTAAGATGTGCCAACTCTGTGATTTTCTGCTAACTCAAGCATTTAGAAATGGCAGCTAGTCAATAGAATTATTTTATAAACATGGTAGGTTTTGAAAGCCTTCAGTAGCTAACGAGCTCATTTTTCTTATCGTGTAACTGACTGTGAGTTGAAGTGGTTAGAGAATTAGATGCTTATTTGATGTTTTATTAAAATTTTATGTACATATCAAATCACTGGTGGCCATTTAACACAGAAAGAAGGTGTTTTCTCTGTTATACCAAATTCAGAAGATAAAGTTGTTTTAAAGTGAATTTGTTTTGTTCCTAATAATTTTGTATTATTCTACCAGATAAACATGTCTTAAAGAGGTAAAATACGTATTCAGTGTTTAACAATGCTAAATACAACTCAGATCTAGTTAAATTTATAATAACATGATGTTGCAAGCGATGTTTTTTCTTGTCTATTAGATTACACATCGAATTGGTTACACTATAATTGCATTTATTTCAATTTATATTGAGTCCATTTTTCAAAGGAATACCTAATTTTTTGGTAAACACTAATCAAACCAAAGTTTTTTACACACACTATTTTAATTATACTAAATTTTAAACATTTTCTTGCAGTTTGTTTGGTGCCATGTTTCCTTTACCAAGAATTATATATGCCATGGCGTCCGATGGGATTATTTTCCGATTCCTTGGCTATGTTAGTGCAAGATTTCAGACACCTGTCATTGGTACACTACTAGCTGGATTGTTAACAGGTAAGTTGTTGTTTGCATTGTTAAGTTATGGAGAGCTATGAAAAAGCATTTTTTTTTATGTCCTTTTGCTGCCACAAATTTGTTGTTCTAGAATTTTTATTTTTATATTTATTATATTATTTAATACCATAACATATTATTAGACCAGTCGTTTTGCCAGCAAGGTTGGACTAACCTAAAAAACTGTTTTGAGCTTGTGTGGATAATCATATCAGGTCTCAGAACATACATATCACCAATGATACTCAGTAATTAATCCAAAGTAGTGAATACTGGATCCGAAAGTACTAATTACATACAAGTATTAAAAAGTAACAGCGATTCCCATCATGGTGGGATAGGGAGACTTGCACCTTAGAGTTCCTTCCTTTCATGTTTCTTTAATCTCCTGAAAATGACTCCAAAACAAGAGCAGAGTTTCCAACAATTATGGATGCAGTTTAACCTGAAAACCTAGTATTTTTCCTATATGAACATGTATACAGTAGAGTTTTGCGAAGCTTCGAAATTTCGAACCCAACCTTTGGTTCGAAAGATTGTAAGCGCCGGGCGATGTTAAGGTAGTTTGGAGTTCGAAATATGTAATTCTCCAAAATAGTTCAAAGTAGATTGTTTAAAAATACTTTAAAATTGAACATTACAGGCAGCATTCAAAGCCACCCTGTTAACTCTGTAGTGCTGCTTTAAACTCTGTATCGGCCCCTTTGAGTTGATAGCGTAATTTGAGGAGATTTCACTAATGTTGAATGTTTATTTTTTCAATTGCTAATTACTACGGTTTAGCTCGATGAAACGTGATGGGTTTCGACTCATTGAAAATAACTTTTCTTGGTCTACCATATGCATTTATTCCAGGTTTCGTCTCTATCTTATATACACTGAGAGAGGGTGTTGTTTGTATAGTTAGGTTGTCTTGCTATTTTTCTGAAGAAAATCCAATAGAACGGTATATCAATAATAACACAGTAGAATAGGCTACAAAAAACTAAGCTCCCAGTAAAAACCGCAGTTTGATATTATTGCTCTAGCGGTAGATATTAGCGATCAAAGTTGGAACTACGAATTACTACCTCTTCAAAACAAGGTAGCAACAATAAAATAACAGATGAACTTCAACAAATAACATTTATTTTACTGACGTGATGAGAGAGAAACGTCCCCATAAATAAAAATCTAAAAACTCAAATCAGGCAACGTACCTGGCCAAGGAAACAGACTTCTTCTTCCTATCCATCTGCACGAAACGCCTGATCCAAGAAATGTCTCACATTTCAACAAGAATATGCTGGACAGCTATCATGTTGCGACGAGTCATTGGAGGTACGTTTTCCAACAACAGTGGCAATTCATAGTAGTAGATATTAGCGATCAAAGTTGCAATTACGAATTATCACATCTTGATAACAAGGTAGCAACAACAACGTAGTTTCCCACATTTCTAGATATAAATTATCCTGAAAATATTAAAGTGAGTTAAATAGAAAACCTTTACTATTTACAGGAATGAAAATATTCTATGTATCCCCCGAGTCATTCATTCTGGTATGTATAACAAAAACGGGCCCAGTGGAACAGAATTTCGAAAACATTAAGCATAAGTACTGTGAATTTTTTTTTATTTGTTTTTTTTTATTTCAACACACCAGCCTAAATACTATCGTACCGTGGGTGTCAATAAGGAGGAAAGAGGCAACTTGTTAATTCTGGACTTGAAGGTTTGGAGGTACGGAGGAGAAGGAAAAACATGTGCCGGCAAGGAATTCCACAACTTGGAAGTGCTCGGGAAAAAAGAGCGGGCATAACAAGATGCTCTATGTCTGGTGACCTGGACAGTAAAAGGGTGCATTCGCTCTGTTCCCCTGGTAGATCTATTGGGGGCAACAGGTGGAGGAACTATGGAAGAAAGCTCCTCTGAGCAGGGCCCGTGCAGATATCTATAAAAGAGAGAGAGGTCACCAACGGCACGTCGGTGGGCAAGAGATGGCAGCCTTTGGGTGAGGGTAGGGTCACCGATGAGACGTATAGCTCTCTTCTGAATTGAGTCCAGGATAGCGAGTGTAGAAGCGGCAGCAGCACCCTAAATGTGGGAGCAGTATTCGAGGTTTGGTCTTATTTGTGAAGTATATAAGGTATAGAGATTAGCTGGTGAAAAGTATTTGCGAGCCCGGAAGAAGAAACCTAATTTCTTAGCAGCCGCTTCTGCAATTGATGTGACATGTTGGTGCCAATTGAGATTTCGATCCACAGAAATGCCAACAAGTGAAAAGGACTCATTACTTTGAATAACTTGGTTGCTTATTGTGATGGGTCTAGGGCTGGTGTATCTCTTATGAGAAAAAAAGCAAGACTGTGATTTGGTGCAGTTGAATTGTACAAGATTTGTACTTGCCCAGTCTAATATTTTTTGGAGATCCACAGAGATAGTACCCTCCATGAGTCTGCGATCCTCATCTCATATTTCATTGGGCTAAAGGGTGTTGTTGTCCGCGTAACTGTGAACTGGGTTGGATGTGCTAGAGAGGAGGTCATTGATGTGGAAAAGAAACAAAGTAGGGGCTAAAGCTGAACCTTGAGGAACTCCTGCATTAATTGGATACAGTTTAGAGGAATGGCCATCCACGACAACAGAAATACTCCGGTTGGAGAGGAAATTTGCTGTCTAGGTACAGAGTTTTGGTGGTAAGCCATAGGCCGGAAGTTTATTAAGCAGCGCTGCGGGCCAGACCTGGTCGAATGCTTTGGATATGTCTAGAGCGACAATCTGGGATTCACTGTGTAGTCATAGCCTTGTTCCAAGAATGGGTGACAAGGCAAAGGAGGTCGGCAGTTGATCTGCACTGACGGAATCCATACTGTCTGTCATGGATTAGACTGTGTTTTTCAAGAAATTTTAGTAATTCAGTGTTTATATACTTTTCCATCACTTTAGAGATGACTGAAAGAAGAGGAAGTGCTTCTCAGCAACTATAGGCCTAATAGTTGCTGGGAAGCGCATTGGACTTTTTCTTGGGGACGGGTTGTACTCTAGCAGTTTTCCAGTTACTAGGGAATATGCCTCTATTGTAAGATGTCTGAAACAGACGAGTCAGGACAGGAACAAGTTCTGGTGCGCATTTTTTGAGAACAATTGCTGGGATCTCGTCAAGGCCAGAGGCTTTCCTGGTATTAAGAGAAGAGAGCATCTTTTTAGTTTTCAAAATGATATCCGTCATTTTATGCGCGACATTGGGGACTGTTGGTGGTTGAACATTTGGAGGTGGGTTGAGAGTAGAATTGCTGGCGAACAACGAGGCAAAAAGCCTTGCCCAGGGCAGTAGAAACAATTTCATCCCCTGAGACAAGAGGTGAGAACGTGCTCTTGCATAAATTATTCCCAATGGATTTAGCAAGAGTCCAGAAGGGTTTGCTGCCGCTGGAGCTTAAGAGGACTTTGTTTTTGATGTGCTTATTAAACGAGTTTTTTGCCTTAGAAAGAATGCGGACATAGCGATTTCTTGCGTCGTTCAATGCTTGACGGTTTTCTTGACTGGGTTGTGTAGAAGCTTTTTGTGAGCTTTGACCTTTTCAAGTCTGGCATTGTCACAGGATTTAGAGAACCAGGGCTTTTGAGTGGCTGCAGAGGTTTTCTGTGTACGTGGAGTAAATAATTCCTTGCCAGCTTGGATAATTTCGGTGACGTTTTGTGAGATATCAGAGGGGTCAGGATAAGAGAAGCAGACAGACGCCCATGGAAACAAGGAAAAGCAATATTGCATTTCCTCCCAATTCGCGGAGTTGTAGTGCCAAACGATACGTGGGTGTGATGACTGTGTGACCTCAGGTTGCATTGTGCGGGAATCAGTGACCATGCCGTGGTCTGAGCGATCAGGGGGGCGGTGACTGATATCTTATAGCAGTCAGGATTTGTAGTAAGGAGGAGATCCAAGGGATTTGAGCTGTGTGTTGGGATGCGAGGAAAGTAAGTAGGTTGCTGAACCATATTGGCTAAAGAATTGCTGACTGCAAAGGCCTCCGCTGTTCTTCCTTGTGGATCGGTTTTTGAAGATCCTAGCCATTCCTTATTATGGACATCGAAGTCACCAAGAATAGTGACCTCGGAGGAAGGATAGTCAGAAATCAGATGGTCGATTTTTTCAGAAAGGTAGTCAAAGAACTGGACAAAGTTGTTGTCAGAAGGTGACCGGTAAATGCAACAGATGAATTTAGTTGCAGTCCTGAGAGAGAGTTTTATCCATAGTATGTCTTTTCTTCCAGCTTCTAAATTAGGGAGTCTGGTGCAGGGTAGATTGCTGCGGACGTACGTGCACACGCCTCCATGTAATCTAAAGGAAGTAAGGAGCTCATTCCCCGAGAAATTAATGTGATTAGTAGCTGTTTTGGCAGTGATTTGAGTTTCGGTGAGGAAGAGGAGTTGGGGCCTATTAGCCTGGAGGAAATGGTGGACGGAGAATCTTGATGCTGGCGCCCCCTGTACACTCATCTGCCGGAGATCCGAATGGAGGGGTATTTTACCTCCGGAATCTTTTGTACAAGGAGGAGACATCATCATTTGACAAAATGCATAAACAAATTGTCGGAAGTATTATATTGTTATTCACATGGTTATTGGTGTGGCTAATTAGTACCATGAGATGATTTTCACGAATGAAGAAACATTTGACATGCTAGCTGTATACTTTGAATTCAAGCGAAATGCAACTGTTGGTGCTAGGGTGTAAGCGGTAAAGTACCCAGGGAGTGGTCAGTTTTCCAAAGGAGTATTTCTCTGACTGGCGCATCCTACTGTTCGTCAAAGAACCTGCATGACCCGTGCAGATTCTCTGACCTGCACCAATGCGAATGCCATTAATGTGTGGGCCTATGTCGAATCCAATCCACATCTGAGTACCCATTAAATATCCAGGGACTTAGGAGTAACTCGAACTCGAACCACTGTTGGAATTATTCAGAAAATTTACTTGTTACAAAGTCAACATGGAACGAAAATTCAGTGGGTCTGTAATAATAATGAAAGTAATGTAAGATAATTGTTATAAGAATAATAATGAAAGTTACTGAACATCAATCTGCATTGCATGTCACATTATGAACGTTCACCTAGATATAATTGTTTAACTTTGTATAACTCTCTGCCAGCATCCATAAGGGATATTGGTGACTTTAAACATTTCAAATTATCAGTGAAACAGTTACTTTGCATTCAAGCTTTATACTCTATCTTAGAGTATTTGAATAGAGATGTGCATGGACACTGATCATGCCTATTATGTCTTTCAGGTGTTTTTCTGTTATATGTGGTATTATAGGTTCTGTGTGTTTTATGGCGATTGTATATTGTGTATTTTATTACTGCGATAATCATTTTTTATTTGTTTGTTTGTCATTGCTGTTGACTGATTTTTGTTGACATGTCATATATACTATAATATATCAACACGACGAAGAAATTATTGTTATTAATAATAAGTGGATGTGTCACGTTGTCGTTCAGGGTCCTATAACTTGGAAAGAGCTATATGTGAGCTCAGTCCCTTTGGTATCTGAGATACCCGGGATGAGTGAATGTTCCCACTGGACGGAGTAATTGATTTCTAGGTTGCATTTCGATGAACGGTTGAACTCTGGTAACTGGTTATTGGATATGCTGCAAGAAGATGTCGGAGTACTTTCAAGGATTCTGGGGTGAGATGAGGACACATTTCACAGTGACGCTAGGCTAAATAGGCACAATATGCACTATTGGTCGCAGACGAATCTGCATTGGATTAATAAAGTGCAACATCTCGGCGCCGTCAAAACTTTTCTATTAGGAATTCATGTAACCAGTAACAGGCAGTTGACAGTTTTGCTTCTTATTTTGCAGGATGTTCTGGTTCCACATCCACCTCATCACCTGCAGCCGCCAGCCTGGCTTCGGGTGACATCACAGTGTTTTTTGTTGATTACTTTACAGGTGATGAAATTATTACACCTGCTAAGAGAATTAACACCAACATGTCCTGTGGACCTGATCTAGTTTCTGGCTTGGTGCGCGACTGCTTATATGCTTTCTTGACTCCACTTAAGAAAATTTTTAAATTGATTCTTAGATCTGAAACATTCCCCGCGATTTGGAAGCTGTCACGAGTTTGCCCGGTCTTCAAGGCGGGGGATAGTGGTGATCCATCAAACTATCGATCAATAGCCATACTATGTGTCTTCTGTAAGATTTTCGAGGCCTGCCTTTTTCAGCGAATACTGTTTCACATAAAAAACACTCTCTATTTCTCAGCATGGTTTCATTCCAGGGAGATCGACTGTAACGAATTTAGTTGATATTATGCAGTTCATTGCGTCCGCTTTTCACAGGTTGATGTTGTGTATACTGATCTATCTAAGGCCTTCGATTGTCTAAATCATTCTGTTCTAATTGACAGGATGAGGGCTATCGGATTCTCCGAGCGCTTGCTTGGCTTGTTCAGATCTTACCTGGATGGAAGGAGGCAATTTGTTGAGGTTGGGGGCTTCAAGTCTGACACCTATCACATAGCTTCGTGAGTGCCGGAGGGTTCCATACTCGGTCCATTACTGTTTAATATATTTATTGACCCAGTTAAACATGTTTTGCATGTTCCTTTTTTAATGTATGCAGATGATATTAAGATTTTCGCAAATATTTCGAGTGTTGATGACTGTTTGCAGCTCGAGAACTGTCTTCAGATCCTTGATGAATGGTGTTGTCGGAGTGGTCTTTCTATGAATGTTTCCAAGTGTTGTGTGATGTCCTTTACTCGAAATAAACACGCAATTACTTTCGGGAACAATATAAGAGGGCTTCCACTTGATCGCCCCGGAACAGTTAGGGACCTTGGAATTGTTTTTGATCAAACTCTATCTTTTAAACCACACTACGAGCAGACTGTCAGTTCTGCTTACAAAACTCTTGGGTTTCTGATAAGAAACAGCAAAAACACCCCCCTCCTGCTCTTTCGTTGTTTGGTTAGGTCCCGACTTGAATATGGCTCAGTTGTGTGGGCTCCTACTTATGAGATACATGTGGAAAGTCTAGAATCAGTGCAAAGGATATTTCTAAAATTTCTTAGCTTTCGTGAGGATGGTCGATATCCTTTTATTGGTTTTCCTCAGGAAGGTTTACTTCGCTTTGATCTGCAGAGTCTGTCGATGTGCAGGCAGTGCAGTTTCGTTACATTTTTATACAAACTGGTTAATTATGTGTTCGATTGCCCTAATCTGCTTCAGCAACTTAATTTCAATGTGCCTCATATTGCAGCACATTTTCCAGGCACATTCTATCTCCCGACTGCTCGTACGCTATTGCTGAGATCGTCTCCAATTTACCAGATGTGCAATGATTACTCTGTATTGCAGAACAGCCTAGATATCTTCTCATATAATATATCAGAGATAAAAATGTTTTTCAAAGCGATCTAATTTGTGACTCTTTTGTGTAGTTTGTTTGATTATTGTTTGTTATTATGTTTTGTGTATCAGCCCATCCTTAGTTTGGCTTTAAGCTGTTGGATGGTGTATGAATAAATAAATAAATAAACATCATGGCCGTCTATTAACGTTTGGTCTGGTATTGCCAGTGGGCAGATAATTCGACCTTACATTTTCAATGCACCATTGAACGCAGCGATATCTCAATTTTCTGAGGAATGAATTGCCACTGTTGTTGGAAAACGTACCTCTAATGACTCGTCGCAACATGATGGCTGTCCAGCATATTCTTGTTGAAATGTGAAACATTTCTTAGATCAGGCGTTTCCTGGCAGATGGATAGGAAGAAGAAGTCTGTTTCCTTGGCCAGGTACGTTACCTGATTTGAGTTTTTAGATTTTTATTTATGGGGACGTTTCTCTCTCATTACGTCAGTAGAATAAACGTTATTTGTTGAACTTCTGTTATTTTATCGTTGCTACCTTGTCATCAGGATGTGGCAATTCGTAGTTCCAAATTTGATCGTTAATATCTACCGCTAGATATTATAGCCTATTCTACTGTGTTATTATTAAAATACCGTTATATTTGATTTTCTTCAGAAAAACAGCAACATAACCTAAGTATTTAAACAACGCCCTCTCTCAGTGTATGTAAGGTAGAGAGGAAACCTAGAATGGGTGCAAATGGTAGACCAAGAAAAGTTATTTTCTATGAGTTCAAACTCAAGTTCCATAGAGCTAAACGGTAGTAATTATCAATTGAAAAACGAAACATTCAGCGTCCCTCCACCACTTTATTTTTTTAAATATCAAAAAGTATGTGCGGATGGATAGGAAGAAGTCTGACAGCTGGGTGCCTGATTTGAGTTTTTTTAGATTTTTATTTATGGGGACGTTTTTATCTCACTCAGTCAATAAAATAAGTGTTATGTTGAACTTCATCTGTTATTTTATTGTTGCTACCTTGTTTTCAAGTGGTAGTAATTCGTAGTTCCAACTTTGATCGCTAATATCTGCCCTTAGAACAATTATATCAAACTGTGGTTTTTCACTGGTGGCTTCAGTCTTTTGTAGCCTATTCTACTGTGTTATTATCAATATACTGTTCCATTTGATTTTCTTCAGAAAAACAGCAGCATAACCTCACTATTCAAACAGCACCCTCTCTCAGTGTATGTAAGATACAGACGAAACCTGTAATGGGTGCAAATGGTAAACCAAGAAAAGTTCTTTTCAACGAGTCTAAATTTATCAAGTTCCGTCGAGCTAAACCATAGTAATTAGCAATTGAAAAAATAAACATTCAACGTCACCCCACTACTTTATTTTTGAAAATATTAAAAGTATGCGAGACAAAAAACAACATCCGTTGCTCAGCCATTACTCTGTGTCAAAAATACTACTTAATTGGCGAAAATGTGCGCAAATTTCCGACCAGTAGTGGTTCTTACGACCTCTGGCAGTGATTATAAATGTTCGTGGAGGATTCGGCGAACGCTTGTATCTAAAAGCCCCGACATTTTTGTTAATTCTTTCACTTGTAAGCGTCGATCCCTTAATACAAGAGACTCAACAACGGCAATCTTGTTGTCTGTCACCACTTCCACCATCCTTCCTGTTCTTGTATCATCTTCCAAGGAGATCTGGCCCATTTGAAACAGTTTTGAGCAATATTTTACTACAGAATAAGACTAAGAATTTTCTCAGTATACCCCATCCAGTTGATCTTTGATGTTTTGAGGTAGAAGACCTCATCGAGTGAGGAATTAAAAAAAAAACTCAATACTCAATTTTCGTGGCTTCCGAAATCTTGATGAATAGGTGTCGGTTATAAGAAAACTAGTTGATATAAAATCAATTTTTGTTTTTTCCAAGGCTAATAAGACTTGAGATGAATAGGTGTCAGTTATAAGAAAACCAGTTTACATAAAAACCATTTTTGTTTTTTCCGAGGCTAATAAGACTTGAACCAATGTCGTGCCAAATTTTGACACCTTGCGATACCCTGCATCTATGTCAGGCCGGGAAGTTTTGGCGCTTACCTTGTATCAGTCTATACTTTTATTTTAAAATAAAATAATATTAGAAATCTTTTTTTCTTTTAATCTTAGGCTATATTTTTACGAGAAATGCATTTTCATGTTCCAAGTGCTGTAAATAAGTTACCTTCGCAACTGATTCTATTTTTTATACCAGGCCTAATGGGAGCTCTATTTGAGTTGAACCAGCTTGTCAGTATGATGTCAATTGGTACGTTGTTAGCCTATACTATAGTTGCTGCTAGTGTTCTGCTGCTCCGGTAAGACAGTATTAAAAATAATCACCATTGACTTATTTACATGTTTCATTGTGTTGTGTTGTATTCTAATTGTATATGACTTTGTGTTTGTATTGCATGTCAGGTATTCGGCTGATCAACAAGTCACTTATCTACGTGTTAATACTACATCAGACTCCGATGAGAGTGATACGTAAGTCCTAGTTTGTTATTGTGCTTTTGTTCACACTTATGCTTTTATGTTTGCATGTACCTTTAATTTGTTCTGCTTCCACTAGCACTGTGCAAAGGTTTGAATTTTGAGACGCACCAAAAAAGTTGTATGCACCAGGCAATGTTAAAATAGTTTGATCTTTAAAATATGTTAATACCCAAAATACGGGGCGTGTTTTAAGTATCGTTTTGCAGTTAAAAAAGAAACATGTTAACTTTTCTGAACAATTTTATCTTTGCATGAAAGCCTGTAGCTAATTTACTTTTCCACATAATTTCCACCAATATTAAGGTATTTATCAAATTGTATAATCGACTTTTGAATCCCATCCTCATGGAAGTCTGTTGCCCGATTTGACAACTGTTGCAACACAGCTGTTTTGACCTCATCGTCGTCGTCGTGGCGCTGACCAATTAAATGCTTCTTCAAATTCAGGAACAAGTGGTAGTCACTGGTCGCAAGATTGGGATTGTATGGAGGGTGACCAAGTTGTTCCCAGTGAAAAGATGTGATGAGATCTTGAGTTCGAGAAGCTGCGTGTGGACGAGCATTTTTATGAAGCAAAACGAGTATTAGAGGTGTTGCATTGCAGTGGATGAAGTCATATCTTAGTAGAAGAACACAAAGAGTTGACCTAAAGAGGGACAGTGTACAATATGTTTCCTCTGTCCTACCAATCACTGGTGGAATCCCGCAGGGAAGTATCCTTGGAGCACTTCTTTTTATCATTTGACCTGAAAGATGGGGTTGCCGGCAAGATGGATTATCTTGTGAATGATGTGGGCGATACCAATCTGATAGTGAACGTGAAACTTTTTCAAATTTGCAGAGGCGTTCACCCCGGTCATTTCTGGTTCCTAATCCATAAGGGCCCACTATATCTTCGACTCTTCCGTCTTCAATTTCAAAGTTGAAGTCTCCCATTATGAGGTTTATCTCATGATGTTTAACCTGTTTAAGTACTTGTTTCAGTTCCTCATAGAACGTCTCGATCTCTTCTTCAGTCGAATTGGCTGTGGGTGCATACACCTGAATAAAGTTGATGTTGACTGGTTTGGCATGTATTCTAAGCAATGCGATCCTATCTGAGTCGGGGAGGAAATTTATCACAGATCTGGACATTTTTTCAGTCACTATTATTCCTATTCCCTTTCTGTGATTTGGTTAATTGTTTCCTGAGTAGTGCACGACTCCGCCTGAAACGTGGCATTCCCAGCATCAGGCCACCATGTCTCTGCGACACGTAGAACGTCGATTTCTAATCTTTTCATTTTTTGTAACAGGTTGGCCAGTTTCCCAGCTTCGTATAAGCTTCTCACATTCCAGGTGCCGATCTTGACTTCTCTTCTCAAATTTAATCTCCCGTTTCTATGCTTATTTAACACAGTTCCCCCCGGTGAACCGATTGGGGAATGATTTAAACCTCCGGAACATTTTGGGTTAAATGTATTCATTTCATGTGATTCTCTTGGGATATAAATATCGGAGGTGGTATCCCGTTGCCTTCCTCCACTTTATACAGGGTTTTAGTCCTGTATTTTGTGACGTATGGTTATACCGCCAATGCTCTGTCGCCAGAGCCCCGTCCGTTTTCTAGCAGGGTGTACCGGATGACTCAGTCATCACTCGTGCAGGTGAGGTTGACAATTGGGCAGCTTTGTTGTATCGATGTCTTTAGCGCTACCCCTTACACCCCATTTGCAAGACACATGAGTGGAAATTTGCTATCAAAAAATAAATCAGTTTTGTTTTGATGTGTAACTGTACCCTTAGTCAAAAGTTTGTTTTTCTAAGACTGCATGCAGAGTGCAGATAACACATTTAAATAATTAGTAACCTACTGCAATAATTATTCTTGACAAAAAGTATTCTAGGCTTTTTTTATTATTTAACAGAGGACCCCCCACAATAACTGATTATTATATATTTGATGAAGACAGGTTGGTATGGGATTGCAGAGTGGACAAGGCAACTAAACATTCGATTGTTATGCCTTCTTAGAAACCTTGGAAAATAGCTGGCGAGGCAAATACTTAGTACATTCTAGCTGTATTTTAAACACAAGGAAAGTTACTCTTCTTCTCACTGTGTGATGGATGTAAGTAGCATTCGGTAGTGATTAGTTGATAATTCATTGCTCAGAAAGCCCATGTATGTCTCACACTTGTAATGAGTCGTGATGATTATTCAGCCATGAATATGTAATAATCTTATCTGACTTTCCTTGTCCAAGCATATGAACTTTGCTTATTTATACTTCCTATAATTGAATAATAGGTTTTGAGCAGGTAATGAATCAAATGAACTGATCTATGTGATGATGTCACGTGATGGTTGACCAATCAACACTCTGACGAACATAATGACCACATACACAACTTTCAACAAGTAGAGTAGGCACCTTCTTGGATATAAAAGGATTACAGGATGGGATATAAGACACAAGAAAAATTACAATATATAATAAACAAGCAAAAGGCAACAAATTTGCTAGACAGATATCAAATGCTGGTAACACACTCTTTTAATAAGTCCTTCAAGGTACATGAAAATATATCCACATGAATACTCAATTGATCATATAGCTTACACATATTATACAAGTGAGAAAACTGCAGCAATTAAGTGCGAGGTCAGGCCATCCAAAATATACCAACCCCACAGCTACTCAACCTAGAACATGCAATGATAAAGCAGAGAGAAGCACATGAGAGTCAACAACATTGTTTAGCAACTTATAAAGGAAGAGCACCAGGTACTGGTTACGCCTGGCAGCGAGCAAGCAATAGCCTGTCATGGACAAGACATCAGGGGTAGCCAATTTCGGGATAGTCTCTCTTTAAACATGAAGTACTTAAAAAATCTTTGCTGCAATGTGAGAGATGCAGGTGATAGTTAGGCGACTACACAATTGATTCATACTCGATTTTATTTCTGACTGGATAATCAAGAAGCACCTCTAGCGCTTGTTTATCAACAAAATCTCTGGCAGATCTTATTACAAATCCTAGAATTCGGAGTGATGCTGCTAGGGCTAGTGGCGTGCGGTCCATGGAAGCAAGGGAAGCATTGCTTCGCTTAAAATAACGACTACATACCTAAACCGCATTATTTAAAATCCCTTTTGTATTTTAAATATTAAATTTCAAACTCTGAAACTAATTTAATTATTACAATTTTTATTTCGCAAGCTCACACACATAATTATTTATTATGCATCATACTGTATTTGTATATACGCTCCTAGCAAGGACGTCGTCGCAGTAAATGCGCCAGCGAACAGCACGAGTTGCAATGACTTCGGTTAAATACACGTAGTCAGCAGGCAACTTTATAAGAAACCCTAGCTCGACGGATGTACGCGTATTTTTAGAACGTGTTGTACTGGGAAGACCCGGTGCAGGTACAAAGTGAATGTCTCTGATTATTTCGTAGATATAAGCAGTTGACTATGTTAAATACATGGGCATTTTATGATTATTAATATGACTGCAAGTAGATCAGCTTTTAACAGCGGCGTCGGTGGGGGTGGGGATTTACAAACTTTACAAACAAGTGGTAATAATAACTGTGATTGTATTGTGTGTTTTTGATAACCAAAGGATTTTCAGGTTTACCGTTTGCTTAAAAACTTGCTATTATTAATAAAGGTAGGCTGAAACCTGCTGTAAAAAACTAAACTCAAGAATTAAAACATGTACTCGACATTTCAACACGGAAAAAACTTATAAACAATATGAATGGTTAACGGGTTGTGAAAACAGGAATAAACTGTTTTGTTGGCCTGGTAGTCTATTTGTGACTGAAAAGGGGGTGTGGAATAAAAGTGGGTTTTCCGACTTAAATAATCTCCGTAAAGTAGTAAAAAGACATGTTATGTCTAAAGTGCATTTACAGACCATTTTAAAATTAAGTGTCTTTGGAAAAACGCGAATTGAATACGCCGTTGACAAGCAGATAGAAATTAGTCATCGCCAACACAATGAACTGGTTGATAAAAACAGAAACATATTAAAATGACTTATTGATGTTGTGTGTTTGCTTTATAACTTTACTAACCAGAAAAAGATCTGAAAAATCTTCTCAACTTCAAAATTTCACTGTAAGAGGTGTAATTGAATTTGTTTAAAATACATCTTAGGAATTCTGCAAAAAATCTAGAATAAGCTATAATTTCAAGATCATCACTTTGGAGCAATGTTAATTCTTTAACAGCTTGTTTTCAAAGTCATTATATGCCGCCTTTAATATGGGACTGGCTGATAAATTGTGTAATATTTAAATTGAGTTTAAATAATATCTACAAAATATTATTTAAACTCAATTTAAATATTACACAATTTATCAGCCAGTCCCATATTAAAGGCGGCATATAATGACTTTGAAAACAAGCTGTTAAAGAATTAACATTGCTCCAAAGTGATGATCTTGAAATTATAGCTTATTCTAGATTTTTTGCAGAATTCCTAAGATGTATTTTAAACAAATTCAATTACACCTCTTACAGTGAAATTTTGAAGTTGAGAAGATTTTTCAGATCTTTTTCTGGTTAGTAAAGTTATAGAGATTTTTTCCCATGTATCTTGGTATTATTTTTGCAAAGATACCACTCGTTATCAGGTTTGCAGCTTGATTCAAAAGATTACCCTAGTTTTTTTTAACCTCGATAAAACAAAAGGCCTTGCACAGTGCTAGTTTCCATTTATGTATGGCTTATTTGTTGAAACCGTCATTAGTATTGTCATGTCTGTTTCATTTTCAATTATTATTTATATTGTTTCTATTACATTCTCTCCTCAGTTTAATTTTTGGTTTACAATGATTGCCATCTAACTGTTTTAGGTATACTGAGAACAGAACATTTGACGACCAGGGAGCAGAAATAACTGATGAACGTGAATTGATTACACCCGAAAATGTCACATGTAGAGATGTGATAAAACAGATATTTAATTGCAACAGATATCAAAATCCTAACAAAATTTCAGAAAAAATTGTATCCATTGAAGTATTTATATTCTGTAAGTATTTTTAAACCTACACGCTTAAGCACTATGTGAAAACTGGAAATTGTGATTAGCACTAATAAGTACACTAAGAGAACACCCAAATCACCACAACACATAATTCAGAGACCTTACGATCGTTTCGTTGACAATGTCAACATCTTCAGAGGAAGAAAAATTCTAAAATAAAAAACTAGCTACTGTGTATTTATACCGTGTCAAAGTAACGAACCAGTCCGAAGTAAAGTTGTCGTCCAAGAACGATTGTTTGTTTATTGTGTTTTAAAAGTAAGAGGTCTAAGACCTGCTTTAATCTTCTGGTCGACAAATTTATGATCCTTATCTAATATAGGTTCAAACGACCCGAGTTATTCAAGGGATCAGCACGTTTTCTTTCGATCTAGAAATTTACTATGTGGATATTGGAACATGCCGCCAAAGACATCTGGTGAGATAAACAACATCAACTCAACTCATCTCTTTTAAATAGAAAACTAAAACCCTGAGTGTCTGTCTCGCCATGTTAACTCTAACAAAGAATAAATAATTGAATCAAATACTACATAAAAACTATATTTATATTGATTTTAATTCTTCCTGAAAGTATTTATATTGAATAAATAGATACGACAAATCGAAAGCGTCCTTAATTCGAGACAAACAAAGAGATTAGTATATATATAAACCGGCCGAGTTATTGACAGTAATTTATTATTCTACCAGACAAATTTGGAGTGTTTGAGCAGTCCAATGGAAAGAGATAATAAAGAGCTGGAAATTAAAGGTGCCGCACGATTCAATGAAGTTTTGTTCTTAATAGACTTTAATATAAAAATACTTTCTAATTAATCAAGCATAGTTTGATGTCTTAACATTTTTGACAAGTTTCAAATTTTCTTTGTCGATGTGGTGATTATTATACCATATAATATGTTGTGCCACGTATGAATTGTTTACCGTACCATAACGTAAATGTGCGAGATGTTCACGAAATCTGGTGGCTATGTTTCTCCTAGTTTGGCCCGCATATTTAAGATCACAATCTTTGCAACTAATCTCATAAATGCCGGACATTTCCGTGACTTTGTCTTTGTCTTTCGTATTACCCAACATTTTTTTTTAATTACTTTTTCATCGAAAACGTCAAATGAAAAACTCAAAAAAAATTTAAATTACTTTTCGTCGAAAACGTCAAATGTTTACATTTGACATTTTCGACGAAAAGTAATTTAAAAAATTTGTTGGGTAATACGAAAGACAAAGTCATGGAAATGTCCGGCATTTATGAGATTAGTTGCAAAGATTGTGATCTTAAATACGTGGGCCAAACTAGGAGAAACATAGCCACGAGATTTCGTGAACATCTCGCACAGTTACGATATGGTACGGTGGACAAATCACGTGTGGCACAACATATATGGGATAATAATCACCACATCGACAAAGAAAATTTGAAACTTGTCAAAAATGTTAGACATCAAACTATGCTTGATTAATTAGAAAGTATTTTTATATTACAGTCTATTGAGAACAAAACTTCATTGAATCGTGCGGCACCTTTAATTTCAAGCTCCTTATATTCTCTTTCCATTTGACCGCTCAAACACTCCAAATTTGCCTGGTAGAATAATAAATTACTGTCAATAACTCTGCCGGTTTATACATATACTAATCTCTTTGTTTGTCTCGAATTGACGACCCTTTCGATTTGTCGTATCTATTTATTCAATATAAATATTTTCACGAAGAATTAAAATCAATATAAATATAGTTTGTATGTAGTATTTGATTCAATTATTTATTCTTTGTTAGAGTTAACATGGCGAGACAGACACTCAGGGTTTTAGTTTTCTATTCAAAAGAGATGAGTTGAGTTGATGTTGTTTATCTCACCATATGTCTTTGGCGGCATGTTCCAATATCCACATAGTAAATTTCTAGATCGAAAGAAAACGTGCTGATCCCTTGAATAACTCGGGTCGTTTGGACCTATATTAGATAAGGGTCATAAATTTGTCGACCAGAAGATTAAAGCAGGTCTTAGACCTCTTACTTTTATTACACAATAAACAAACAATCGTTCTTGGACGACAACTTTACTTTGGACTGGTTCGTTTACTTTGACGCGATATAAATACACGGTAGCTAGTTTTTCATTTTAGAATTTTTCTTCCTCTGAAATATGTGTTGTGGTGATTTGGGTGTTCTCCAAATGTACTTACTACACGCTTAAGACAAAACCTGATCCGTTTTATTAGTTAAGAAGTTTATCCCATTAGAAAATCTTTATTACAGTGTGAATTTTTTTTGGAACCTGTGCTGAACTCATAAGTACACTTTTGTAAAAACAAGCCATCACTTTGCCAGCAGACAATGTTTGTTTAAACTTTTTGGCTTCGGCGAATTTGAATGCTGCCGCTGACGAGACTGTTCTTTTGTCTTTGGTGTGGCCAGTGACAATTGTATCCAACAATTCCTCGCCCTCTTGTGCATAGCACTCAAGAAATTTGCGGACTGCTCAACTTGTTGCCGTTTGTGATTTTTGGTGAGCATTTTGTGGACCCCCCCTTTCAGACACCTTGTGATAATGCAAATGTTCTGTCAAGATGTGACAGTATCTATCTAATTTTCTTGACAAGAACATTCAGGTTGATGCTATATATTTCGATATTAGCAATGCTTTTGATTTCATGTGCTACTTTTGAATAGATTGAGAAACTTGGGCCTCTCTGATTCTTTGTTGGCTTTCTTTGAATCTTACGTTCCTGGGAGGATACACTATGTCTCCTATGGCGGTTCTCATCCTTATGGGTTTAATATGTTATCGGGGGTGCCTCAAGGCACAATCCTAGTCCCTGTGCTTTTCAATATATTCATCAATGATCTTGACAACATAATCTCTGTTCCAAAACTATTCCATGCCGACGATTTAAAAATATGTCTTCATGTGAATTCTAACAGCTGTCAACTTTTCCAGAACAAGATTAATCTTATTAATGCCTGGTGTCTTAATAATGGCATATCACTTATTATTTCCAAATAAAGGTCATGTCTTTAATGAATAAAGCCGTACTGCTTGAGTTTAACTACGATGTAAATAATACCACTATTTATCGAGTCTCAACTATTCTATACTTGGAAGTAACCTTTGATTCTTAGGTTAGGTTTAGTCAGCACTTAAGTAATATTTTGACATAATCGGTGAAATGCCTTGGTTTTGTAATCCTAAATAGCAAATTCCTCACCGATTATGCTACCCTAATCATCTTGAACTCCTTTCTCCTTTCAAGATTATAATATGCTAGTCTATGCTGGTCTCCCTTCTACTCTGTTTATAAAACTCTCTTTGAGTCACAACAACGTAAATCCCTGATGTATTTAGTTTTCTTCAGTGAACACCATTATTCAGAAAGGGATTTTCCCCACAGTTGACTAAAAACTATTAGATCGCTTTTTCTTTGACCCTTTAGAAAAAGACTAATAATATAAGCAATGTCTTTGAGTGAATTATATATATATATATATATATATATATATATATATATATATATATATATATATATATATATACCAATCGATAACTCAAAAAATAATTAACCGATTTGGATGAAACTCGGCAAGTACCTTTCTTTTATTAGTGGTTTCGTTAGCCAGGAAATTCTGACAAGGTTTTCCGGGAAAATTTTGTGTTTTCTTTTGGAAAAAAAAATTTTCTCTGAAAATTACAAAGCTATTTGAATGAAATTTGGTGCATATGTGGCCTTGGGTAAGACCTTACTACATACCAAAATTGAACTTTCTAAGTTTATCGAAAATTCAGTTATTCAAATTTGAAGCATTTAATGAAAATTCACTACCATAATGCACTTGCTGCGTCCCGAACTTTTTTTGCATAATCTTATCCATGGCAACATTGACTGTCCTCAACTTTTTTCCCAGATATCCTTCCATATAAGATCCTTACACTATCATACTCGAAATGCAAATACATTTGCTCTTTCTATTCCAAGAACGAACATCTTAATCAAATTCCTCTATTTATTTTATGTGTCATCTTTATAATGACTCTCCAGAAGACATATTCAGAACTTCTAATTTACACTGCTTTGTTCTAAGCTTCAGAGATTCTTTACCTAATACTTACGTCAGTTTTCTTTAACTTTTTGTTATTTTAGTTTTTAGGCTTTCATTTGTTTAATTTTGTTTACATCAGTAATTGGTTTTATATACCTGTTAATGCATTTAAATAAATAAATAAATAAATCATATACATTGTGTGGTAAAAAAAGCCTTTACTTCTCATTCCTTTTTAATCATTTAAACTCCCTGCACCATTTTTATACGTTCTTGTTGTCCATATCACATAACTGATGATGAATTTATATAGGCATAGTGTCCCTAGCACACAAAAAACGAATCACAACGTAGCTCATACCTGGCGGTGTGCGGAAGCTCCATTGTGAACGACTGCCAAACCAAGACTAAGAATCGCAGACAGCTCGGAGAGGTAGGGATTTGTAGGAGGGGAAACCAAGCTACACGCTACCTCAGCTCCTTGGAGAACTTACTTTACATAAATGCCTCGTGTTGTATTGTATTGACCCTTTTGTATATCTGTAAAAATATTGTTCTCTACAAGTAGATTGTTTGTTACTGATACGTTTGTTTTCTTTTTTTTGCACTTCCGCAATTTTTATACTTACAATATGCGAATGACTAATAATTACTGTACAGTGATGTAAAATTACCGGAATTTATATTCTTGGTAATTTACAGTGGTAATTTAGGGGTTTTAATTACCAGAATTAATTACCAAGGTAATAAATTTGTGTTGTATATGACTGCAGTAATTTACCTTAAATATTTTTACTTCCACATCATCAATACATGTAGAAGTATGGCATTGGTGACAATAATTTCAAAAAGTTTTTTCGATCAACTGTTGTAAAAATTGTCAAAACATATAGAAAACATGTAGCCACAATAACTTTAGAACGAATCGAGATACCGTCTTCAAATTGGGTATACAGTTAGCACCCGACAAATGAACGGTTCGGATTGTTTTTTTAGTAAAATCGTTCGAGGGGATAGGGGTTGAATGGGAGATGATTTGGTGAAAATTGACATTTTTTTTGTTAAAACTCTAGTAACATAACGTTTTAGGTTTTGTTTATTCGAAAATTTTTATTTTCATCAAACATCTGGAAATCTCTGCTGAAATTAAATTAAGGATTGAATGTGTGGGGGTAGAATATCGGAAACAGAAATTTCTAATTTTGTTGTTGTTGCTAAAGTGGCGTAAAAAGTCTCAAAGCATAGAAAACCTGATTCTGGAAATACATTTTTTTCATCTGTTGGTCTGTACGTTTGTCTCTTAGTAGCCACAATAACTTTGAATGAATTAAGATATCATCTTTAAATTTGGTATCCAGTAAGCACCTGACAAAGGAACGCTTTGAATTGTGTTTAGGTAAGATCGCTTCATTGGGTAGGGGATAAATGAGGGGTGATTTGGTGAAAATTGATGTTTTTTTCGTTAAAACTCGAGTGCCATAACGCTTCAGAAGTTTGTGGGTACATAACGTTTCGGAACTTATAGGTACAGGAATACCAATATTTTTTTTTGTGGTCAAATCATGGACAATAAATTCATTTCATGAGAATGTCTTTCTGAGGACAGTAGATTTTCACAGCTATGTGGAAGTTATGATTCAATTTGCGGCACTATTTTAATTAATTAAATTACCGTGGTTTACCGTAAACTGCAAGTAAACAAATAGAGAGTTTCATTTGTAAATAAGCGAAATTGAATGTCTCTGTCTGTTAAAAATTTAAATTCGAAAATGCCAGAAACACACCCAGCATGCACCTTTTTTGGAACAAAATCTACTGTTTTTCCAAAGAAGCATGTATTAAAAAATTATTTTTGTAATGGTTTTTCAATCAATACATAATATTAACTAACTTTGAAAGTTTTTACTATTTTTTTATTTTAGAGAAAAAAAATTATATCTCGACTACTAAGGTCATTGACATATATAAATTATATAGAAAAACATTTTAGGTACAATGTAGGTGTGTTAATAATATATGTGTTCCTGAACCAATAAATTATACAATACAATGGTTTTATAATGCTTATATAGTTCGCTAGATTTTAAGAAATTTATTATGTTTTCTGGTGCAGCTGTGGCTAGGGTTACCATGGATATATTTTGTAACGATTACATTTCGTTACTGCTTTAATTATTCAAAATAAATCCGTAAGAGACTTAATTAATAACCGACAATCCAATTAGTAAGTAACGCATTTCATGTTTGGATTTTAAAATTATTTTCATGAAAAGTCGCTAAATCTTCAAGCACCGTAAACCCCTTTACTGCATCTCCAATGTCTACGCTAAAATTCATTATATGTTTGCCATGGAAAACTACCTCGCATTATTACTGAACAAATATTTCCAGGAACGAAATAAGCATTTAAAACATATGTTAGGAATATTCAAGAACAAAATATTGTTTAACAGTAATTTTCTGGTGAGGTCACCCAAGAAAGACGGTTGGAAGCGTTGCAAAGAATTGCTGGCAAAGCCACCGATTGGAGGTCTCGTTTTATCTCATTCGAAGAATGGAGGCTAGAAAGAGCTCGTGCACAGCCACCAACCGTCACAGTAAGAATTTTTGCGTACAACGACCTAGCAGTTGCCGAACCCGACACATTAGCGAGGACTCTCTGCTGAGTCTTCATAGAGTGAACACCCGTCAGTTTTCGGTGGCTATTAAATTATCTTAAAACGGGGTTGTAATGTTCTTTCTGTTATCTGTACTACTAGTAATTATTGTCAGTGATTGTTCGGAGTGATTCAAGTGATTTTCGAGTTTAAATAAACATAGTATTCAGCACAAAAACACGAGCTAACTCGTGGCTCTTTGTTTCGAATTGTTGATTTCTTGTCGTGATCAGAAGAATTTCTGGTTATTATCGTACCTTAAGTCAATTGGTAGTGAATTTTACTTAAGCAAATTCACGTTTTAATTGCGATTTGCAAAGTTTCCATCAAGCGAATTCGGAGAATCGACATAGGTGTCAAATGGTCTTGTAATATTGGAGCAGTAACATCCACCTGCCCAATAATCTCTGAGTCTGAATCTCCCAGTCGTTTTTCCCTAAGTTTTTCTGCTCTTATTGGAGTCAGGAATCTATGTCAGGCACTCATAATTGATCCACTTGGAGAGCATCTTCACAGGGTCATCAGGTAACTTAATACCGGAAGACTAGTGAGTCTAAACAAATCTTTTCTCTGAATCAGCAGAATTCTCATGCCAAAATCTAACATCTGAAGTTTTAATAACCTGAACTTTCAAAATCACGCAATCAAGTTTGAGCTAAACAATGTCAGGGAGGTGCTGTCAGCACAACTATATATTTCCTGTTTAATCTCTAAGATGTCAATTTTTGTAAATTTAAATACACAGTTTTTTTTTTAATTGTAATTAGCAAATTTTGTCTGTAAAAATGTAACCTATACATTCTCGTTAAAATCTTTGATTTTCACAATTAATCTAGAAATTTAACGTAGGGAAATACTAATAGATTTTTTTTCTTTGGAGCCTCACTCAAGAACTGGCCAGTTAATTCACTAGAAAACCTAGTAATTGATTGACAGACGTCAAGTAACTTACCTAATCATTTGTGTTTGTTTTTGAGCGATACCCTAAGTAATTAACAGTAACATTTTAGTAATATGCAACTATCTTTATGTTATTGTTTTGGTACTTGTATGTAAATTAATAATTTCTTGCTCTTGAGATTCTTGCTACTTATCTGATTGTTATTTGTGTGCAATTAATGTTTATCTGAGATTTACCAACCATTTTTATTTTATTTTGTTTGCCAATCCAAATTTAATCTATACGAATAAACTTGTATATTTTGTTATATTAAAATATCTGTTTAATTGAAGAGAAACTTCTCCCCAACTTCTCCTTTCTTTTGGCATCAGCACAAATAATTATTCTTACTGACTATTATCTAGATATCTAAATTTCAATGTAACCTGGCACTAGTCTGGAGAGCCCACAAATATAGGACTCTGGGCAGTGTGAAGCAAACAAAGGAAGAGAACGTGAGTATCAAACTACATCCAGATTGATCAACCTCCTAAAAACTGCTGCCAATTTAATAAATTTGATAATCTGATAGATAGCTACTTTAGGGTAGGGTGTTATAGGCAATTGTGACCTCACCATTGAGCAGATCTATATCCACCTGAGGTCAATCACAATATACCACGGTTCTTGTACCTTAAGCTTTTTGTTTGAAGGAGGTAACAATTTTCGCCTAAAAACAACCTTCTTCGGAGTCTGTTTAATGCACCCTGTGACTTGCTGAAAGGCTCACATTGCAAGTATCACAAACTGGTGGAATTTGTTGTTCCAGTAGGTACTTGTGTGTGAGTGCTGTGTGTCCTATCCTGAGTCTTCTCAGGACAGTCAGGATCTGCGACTTAGTATAGGTGGTTGGAATGCCTCAATGGTTGGTGCTAGTTCGTGCAGCTTGGTGGTTTGATTATTCCAGTATATTTGCCATTTGTCGTAAATTAACAATTGCTTTAACGTGTGGTCTTAATAGTTTATGGTATTGGCTTCTTACTGTCGTGCCTTCCGTGATCGCTCTTTTAGCAGCAGTATCTGCCAAACTTGGAAATTAAATTAAGGTGTGTAAGTATTGGTGTCAAACATAGAAATGTTTCATTTGTTATTTCTGATTGTGAATAAAAATAAAACTAATCGTTTTCTCTTAAATATCATTTTATGTAACCACTAACCTATGTTATCAAAACATCAACTGTGACGACTGTGTCTTTACTTATAGCGGAAATATCGTGTTTTTAACGATGTGAATCCCCGCAATAGCCTAATAATCTCCGGCGGCCGGCAGAAATTCTCCAAACCGATCGCATATCGCTGACGAACGTCACTTTAGAGACGTAAATTACAAGAAAACCTCGTAAATAATGGTAAATGGCCCAAAATTTTTACCGTAAAAATCGATTATTTATCTTGTAAACTACGAGAATTCGGTAATACCAATAATCCATGGTAGATTACGGTATATTACCACGGTAATTTATCGGTAATTTACCAGTTCACATCTCTGTTACTGTATTTTTTTTTTTTTTTTTTTTCATGAACTCCCCTTTATTATGTGTTTGGTGTTTGCAGGCGTTCTCTGTATATTTATTGGTTTGGGTGCAATATACCTTCAACAGGTGGATGACCAAAATATTCTAGTTATAGTTTCGACATCAGTATTCTCCATTTTAGCTGTGATAGTGATAATCTCCATTTTTACACAACCAGTCTCAAAGAAACCGCTGTCATTTAAGGTAATCAAGAGTTAACTTATATTTCATTTAAAGAGTTGCTTATAATTCTTTTTTTATTTGTAGGTTCCTTTAGTACCTTTGATACCAGCTCTAAGTATATTCATCAACATTTATTTAATGTTGATGTTGGACATGCACACTTGGATACGGTTTGGGGTATGGATGGCCGTTGGTGAGTTTTTAATTGATGTCAATTAGTTCCCTTCTCCATAATATATTTTTAGCTCACATAAAAATTACAAATTTGCAACAAAAACAGTTTACCAAATTATGATACTGTATTGATTTACACTTACATATATTCAACTCATCTTCATTTGAGCTGCAAATTACTTTTCTTATATTTTTATTATTTAGCAGTCTTAAAGAAAAACTAAGACATTTGCTTAAAAACTCCAAGTTACGTCGATAATGTTGCTTTTATTGGATGTACATTGTATATGTTACTAACATTATTACTAGTTACCATTAAAACTTGATCTACATATTCTCACACATGTCCACCCTTGAAAATGTTGTAGAAAGTCATGCAAATTCGTTGCATATTTCTATGGCTGCGAATAGGTTGGAGCTGCAGTAAAAGATAAGAGCGACAACACTAGCGAAACTACGAAAAAGAACTCATGGCTTTACATGCAGATGTCTTATGTCGAAACCATGAGCAAAGGGAAGCTTTTTTGCCGATCCGTGATAAAAGCGGTAAGAAGTGGAAGTGTATATTTAAATTTTTATCGCCTTTTTATTTAGGAGATAGACTGATGCCCAGTTTCACAAAGCTCGATCAAATATTTAACGGCCGGTTAGTTAATCAGGGCTTCAGACGACCAATCACAGCTTCAAAATATTTGGTTGTCATGGTAAGAACCCGAATTATAGTCTGTGATTGGTCGTCTAAATCCTTGATTAACTAACCGGCCGTTAAATATTTAATCAACCTTTGTGAAACTGGGCAAGTGTGTGGCATATTTAGATTCTACACTACTCAACACTCAAAGCGTCTCTCACAAAATTTTCTCCTTTTTAAATTTGATATAATATTTGATTGCCGCGATCAAATTGAAATCTCTTGAAAGTGTTTGCAAGCACGGCCCTGTAACTATTAGCAGGTTGTTCCGTATTAGTAATGGGGGGCTCATATTCAGGCAGGTAAAAATTTCGTTTGACAGCAGAATTGACTGGAAATCAAGTTGCTTATGAAAGAACCATTAATTAATTAATGGGCACTAAAAAATTTTTCTCGTCTGCATAGGGCGAGAATTATCGCTAAAAGAACAATTACGAACTAACTTGTATCTAAAGGAAAAAAGCTCTTTTTTGTAATTATCCCATAAATCAAAAGGATAAACGGAAAATTCAGACGCAATCCTGTAGGTTGGGTCCTATTTCAACATGTTTTTAGAGCCCCTTGGCCCAGGGGGTAGGAATGTGTGCCTCTGAACAGAAGGGTACCGGGTTCGATTCCCAAGTTTCCCCTATTTTTACCTCTTCAGTACATACTGTAAAATTAACATCGTTGTGACATTGTTTTTGAGCAAGTTGAATGTATGCACGTTCCGCCCCTCGGGGGGGGGGGGGGGTAAAGCCGTCGGTCCCGTGTCAATGCGATATTAAAGATCCCTACCTTCCTACAGAAAGGCGGTACTTCAGCAAAATTTCCAGAATAGTGGGGTGAAACTGCTCCCAGGCGTCGGTGATTGGCCATAGTCGCGGAAATAGGCAGACGCTAAAAAAAATTAAAATAAAAAACATTTTTAACTGAAATTTCTGAATGAAAATTTCCAATGTTTTCTTCAACACCTTGTAAATGAATTCATGTAAATTACCTGAATAGTGAAAGGATCTTGCTTGCAAATGTTTTTAACAGAGTTCAATTTGATCGCAGCAATTGCTACATCAAATTTAAAAAGAGCAAAATTTACGCGAGCGATATTTTGAGTGTTGGGTAGTTCATAATAATAATATAAATTATTATTGTTAGATTTATAGTAGGTTTTTCTAACAATAATTTCTGTTTCAACAATTCTTTAAATTCGACCTATTTCAGCGACTATGGTCAACCACCGACGCTAGATCACAGTCTCACTTAACCCACCTGGAAATTTTGCCTATCCTCTGTCTTATAAGCAGGGTAGGGATTTTTTACATACCCAATATCGCATGGGACTCAGCACCTACAGCTTAAAGTCCACCCTAAAGCAACATGTAGGCATTCAACTTGCTTAATAGTAGTAGTAGTAATTGCTATTGTTCAGCATGAACTAAATTAATTTTTAATACTTGGGCCAGAATGGGATGCAAATCCCGAACCTTTGCCCAACGAGCAGTTGCAACGTGTCGCTCGCTGAGCTACTTAGATCATTAGAGTAAAGAATAATATAGATATCATATTAGAGCATTCAAAGACATATGTAAGGGTGTGCATTAACATAAATCAGGGTGCTCACTCGTATGGAAAACAGAGAAAACCGGGAAATGTCAGTGAATTTGCAGAAGGAAAGATTTTGTCAGGGAAATCAGGGAAAAATTACTGAGCGGCAGGGAGTTTGGGTGCGTGTCAGGGAAGAATTATTTGTTTCTGTTTTATGATAAATAATTAAAACACAATGGTAGGTGCATATTTGTATAAATGAGTATTTTTGCTAATTTGTAAAGAAAAAGGTGTATTTTCCATAAATGTAATAATGGGAAAGTGTGTTTTCCGTCATTAGGCGAAGACCTATTGTATTCTGCAGTAGTGTGTTACAGATTTTGGGGGTAGATTGTAGAAGATCAAAGTCAGGAAAATAGGTGGTTTTGGCATGTCAGGGAAGTCAGGGAAAAGCTAGGGAAATTGATATGCTGTTTTTAGTGGGAATGCTGATATATATATATATATATATATATATATATATATATATATATATATATATATATATATATATATATATATATATATATATATATATATATATATATATATATATATATATATATATATATATCCCCACTACAGTAGGTACAACAGTGGCAGAGAATATGTGTGGGTATATAAATATTTCCAAAATTGTAGAGACTTCGGCAATGAAGCTGGGATTTTTGTTTTGGATTAAAAGTTTGTTTTCATTACAGCAGCTTGTTATACTGTATAAGCACAGAAACATCCACAATTGAAATATTATTTTCCAGTTTGGGGTGCTACTCTAAAGACGGCCATATTCTTCTTAGATTCTATTCAAAATCAAGCTGTTCGCGTTATAAGATTGATCTATTATTGTCAATCTAACTTTTCTTGATTACAAGAGAAAGGTTGGAATATCTTCCTCTTCTAACAATACTATTAACTGCTACACAGAAATTGCTTGATTAGTTTCCCCGTTTAGGAGTTTTAATTGGAAAACTTGTTCTAACCAGAAAGGCATGCCTTTAGCATCAAAGTAGCCACCTTAATCAAACAATTCGCTATAAATCCTTATTTTTTCCTAAAGCATCTCAACTTTGGAATGGCTTACCAGCAGTAATAAAAACATATCTGACATGATTTGCTTTTGTTAATTTTTTCTACACCCTATAATTTCAATTATGGAGACCATACTGTATTTGTATATTTAAACTGAAGAAACTATTACAAATTACAAAATGCTACTCACTTAATTATTTATATTTAGTAAGTTAGGAAAAACAATGATTGATTTTTGCTTAGAAAGCCATACAATGGCGTATTGAAAGTTTTGTAGCCTACTATAGCAGCGAACAAGATTTGAAACTTATTTTTTTTATTATTCACCACAATCTTCTCTTATCTTGAATACATTTATTACAGCAAACTTGCAACTTATCTAGACATTTAAAAATAATTTCATCTTAGTCTTCTAAAAATCAGACATCCAGAACTTTTGTCACCTTTTCATTTGAAGAAAATTGAAGACCTTTAAAGTTTTTGTATGTTGGGTGGGGCTAGATCTGATGAATCAAGCAGGGTGTTATAAGTAATTTGAACCCTCGATCGTGAAGTTTTTCCCATCACAACATTTGATTCGTACACAGTGGGATTCTCTTGCAAAAACAAATGATTGGATGATTGTTCTCGTCCATTTTCCCCCAACTTTTTCATGTAAAGTGATTAGTCATGTTGAACAATAATTGTTAGGTACTGTTCTACGTTTATTCAATCATGATCGACTCTACTCAATGGCAATCACTGTAGGGAGAACTTTTCCAGCAAGTTTTTTACAGAACTTCTTTACAAAATCAAAGTATCCCTTCCTTCGAATGCTGCTTTGTTTCTGGATCATATAAATGTACCCAAGTTTCATCTGTAGTAACAACATGGTTCATTTCATATCTTGTTCAAACAGGACACAGCTTGAGCATAATGCAAAAACTGGTCAGTTTTGATCAATATTTAGTAATTTGGGAATTCATTTTGCAACAATTATTTTCATGTCCAAATGGTGGTGAATTATTTTATGAACATGTTCATTTTATATTTTCAGTTTCCCGGCTCTTGGTTTTAGCTCAGTTTGCCAGTTTGATAATACTGTAAGATAAAACAGCTTTTTATTCAAATTTACCGCCATACTGACAGTTGATTGGTACCTTGTATAGTTAGTAACCAGATCCACCATCCTGTTTCTTGTGAGGGTGGGGGGACACTGACTTGCCAAATGAAGAACCTGATCAAGCTCTCTTATGGTTCAGGTCATCAGGAATGTTAGACGTTGATTTGATTTTTAGTTATATCGCCAAACCCTGTCCTGTAAGAGCAGATGATTTGTTTGATTTATTAAATACCTATTTGAGTTTAATTTATTTTCGGACCATCCTGTGTGTTTTGTTTAGAACATTGTCCTACAGTACCATGTCATGAACTTCATCGAAATGTTCAGGGATTGACAGAGGAATTACACTTCCCGCTTGCTTTTTATCTAGAATGGAACATTTACCCCTTTTGAAATAGATAATCCAATTTTTCACGGTCGCTTACGAGGCAGGCTGTGAACCGAGGGTTTTAACCACATTTTTGTCCTTCAAATACAGGTAGCTGATGATAGCTAGCTACTCAAATTTTCTGACTAACTTTTTCAATCTGCATTATTTTTGAATACTTTGTTGTGATACTATGCTTTAACTAAGGTATTGTCCGTTTTTTCCCCCTCAGGGCTCGTCCACGGCCTTGCCGCCCCGATAGCACTGCAACCTTTGGTTGATTGTGCATGCCCTTAGTATTACTCCACCCATTCCGAAATCACTGTGCCTTGAACTAGTCTGCACAGCGATTGGTAGGGTGAAGCTTTATATTGCTTTGTCTACAGTCTAGACTAACCGTAGATCAGTTGTCTTTTGCGGTCCAGAGCTTTACACTCGCACAAGATGTGCTGGGCTGATTCCTCCCCCTCGCCGCAGAGTCTGCATGCGAGGTCCCCCTCAAACCGCCCCATTTTATGCAGGTGTTTCTTGATGGCCATGTGTCCCATAAAGAGACCTGACCTGAGCTCTCTTTGAACTGGGTACGTCAATTATTGACTTCCCATGTCTGAGTCCTGGACAGTCTGCCCAGTACACCTTGTGTTGGTTTCTGACCCAGGACTTAATGGCTCCCCTGGCAGTGCTCTTTGTCATGCCCAGAGCCGGTTCTGGTCCCATAAATGGTTTGTGGATTATTGTTCGTTGCTACAGTATGAAAATATTTTATTTGTGCATGGAAATGCTGAAGCATATTAAATATTGATACATCCTCATACACACTTTGTAGATAGATGCGAAATATTCCCTAAATTGTGCCGCTTATTCATCATTTAACCTGATTTACCTGTAGTTTGTAAGGTTTAACAATACCTACTTAGACTCGTGGACCTACTTTTAGTTGTTGTTCATCTAAGAAATAAATTCTTTCTGTATTCGGTAAACGTTACTTGGAGTTAACCATAATATTGTACACTATACAGCTGTTCTTATATCGATGTGAAAAAATTCAGGGGTGACGGCTGAGGTCATTTCAAGGGAAGGAAAAACATTTGTGTATGTCCTAAACCTGTAACGTTTGAACTACAGGGTGTGAAAGTTTAAGAAAATATTGTGTTTATAACTTTAATAAAACTATTGATATCGTTGTGAAATTCAGTATACAGCTTATATGTATTAAGAGGCATTTTCTGATGTACAACGAATTTTTAATTTCTACCAGTCCTGTATGTGCAGAATTTCCACTGAACATTTCCGAAAAAAAATGGAGACGCCACTGCTTTTCCTTAAAACAGCAATTTTTTTAAATTTACATTCATTTCTGATCAAAATTTTGGTCTATTGATTTTATTTTGTCAGGCACAAGAGTTTTGCAAAAAAAATAGTGTGTTTAGGCACCTGGTGGTTTTGAGCAGAGAGCTGGATTTTGAGAGGAGCTGGATTTATAAAAATAGCATGTTAATAGTTATCACCAGTACAAATGTAATGTTTTGAGTTAATTTTTTTTCAATACTTTTTATCTACGAACCCAAAACAGTTCATTTATACTGGTAACAAGTTCTACAATTAATAACATAAAATTACCGCTAAGTGAAGATTGGAACCTGTGATGAGCACTGATATGCACACTTGGAGAACCCAATTCACCACAACTAATTTTTAAAAACCTGACGATCGTTTCACTAACCAAGTTAGCGTCATCAGAGGATGAATAATTCTAAATATCTTTTATCCACAATGCTATTTATATTCTTCTGCAGGTAGTCGGTCACTAACGATTTAAGGAGGTTCAACAACACCAAAATTAACATATTTCGTTTTGCGGAAATATCTGTATTCTTTTATTATCTATCGGACGTGCTTGTGCCGGTATTTATTTTATAAAGTAATCTATCAGGAGACTACCCATCGGCGGGCGGCGAGACTCATACATTTTTTATTATTATTATATTTAGCAATATACATACTTTCGAAGGCGTTTGGCTGTCCTGGTTGTCTAGCATTTTTTATTAATTTTAGATTCTTCCCACTAACACGGTGATTATTATCCCAAATATGTCGAGTGACGGAAGATCTATCTATAACACTGTATCTTAATTGTGCTAAATGTCAATAAGATTTTTATCTTTGGACAATAAAGCACCTATCTATCTATCTGTTCTTTGAATATAATTCCAATAGATCTTTTTTATTGTCTGGCGTATTTAAGATCACAAGCTTTACAACTTATTTCATAAATTCCCGACATTTTGCCATACTATCATTGTCTTTTGGGTTACCTATCAAGTTTTTTAAAGTATTTTGTGTCAAAAATATTAGTTGCAAATTGGCTTTTTCAAAAATGCTATCTAGACCTCTCATGATTCGATGTTCAAATGATAAAAACAAAGTTATTTTTGGCTTTATCTCTTCTAAAAGTCGTTGATTCCACTAACATTTTCTTTGTTTTCTGTTTGATAATTAATTTCTCCACTAGGGAAGCAGTGTATCCATTATATTGGCCACATTCTTAATATACTTTAATTCCTCAGTATATCTACTTTTACTTAAAGGAAAATTAATTAACCTGTTTACTAAAAAATTCCTTGTTTACTAAAAAATTCAAACTGGCTATTTTTGTGTGTATGTTATTCGGAATGTAGCTTAGAGTGGTGGTTTCCTTTCTATGGACATCGAATTCTAAAGTGTCTTTATTTTTGATAACTAGTACCTCTACAAAGGGTAATTTATTATTAATTTCTAATTCGTGGGTAAATTTTATAGAGTCAAATTTATTGTTTAATTTGACAATAAAATCTTCTATTCTGCAAATGTGTATGTTAAAACACTGTGAAAATATCATCCACATAATGAAAGCACACTCTAGGAAAATACTCGGTTTCACTTTCAAGATCTGTTTCAAATCTACTCATGAACATCTACTCGCCATTTATTGCAGACCTTTTCATGGTAGATTTGAAACAGATCTTGAAAATAGATTTGAAACAGATCTTGATGACATTTTAATGGTGCATCACTTCTATGTAATTGAACACTACTTACCATCGATTAATGCTCTTGATGCAGTCAGAACGTATACCAAATTTGGCTTTTCTAAGTTGAAATATTACCCCACTTTAACGGCCTGTAACTTCTCAGAGGTTCAACTTGGTATACTAATAAGTTGCGTTAAATCATCATATTTTAGGTTCCCCCACATGACCCTGCTCTGTGTCAGTTCTTATGCAAGACACCCTGTATATCTGATGAAATATGTTCTCTTGATTTTCTTTTGTCTGACGCAAGATTGTGTACATATATATATATATATATATATATATATATATATATATATATATATATATATATATATATATATATATATATATATATATATATATATATATGCGACAGTGGTAAAGAAACTACAAACTTGCAGCGCTTAAGCAATCTACTTGACACCTCATCCGGCCCTGCAGAACTAAATGATTTGGAGGTATTTATTGCGTTCAGAACATCCTCTAGTGTAACAGGTGAGAATTTGAATTGGGTATTCACTTGTGGTGTTATCTCCTCAACAAATGCTATATCTACCATGGCAGGCAGTTAAGCAGTTGCATTTTGAACAACAGATAAGAAACAATTGCCAAACTAAGGTCCACCCGCAGGGTATTCAGTTTGACATTTTATGTGCCTCCCTGTTAGTTCGTTAATGGTCTCCCACATAGTTTTGCTCTTGTTGTTGCTGCTGCTGGTAACTTTATCAAGTACGGTCTTCCCCACATCTTTGGTTCTAGAGGAGACTCAAAACGATGCAACCTAAAAAAGATTTATCCTTTTTTTTAATGCGAAAACCTTGTGTTGGACGAAAGAAGATTAATTTGATCACAAATGAATCTCAATTTTAAAACTAATTTTTGTATCAATAGTGTACATCTTTTTTCCAGAAATATTCATACTTACAAATTTTGCATGTACGGCACTGGTAGATCTTAAAAACATCATTGTACATTAGAAAATGCTTCTTAATGCATAGAAGATGTGTACAGAATTTCGCAAAGATATCTAAGGTGGTATCAAAGTTATTATAAAAAGAATTCTTTCTTAAAATTTTAACACCCTGTAGTTCAAAAGTTAAGATATTTAGGACCTACATTCATATAAAGTTAGATCAATTTAAGAAAAAAAACTTCAATGAATGTACTTATGTCATTCATATAAAGTTATTTCTTAAAGTGACCTCAGCTATCACCCCCTGAATTTTTTCACATCATTTTAAAAACACCTCTATATTTTCTGCTAATTTGTTTTGTTGTTTGTTATATTTTATTTAAATGATACATTTTCAAATATAATTAAACTGAGTTATTTGTTGCAAGTTTGTAAATCTTAAATTCAAAACAAATCACCATTTGCATTATATCATTTCTTCTGCTAACAGCATGCCGCCATAACATGCATGTGCATATGCTTTTATTTCTATAGGCCTACCAACTTACTGTTTTTCTGTAAGATGTGCCACAACTGACACGAGAAATATGAGTATTTCTTCTAAAATGTTTGACCCACCGAAGCACACTAATGGATTAATAAATGGAGGTCTTATATATGAACAGCGAGAAGTTGCAAAACCACAGAACGGTTATTTGGTTCAGAATGCAGCTGATGTTGTCATTTCACTTGACGAGCATGCAAAAGACCATGACTTGGAGATTCCCGTAAAAGAAAATAGTATTAGCGAATCCGCAAACAAAGTGTTAGATCAGTTAGATGAAATATTAGCATTTGAAGACAGCAGTCCTGTTAAAGATGTTAAGATAGATGATAACTTGAGTGATAATGATTGTACCTATAATAGTTCAAATGTATCGCCTGTGTCTCGTCACGATGAAGTGCCTTCTGTGTCTAACTTGTCTGATTCTTGTGAAACGTTTGTTGTGGCTGATGTTCATAGGTCCGATGCTACTCCCCCTCTTACCCCCAAATCATCTCCTTTCAGTCCCCTGAATAAATTAGAATCTGAAATTAATGTAAACAGTAATAAATTTGATGACAGCTCAGATGTAGATTGTAATATGGAACCAGAGGATTCAAATAATGAAGAAGAACTAGATAAGAAAACTAACAATGTAAAAGTTGATGAGAACATTGCTAATGACGAAATAATACAAAATAAAATACCTCTGCCACCACCACTTCCCGATTTACTGGAAAACTTGAATATCCCTAGACCGAAAATTCTAAAATTAAAATTTGATCAGTCACATGAGGAAAAGGATAAGTCGACACTGGTTGTACCTGAAATACCGCCTGCTGATTATTCTGATTTAGAATCCCCTACAGAAGTGGATGATAATTTAAAGAGGGGCAGCCTTGTATATAACAAATTTCTGAAGAAATTAGACAAAAAACTGCAAAAGCCGGCGCCATTGTCTTACAAAAATTCATTTACATCTCCTGAAAGACCTGTTGTCAAAAAATCTGTAAATAAAGTAGATAAAGAGTTAGTCGACAAGGGCCCTATTAATAAGGAAAATGTTAAGAAAACATTAGAAAACTTGTTAATGAATCAGATAAACGATAAAAATAATGTAAATAATCGTGAAATTAAAAATACTCAAACTAACGAATCGCCTGATGACAAGAATGTAGAAATTGTAGCAGATGATGCTAGCTCCAAAGAAAATCACTTTAATAGGTCAAACAAGCAAACTATCAATAAACCCCTCATTTCTCCTAAGCCCGGTAGTAAGTCCGATATTTTGAAAGCTATAAAAAATAAATTTTCAAATGAAGAAAAATATTCGAATTATACAAAAAACATGAATGAGATCTTTAAAAGTATCAGATTAAGGAAAGCAGATAGCTTTAAAGAACAATCTAATGAGAATGAAGATATTCATAAAGAAATCCGTAACGGAGATAAATAGTAAATCACCAGCAACAGAGTGATAATTGAGTGTACTTAAAGATCTGGAGCATCTAAAAGTTATAAGCCAATAAGAGAAGTTCCTAGATATTATTAGCATTAATTAGACTACCGAAGTGCAATACATTTTGAGACTGGGAATGTTATGGATTTAGGGTTCTGTTGTCATAATTATGAACAAGACTGATATATGTAGTATTTGAAAAAGTATGCTTATTTTATTTGAATCCAATCCTTTTTTACCAATCCTAACAAAAGTGTATTTTCAAACGATGGTGAATCATTTTAAATAGACTCTCAGGAAATAAAAATATTTATTAAGCGGTGCCCCAATTGATAATAGAATAATTTATATGTTCATAGAGCATTTGATCACAGGCACAAATTTTCTATAAGGTGGTATACCCTGGTCTTTGAGATATAAGACGATGGAAGTTAGTATCTCATAGTGTTCAGAAATGGTTTTTTTTTTTTTTTTTAGTCCCACCACTATGAAAATACCTTTTTAATACTTTCCCTGGGTTGGGTTTATATGTTTGATTGTCTAATTAAACTTTCTGGTTTTTTATTGTTTGTTGCTTTTATGTAAGTTGTACTACCTGGTTTACTGACTCAGTTCTTTCCATCAGTTTATTTTCTATTTGATCATATCTTAAATTTCATGGAATTTGACAATAAACTAATAACAATACTTAGTGTTGGTATAAACATAGCTATTTTTTATGTTGCTTTATTTATCTGGCACGCCACTCTTTCCTTTTGTGTTTACTAGCTTTTGTTTGATGTTTCCTTATTTTGAAGAAAATACTCTCAATTACTGATTCATAATTCTGAATCACATTATAAAAATTTTATGTATCAATTTTTTAAACATTTATTAAAAAAAAAAGTGTCTAGCAATAAAAATATTTTGTTGTATTTTTTATCAGGAAATAATTTAGAATGAAAGCCTAGCTGAAAGCTTATAATAATTTAGTAGGAAAGCCTATCTGAAGGCTTACCGTTTTGTTATGTACAGTGTGACGATTAAGTTTGAAACGTAATTCATAAATGCGTTATTTAATTTTTTCAAGAAAACACCCAGACAGGTCAATTTTATCTTTTCAATTGCCAACTCATTACTCAAAAATTAGATTTATGACGTCACCTATTTCTGAATGGTGATGTCATCATAAGTTTTTTAAATGACAACCATATTTTGTGCTGTTTTTGCACAGACTTGCTTACTACTTAAATGATGATGAAAAAAATTGGCACCTGACATAACAATTTTTTTGAAAAAATAGCGTTATTCACTTTAAAAAATGGAAACATAAGTTGAATAAAACAAATTATTGAACCAGGGACAACAAACAAAATTTAACGCAAATGTTCAAATTGTTCTCCACCTACCATTTGGCATTGACTGATACGAATGTAAACACTTTGTATACTGTGCTTAAAAATGTCAGGACTAATTTGCTCCACTTCAGCGTGAATTCTTTGCTGTAGCTCCCCTAAATTATTTGGTCTGTTGAAAAAACGTTTAATTTTAAATAACCCTCCCCCCCACAGAAAAACATCCAAGGGGGTCAAGTCGGGGAACGCGGTGGACACTCAATTGCTCTTAGACACCCTATCCATCTTTCAGGAAATGTGGCATCTATATATTGGTGGACGTCTACACCAAAGTGAGGAGGCGTCTTGCTGAAACCAAATATCTTGATGGGGCACATCTGCTTCTTGATTATTCAGAAAAATTACTGCCACAGCTGGCACCAAATCCAATTGCAAGAAATTTAGGTAACATGCTGCTGTAAGATTTCCTTGAAAACAGTAATGCCCTATAAAATGCCCACCGATTTTTCCCATCCATACATTCACTTTGCCATGACGTTGACTGTGGGAGCCTTGGGTCCAATAAGGATTTTCCCGTGACCAATATCTTGAGTTGTGATGATTTACTGTCCCATTCAGGCAAAAAGTGGCTTCATCGGAAAAGATAATGTTAAGAAAATTGGGATCTTCATCGCAGCGTAAGATTAATTGTTTACAAAACTGTAAACGGTGGTGTGAATCATCATCGTTTATCTTGTGTATCAGTTGCACTTTTTAAGAATGATACTTCTCTTCTTTGAATAATTTTACCGCTAAAGATTGGTTCTTGTTGTGATTTAGGGCTAGTTGTCTTGTAGAACGGTGAGGATTTTCTTCAGATTCAAGCAATATATCCAATCTGACTTCTTCACTTACTCGAGGTCAACCTTGTCAAGGCACATCTTTTACGGATCCCGTTTCTGTGAATTTGGCAACCAATTTACTTACTGTAAATCTTGCAATTGGCGGTCTATCAGGATGTTGTTGGTTAAATAACTCGCATGCTTCCTGATGACTTCTAAGCCTGTCGTCATATCCAATCATCATAATATATCTATTCTTTCCTTTTCGGTAAAATGTGCCATTTTTGTTAAACTCGAATTAGAATTGATTACTTTTAGCACTTTTACTTTTTCACCACTAAGGCTATTAATTAATTTAAACGGCAGGTAATAATTGAAATTAATTCACGATTTAACATTATTGCCTTTATTCACTGAATTCCAAATCCATACTGCGATAAAAGTCCGATAACTAAATCCTGATAACAGCAAATAATCAATAAATTGTCACGAGTTTTGTTAAGAATTGATTTTGGCTTTACTTTTTGTTCCACTTGTCAAATAGTTACATGACAACGTATCAAAAATCACAAAATCAAGTGTTCATTACTTTAGAAAAGTGACGGGAACCTCATTTCCAAAAAAAATTGTTACATCAGATACCAATTTTCTTTCATCATCATTTAAGTAGTAAGCAGATCTTTGTAAAAACAGCAAAAAATATGGTTGTCATTTAAAAAAACTTATGATGATGTGATCATTCAGAAATAGGTGACGTCATAAATGTAATTTTTAAGTCATAAGTTGGCAATTGAAAAAATTAAATAACTCATTTATGAATTATGTTCCAAACTTTATCATCACACTGTATATGACGTTTTATTTAGAATTATGAAGTTTTCTCATAAAGAAAATTGCACGAGAATTTGAGTTTTGATTACAGTGCTGGTCATCAAAATACATTGTTTCAGTCTAGATTTCCTTTAATTTAGAAAATAGATGTTGAAATGAACAGAATAGTTTTTGATAGCGTTTTGGGAATGGCTTTTTTACGTAATGCTTTTTCTTTGCTTTTGCTTTATGTCTTTTTAACTTTTTTGTAATTTATTAAATCCTTACCGTCTCTTATTTCATCAGAAAACTTTTTGTACCTATTTTGATATAGGTATCTATATATTGTAAATATAGCAGCATTCTTTTTTTTTTGTGTATTGGAAGAAAAATAATGTTAAGTTTTTGTCAAAAAGTTGTGAAAATAAATTATAATTTATTGCAGAATCCAGTTTTGTTCAGAATTCAGTTTTTTTAGTATTAGCACCCTTCACTTAGAGATTTTTACCTATATTTTTAGAGTTTGGGTGCATATAACTTACACCTTTGTTAAAATAAGGTTAGTAAATGTCATACATTATGGCTGATGGTTTGAAAATTTACAATGAAACATGTATAACATCATATTATATTATCTTATAAAAATTTGGTAAAAATTTGTTTCTACAGCAATATCATATACAAAAGTGAAATATGCAAAGTTAATTATTTGCACACACTGTATTAAATGTTTAATGTCCCTTAAAATCTCTAGCCGTTGGATCACCAGATTTTTATAATTTTTATGCAACTACATTTTTTTTTTTTTTTTTTGTTCCCTCAGGGCTCGTCCGCGGCCTTGCCGCCCCGATAGCACCGCAACCCTTGGTTGATTGTGCATACCCCTAGTCTTACTCCACCCATTCCAAAATCACTGTGCCTTGAACTAGTCTGCACAGCGATTGGTAGGGTGAAGTTTTATATTGCTCTGTCTCCGGTCTAGAGTGACCGTAGATCAGTTGTCTTTTCCGGTCCAGAGCTATACACTCGCACAAGATGTGCTGGGCTGATTCCTCCCCCTCGCCGCAGAGTCTGCATGCGAGGTCCCCTTCGAACCGCCCCATTTTATGTAGGTGTTTCTTGACGGCCATGTGTCCCGTCAAGAGACCTGTTGTGTTTCTGAGCTGTCCTCTGCTAAGGTTTAGCAGCTCCACAGCTCTCTTTGAACTGGGTCCGTCAATTATTGACTTCCCATGTCTGAGCCCTGGACAGTCCGCCCAGTACACCTTGTGTTGGTTTCTGACCCAGGACTTAATGGCTCCCCTGGCAGTGCTCTTTGACACGCCCAGAGCCGGTTCTGGTCCCATAAATGGTTCTGCTGACCCCCTCTTTGCGAGACTGTCAGCTTCTTCATTGCCTTTGACCCCCGAGTGACCCGGCACCCAGATGAGGGTCACCTCATTCTGCCCAGCCAGGTCGCTCGTCTCGTCTCGGCACTCACTCACCAGCCAGGAATTTACCCGTGGGCTACTTAGTGCCTTAAGGGCTGCCTGGCTGTCTGTGGCTATGAGGATCCGCTTGTTGGTGTAGCCCCTCCTCTTGTTCTCCCGCACACAGTGCAGGATGGCGTACATCTCGGCCTGAAACACCGTTGCATGGGCTCCGAGGGAAATACTGTGACTTACCCTCGGTCCTTCCGAGTAAACACCTGCCCCCGTCCCACGCTCCCCGCCAGATCCGTCTGTGAACCAGACGAGCGCGTCCCGTGGTATGCCCGGTGTCTCCTCCCGCCATGCCCCGCGATCAGGGATTTCCACTGTGAAGTTGTTTTCCCTGCACATTCGCGGGCTCGCGAAGTCTGACCTCATTTCAAGCATGGGTTCCTTCACGATCTCCTGAATTTTGCAGTGGCCCCTGAAGCCTGGGTTGATCTTCAGTCTACCATTGCAGGCTAGTCTGTATAGTCCTAGCCTGGCCTCTCCCATAATAACGAAGTGTAGGGGGGGTAGATCCAGCAACACCTCCATGGCGGCTGTTGGGGTTGAAGACATGGCCCCTGTGATGCCTAGGCAAGCCATCCTTTGGATCTTGCCTAGTTTTTGTTTGGCACTGGATTGTGTCACCTTAGGCCACCAGACCAGTGCCGCATATGTTAACGATGGTCTGACCACCCTTGTGTACAGCCAGTGGGCCATACTAGGTCTTAGTCCCCACGTTTTTCCATATAGCCGCCTAGTGACGGCTAAGGTCATGACTGCCTTACGCAGTATTTTTCCAATGTGACCATTCCAGGTTAGCTTAGAGTCCAATACGACCCCAAGATATTTTACCTCCCTGGCCATTGGAACGCTCCTACCGTATAGAGTGAGAGTTCTGTGGCTTTCACACTTCCTCCTCCTCGTAAACGGCACGATGGTTGCTTTCTCGGGGCTCACCCCGAGCCCTTGATCAACCGTCCACCCTTCCACCACTTTCAGTGCAGTCTGCATACGCTCCCACACTGCCTGTGTGACCTTTCCTCGGACTATGATGACAATGTCGTCCGCATAGCCCTGTACCTCATACCCCCCTCCCGAGAGCCTCCCCAGCAGGCCGTCCACGACTAGACACCAGAGCAAGGGAGACAGAACGCTCCCCTGCGGACACCCCGCCGCGACCCCCGCCAGCAGAGTCCCTCCCGCGAGTGAGGTGAACACCGCCCTGTCCCTGAGCATGGAACCGATCCACCTGCAGCAGGTCTCCTCTATTCCACGCTCCCGGGCAGCTGCCAGAACCGATCCGAACGAGGTGTTGCTAAAGGCCCCCTCTATGTCTAGGAAGGCCCCCAGCGCCACCTCCTTGTTCTCCAGCGTATTCTCCAGTTTCAGCACCAGTTGGTGCAGTGCTGTTTCTGTTGAGAATCCTGCTCTGTATGCATATTGTCCGCAGTGTAGAGGATATGCTTCCAGTACACCGCCCCTAATGTGCCGGTCGAGCAGTTTTTCCACTGTTTTCAGCAAGAAGGACATGAGACTTATTGGCCTCAGGGACTTTGCCTGGTCTGTTGGACGCCCAGGTTTAGGAATAAATACAACCCTGGCCAGTCTCCATGCCCTCGGAATGTACCCCAGAGCCAGGCTGGCCCTCATAATGAGGGTAAGCACCGGCGCCAGTATATCTATCCCCTGTTGGAGCATGATGGGCATTATTCCATCAAATCCCGGCGATTTGTATGGCTTAAAGCTGTTAATGGCCCATCTGATTTTGCTCCAGGTAACCACCTCTTTAGCGACTGTCCAGTCTACTCTAGATGCCCGCCTATAAGGCGCCTCTATTTCTGAGTGTTCCCAGTCCGGAGGTGATTGGTTTATTATGTTACAGCCGGGGAAGTGCGTCTGGAGTAAAATTTCCATAGTTTCCTCCCCCGAGCTTGTAAAGCCTCCCGTGGGTGTTCTAAGGGAGCCTATGTTAGTCTGAGGGCCCTTAGACAGGATCTTGTGTAGTCGAGCACTCTCGGACGTGTTTTCCACTTCTTCGCAGTGCCTCCTCCACGACTCCTTCTTGGCGTCCCTCAGTCTTTTGTTATAGGTCGATAGGGCCTGTCTATATTCATCCCATGCTCCCGACCTTTTGGCCGCGTTAAACAGCTTACGAACCTGCGTCCTCCTTTGCCTGAGGTCCTCGTTCCACCATGGGACGTTCCTGGTGGACACCCTCATTTTCAGGGGGCAGTTGGCGTTATAGGCCGAGGTAATTGCGTCTCGCAATTGGACTGCTGCAATCTCGAGGTCTATTGAATCCCTTATGGCCCTCTCAACCCCCCGCAGTTCCACAGCTAGGTCTGCCCTGTAGGCTTCCCAGTCCGCCTTGCGGGGGTCCCGGTACCATACCGTTTCTCTTTCGACTTTGGCGATTTCAAACCGGATGTATCTGTGGTCTGAGCTACTCACTTCCCCAGACACAGCCCAGCTTTTAACAAAGTCGCCCAGAAACTGGGTGGAAACTGTTAGGTCTAAAACTTCCTCACGCCGTGTTGTGACGAATGTCGGTTTATTACCTCTATTCAATATGTCTAAATTAAATTTCATAAAGAATTGTAAAAGTGCCTCACCCCTAGAGTTTGTGTCCGAGCTACCCCACAACTCATGGTGCGCATTCGCATCCATGCCGATGATGGTCTGCCATCCACCTGCTCTGCTACCCACCATCAGCTGCTCCAATTCGTTGGGTGGAGGAGGGTCCGTGCTGTCCCCTGGCAGATAGGCTGACGCGACAGTAATGTCCCTCAGCCCATCCGCTCCTCCACATCGGATTTTGATCGTTGCCAGGTCCCTGGAACAGAAATTCATTAGAGGGAGAAACTCTATCCCTTCCTTGACAAAAATGCAGGCCCTCGGATTCTCGCTGGACCTGCTGTAGATGAGCTTTCCATTAGCTCCGCCGAGTCCCTTGATCTCTCCTTTGTAGGAGTACGGTTCCTGGATGAGGGCCACATCCGTGTTCCTCAGAGCCATTAGTAGTCCGGCCGTGGCTGCCCTACTGTGTTGGAGGTTGACCTGAAGGAACCTAAGTCCCATTAACCCTTAATTGCTTCCCCAGTGGGCGGAAGCTAACCCTTCCCATGCCCCAGAATGCCTTGAAGGAGGTTCCTTCAAGGGCTCTGTAAGATGTCGGGTCGATCGAGAAGGCGAGCGTCTGTCCTTTCTCCTCTGCCTTCCTGCTTAGAACCGACCAGTGTTGCGTCCCCAGTTCAGGGTTCTGGATCTTAAGTCTGCTGATCACCGTCTCCTGCGGGACGGTGTCAGGGATCCGTACGAGGACCTTGCGTCTCTTTGGGAGTTCCTTGGGCTCGACGGCTGTCAAGTCCGCCCCCTCCCAAATCTGACCGAGGCCCCCGATCGTTTTCCGCAGCCAGTCCCGCAACTACATTACTCAACACTCGAAGCACCACGCCCGAAAATTTTGCCTTTTTTAAATTTAATGTAACATTAGATTGCCGCGATCAAATTGAACTGTGTTGAAAGCGTTTGCAAGCACGATCCTTTAACTATTAGCCCGTTGTTCTGTAAAACATCAGGTAATTCACCTAAATTTTATCCAAGGTGTTGAATAACACATTGAAAGTTTTCTAAACCATCAAGAAGCTTACATTGCAAAAAAAATGTTTTCTTGAATTTCAACTAAATGAAGGACACAAGCTACAAGATGGTATTTAAATTTTCTGTTTATTTTTTTTATTTACAGCATGATTACAAGAAAAAGAGCTTCTTCTATTTTCGGGTATAATTTTTCTACTTGTCAACTGATTTTCATAATGGAGGGCTTATATTAAAGCAAAATCTTCGGGAAGGGATACCCAGTTAACAAAATCCAAATATACAGTGTGGCATCAAAAGTGATCCAAAACCTAATCGTTTTAAGAATTTTGTTTGGCAGCAGAATTGACTGGAAATCAAGCTGTTTATGAAAGAGCCATTAATTGTGGCCACTAAAAATTGTTTCTCGTCTGTGAAAATTGGCTTTAAAAGAACTCTAATTACAAAAGGCTTGTTTCCAAAAGAGACTCATTCCAGCAATCATCTGAAAATTGTCGTAACTAAAGTAACGAAAAGCATGACAACAATCATTGGCCTGTATGTCAATTTAAATAAAATTCATTAATTAATATTTGTGATATTGCCAAATAACGTTATGCCGCATCTATCTCAAGATCAGTTGGTGCTTATCCCTTGCATGAAAGAAGAATGGTGATCAATTAAAGAGAGTTGCGAGCATTTTCAGATGAGAGCTTGAATGGGTCTCCTTTGGAAACGAGCAGGGTTTACAGGAGTCTTTTAACGACAATTTTCAACCTATGCAAACGAGAAACAATTTTTAGTGCCCATAATAGGGAATAAAAGAAACATTTTGATATATCACAAGTGTGTAATAGAGATTGTTTAACTTTAGAAAATAAATATTTGAAAGTTTATACATGCAACAAGTTTGAAACGTGTGCGCATGCAGATATGTCACTTGGTCCAAACCAAGGGCTGCCTGTCAAATGGTACGTCAAACGTAGAAGATAAACAATAACTGTTAGCGGTTTTATTCATACTCTGTACATGGACAGCAAATTTCCTCTCCAACCGAAGCATTTCTGTTGTCTTGGATGGCCATTCCTCTAAACTGTATCCAATTAATGCAGGAGTTCCTCAAGGTTCAGCTTTAGCCCCTACTTTGTTTCTTCTCCACATCAATGACCTCCTCTCTACCACATCCAACCCAGTTCGCAGTTACGCGGATGACACCACCCTCCACTCAAATATACAATATTCTAAGCCTGTCTCTTTAGCCCAATTAGATGAGGATCGTAGACACATGGAGGGTTCTATCTCCGTGGATCTCCAAAGAATATTAGACTGGGGAAGTAAAAATCTTGTACAATTCAACCCCACCAAAACTCAGTCTTGCTGTGTTACTCATAAGGGATACACCAGCCCTAGACCCATCACAATGAACAACCAAGTTATCCAAAGTAATGAGTCCTTTTCACTTGTTGGCATCTCTATGGATCGAGGTCTCAATTGGCACCAACATGTCACATCAATTGCAGAAGCGGCTGCTAAGAAATTAGGTTTCCTCTTCCGGGCACGCAAATACTTTTCACCAGGTAATCTCTATACTTTATATACTTCACAAATAAGACCAAACCTCGAATACTGCTCCCACATCTGGGGTGCTGCTGCCGATTCTACACTCGCTATCCTGGACTCCATTCAGAAGAGAGCTATACGTCTCATCGGTGACCCTACCCTCACCCAAAGGCTGCCATCTCTTGCCCACCGACGTGCCGTTGGTGACCTCTCTCTATTTTATAGATATCTGCACGGGCACTGCTCAGAGGAGCTTTCTTCCATAGTTCCTCCACCTGCTGCCCCCAACAGATCTACCAGGGGAACAGAGCGAATGCACCCTTTTACTGTTCAGGTCACCAGACATAGAACATCTTGTTATGCCCGCTCTTTTGTCCCGAGAACTTCCAAGTTGTGGAATTCCTTGCCGGCACATGTTTTTCCTTCTCCCCCGAACCTCCAAACCTTCAAGTCCAGAATTAACAAATTGCCTCTTTCCCCCTTGTCGACACCCACGGTACGATAGTATTTAGGCTGTAAGCCCTCGTGGCGTGTTGTTGAAATAAAATTTAAAAAAAAACAAAAAAAAATATGTGAAAATACTTATTTTACGTTTTTCTTGACTCAATTTCATTAATTTGATAATAACCGATTGTCAATGGAAATACGTGCACATCTAACCTTGCTTCTGAGTGATTAGTTGAAGCATCTGAAGTCACAAAAATAGCCAGAGCGTTTATGGCCACAGGACAACATTTTAAATGGTGAGGATTTTCAAACACATATAAAAGCTTTAAAGTCAGATATTTCTCATTTATTTTTGATTATTGATGTTTACTATAACATTAAGGTATAAAAAAATATAAGTAGATGTGGATTAAATTTTATTCCCTATTATTGGTTCTTTTATAAGCAACTTGATTTCCAGTCAATTCTGCTCCTAAACGAAATTTTTAGAAGAATTAGGATTTGTATCACTTTTGTGTATATTGAGCTGTATATTGATCGTTCTTTCTGCGTCGTTCATATTAACTGAACGTTCCTGAAGCCTGAAGCTTAGGCTTCAATATTGAATCCTCCATTACCAAAATTGGTTGACGGGTAAAAAAGTTATACCCGAAAACAGAAAGAGCTCTTTTTTGTAATCATATTGTAAATAAAAAAGATAAATAAGAAATTCCACCACCATCATGTAGCTTGTGTCCTATTTCAACATGATTTTAGTTAAAATTCAAGTAAGATTTTTTTTCAAACGGGAGTTTCTTGGTGGTTTAGAAAAAATTATGTGAATTACCTGATGTTTTACAGAACAACTGGCTAATACTGAAAGGATCGTGGTTGCAAACGCTTTCAACAGAGTTCAATTTGATCAAGGCAATCGAATGTTACATCAACTTTTAAAAGGACAAAATTTTTGCGAGCGATGCTTTAAGTGTTGGGTAGTTTATTTGGGCTTTAGATATTTACATAGTATTTATTGTAGTGTGTGTGTGTATACCCTGTCCCAAGTAACACTGATGCTAGAAGTTTACATATATGTACTTGGATTTTTTTTAAATTTGAGATCTACATAATCGATTTTTCAAATCATTTTTTTTTTTAGTAGGTATTGTAAAAAAATCTAAAAGCATAAGAGAAATCAGAAATCAAGGCTGTGTGAGAGTGTACAGGGTGGGCCAAAGTAGACGCTTTCTTATGGAAACTCGTGTTTCTGTCAGAGATAGAAAAAAAGTTGACCCCGTCTCCCAGCCTCAAATTTTATGAGAAACTCTCACTGGCGCAAACAAACTTTTGCTATCGCATATCGTTTTGCCACTAGAGGGCTTTCTCGATTTTAGTCGATTTCTTTGATGTGTTATAACTTTTTTGTTTTTAAAGAGAAATGATTTATGAAAGAACTTCCTTGTAGCAGTTTTTTATGTAGAATAAGGTGGTGTGGTTTGTTTTAACACAGAGTGATTGAACCATTATAGCAAAAAAAATTATTTTTTTGCTTATGGGACACCCGGTATATTTTAAAAATTTCTTGTAGTTCTTTAAATCCCCTTTTCAAAAATATAATACCATATATCTAAATCTAGCACTTCTCACGATATATAAGGCTTTAAAATAAATTAAAGAAAAACATCAAGTAGCCACTATGGTATAGTGTTGCATGACAATTGTTTTATAGTGGATTTGACAATAACTTTCTAATTTCCTTGAATTGAAGTATATATTTCTAAACTTAACAATACTTTATTCTTTATATTGTAACAGTTATTGGCCACCGCTAGACCAGCAAAAATGAATAAAATAAATATAGGTATTTATAAATAATGAAAACAACATTAAACATTTAAGAAATATTAACATTAACATTCACAACAATTAACAAGAAAAACATGTTACATAATAATATGCACTTTATAACATATGTTCAAATTGGGCACCGTTGTCATTTATATACAAGCGGCAACGTTTCTTGACAGAATTTGCCGCATTTCTTAACTCAATATTGGTTATTGTGGCAAATGCATTTTGTACTGCTTCCTCTAGCATTTCTCTTGAGGTAATATGTTATATACCAAATCCTTCATTCTTTCCCAAAGATAATAATCAAGTGATGTCAATTCTGGTGATCTGGCTGGCCGAGCTAATGGCCCTTGGTTTCCTATCCATTCTTAATCAAACAGCTCATTTAAGTACTGACTTATAACTCCTGAGTTATGGTGCGGCGCACCATCTTGTTGAAAAAATACAGGCCTCTGTCGTTGGACTAATGGTAAGTCGTCTAAAGTGAGGGTCCAACCTGTTTTTGAAGCATATGTAAATATCGCTCCGAATTCAGTATGCCTTCATAAATATAGCGACCAATAATTCTTCCACGAAAAACACCTGCCCATGCATTAAAACTGAAACGGCCTTGATTTCTTATGGTTACTGTTGCATGCAGATTAGCCCGGGCCCATGCATAACTATTATATCTATTGAATACCCCCGTGCTGCTGATAGCTACCTGATCCGTCCAAATACAGTTCAAGCCAAAGTTTTCATTTTCAGCACACTTCTCCAAATACCAATGTCAGAATTGCAGTCTTCTATCATGATATGCAGAAAGTAGATGTATTTTCCTAATTCAATAAGCTCCAAACTTACGGGTTTTTTTTCCATTGTGTATTTTCCTAGTTCGATAAGCTCTAAACTTATGTTTTTTTTTTCCATCTGGCATTTTCAATATTGGAACACGGATATTAAAACAGATTCTACCCAAATTCAAAATTTCTCAGACCAATTTGACAGACACCAACTTTGTTTCCTTTACAGTAATTGTCAATTAGCACTATAAGCTGTAATGGCTACTTGATTTTACAGCTAATTTATTTTAAAGCCTTATATGTCATAAAGGCTAGATTTAGATATCTAGTATTGTATATTTTTGATAAGATGATTTTAAGAACTAGAAGCTAGAACAGAAAGTGTTAAACTTTGATGAAGAAAACATGACATTAGTTAAACACCCTGTACAATATGATTACTTAATTTTTTGGGTATCTCTTGACTATTAGAAGTTCTCCATTAATAGAGCTACTGCGATTTGGTAAAAAAAAATCTAATCGAATCATGGGTTGGGAATCAGAGTCAACATTTGGGGAATATTCAGTTTATGCTTTAATTTTCTGGTGCAGTGTATATAAAAAAAACAATTTTATTATTCAGGCAAAGGAGGTAGTAAACAAACCAAAATAGATGTACAGAAAATATAAAATTCTAGTCTTTATTTTTAAGGGTACAAAGCATATCTTGTAACTGGTATCAGCCCAAAAGATTTTTTAAACAGAACATAACTTAGCATTATATTAATATTTAATGCATTAAGTGAAGATTAGAACTTGCGATGAGCACTGATAAGTACACTTGGAGAACCCAAATCACCACAGCACATCCTCTGATGACGCAAACTTTGTTAGTGAAACGATCGTCAGGTCTTTAACCCTTAATATCCCGAATTAATTTGTTTTCGTCAAAACCAGTGTTTCTTTGTTTAAAACGGTTAAAATTATGATAACTAACACATATATATCATTTTTAGTAAACATTTATGTACAGGATCTTAATTCTGAGCTGTTACATATATATATATAACGCTAGGCAGTTATGTTTGCAAAATATGCTACATCTTTCTATATTTAAAAGTGTTACAGAAGTATTACAAAATTACATATTTCACAAATTAAAAATATTACAATAGTTTGTTAAAAATTACCTATTTTGTATGAAAAGATAAGTTGCAGTCTAAACAAAGGCCTGAATTACATTTTTTGCGCATAGTTCTGACACTTGAAGTGCAAGCATCATTGGCACAACGCCTTCTTTTATTATTTGGAATATACACCAAAAAATGGTGTATGCGATCGTACCTTATGATGTCATTTATTCTATTTGATGTCAAACTGGAGAAACTAGATCTGGGTCTTCCTGCTCCTCTGGATTCTGTTCCATATTTTAGAAGATATGTTGTAACAATATCACGCCGAAATTCACGTTGCTTTGAAGCGTGTCCAGATTTTTTGTACAAATACCATGCATTTTCTAAAGAAGCGTCAACTATGAACGTAAATAGAGGCCACCACCATTTCTTGGATCTAATATCTATCCTATGTCTCATGATGTTCTGATCCATGAGGTCTGTCCCTACCATTGAACCACTGTATTTTGCAATAACACACGGGCGAGGCACCTGAACCATTTTTTTTTCCTTTGAGAAAACCGCTTGACGTAGGTAATCGGTTTGTTACATAACAAGTTGACACAGCTGTAACTGTATTTTAATCAGACCAACGAACAAACATAATTCCAGAATTACTGTCAATGGTCGTTGGACAATCACCTCGTTTTGCTTCTTTCTGAAAAACAGTTTTAGCCGAAAATAGTATACTTTTTGGTACACGATTTTCCCGTATCGTTCCAGTGCACCATATCCGTTGCTCCCGCATATCTTCAAGCAAATTGAGACTAGTAAATAGATTATCCATATATAATTTATATGGTAATTTTCGTTTCCCATCAGGAAGTTTTCTTATCATTTGTATTAATAGAGCAGTACATTTTCCATATAACATTTCACCATTTTCAAGACTCTTAGGATTTTTACCCTGATAAATGTAAAAATTTACAAGGTGACCAGATTTGGTGTTTAGCGACCACATTTTGAAACCAAAACTAATGGGCTTACCCCGGATAAATTGTTTACACCCGTGCCTGCCAAAATACTTCACCATTGATTCATCATAATCTAAATCTTCTTCTGGAACAAAGTATCGCAAAAACATTTTTTTCATATGGTCCATAAAAGGGCGTACTTTCCAGGCCTTGTCCTTTTCATCCATTTTAGTGTTGTCAGCCAAATGCAAATACTTCATGATCAGTTCAAACCTGTTTCGTCTCATACTATTTTTTACTAGCGTATTAGGCATATCCTGTTGAGAATCTTAGTAGTACCTTTTTCCTGGTTTATGATCACAGCCACTAAGAATATGCCCAAGAAACATTTTAGTTTCTCTATTGTAATGTTAGGGTCTGGACAATTTTTGAATAAAGCATATTTTCTTGTCTCTTGTATATAATGAAACAAATCATCATCCCAAAATAATTCAAAAATATCTACCGGACTCATATCTGTAAATTCTTGAACATTTTCAGCCGGAAACTTTTTTATGTTCCTTACCAAATCCCCATCAGCCTACGAAAAGTTTCTACTTTTTGTATCACGCCTTGCAATATTTTCTTGTGCCCTGTTGACATTTTCATCTATCCTTTTATTATGTAGCCTCACTTCAGCTTGAGCCCTAAGTTGTCGTTCAGGTAAATAGTCGACATCCACATCGTCATCCTCATTCCCAGACTCCTCATCAGTTATTACTTTTACTTCTAGAGGCTCAGTGTAAATAATATCTACATTATCATCTTCATAAACCATCCGTAAAGCTTCTTCCAGTGTTGCAATATTTTCTTGTGTCCTATTGACATTTTCGTTTATCCTTTTATTATGTAGCCTCACTTCAGCTTGAGCCCTAAGTTGTCGTTCAGGTAAATAGTCGGCATCCCTATTGTCATCCTCATTCCCAGACTCCTCATCAGTTATTACATTTACTTCTAGAGGCTCAGTGTAAATAATATCTACATTATCATCTTCATAAACCATCCGTAAAGCTTCTTCCAGTGTTAGGTCCCCGCTAAAATAAATATGCCATATGATGAAATCATATATATTTATAAAAGACAATTTTCTGCTACATATGTTATTTTATTTCATTCTTTATCCTAGTGTTACATATATGTAACACATAACTACTGTTTGTCTCAAAAACATGAAAACTGATTTTAAGTACTGTTTTGAATAAATTACCAGATAATGTATGTAATACCTCTAATAATTCACCAATTTCATGATATTTTTTAACTAAATACAAAAATTACAATACTTACATTAGTCGTATGTTTTTTTTCCAAATTTTACAAACACTTCAAACAACATTCACTAAAATCTATAAAACCGTTTGATATGAAAATATGTCGCCTCTAACACGTTAAAATATGAATAAACAGTCAATAAAAATTCGCCATCTGTTGGTGATTAGCGTAAGGTGCCAAGTAACAGCCGATAAATACCTGCAATTTAGCGTTACATATATGTAACTCTAGGATATTAAGGGTTAAAAACATGTGTTGTGGTGATTTGAGTTCTCCAAGTGTACGTTTTTAGTGCATTATATTATGATCCCCTTGTAAAGTGTAGTTACATTAATATTAATTAATAAATTAGTACATTAGAACACTAGTGCACTTATTAGATGTTGCATGTGGTAATGTTTCTTGTTCTTCATTCCAATAAATAAAGAATTGTCTCCTAAATTCTTTACAGGTTTTTCTGTTTATGGATTTTACGGACTTCCAAACAGCCTTAAAGACTGTCCTTATGAAAGATTAGATTGACAGTATATCAATATGTGGTAATAAATTGACCTAATTTATTTTATATATTTGTGAGATCCTATATGACTAAATTGTATTCCTATATTTATACACTATTAATGTTAATGAAAAGTAAATAAATATTTGATGTTAATATTTTTAATTTTGAAGTTTTTTCTAGTCTACATACACTTCTTTAAGCTACTATTTCCTTACTACATGAAGATTGGAAGCTGTGATGAACACTGATAGGTACACTTGGAGAACCCAAATCACCACAACATTCCATTTTTAAAGACCTGAGGATTGTTTCACTGACAAAGTTAGCGTCATCAGAGGAAGAAAACTTTCAAGGGTGTCTTAGAATTTTTGATTCTCTAATGGCGCCAATTTTGTTAGTAAAACGATCGCCAGCTCTTTAAGAAGAGTCTCTTGGAATTTTTTATCCTCTGATGACGCTAACTTTGTTAGTGAACCAATCCTCAGGTCTTTAAGAAGAGCCTAGAAGTTTGTATCCTCTGATGATGCTAACATTGTTAGTGAAATGATCGTCAGGTCTTTAAAAATGTGTTCTGGCGATTTGAGTTCTCAGAGTATACTTATCACCATTTCCTTAATTATGCTTGAAGAAATTTGTAATTATTATAATAGTGTCTGTTTCCACAATTATGACCAATTGCTGATGCTAGAGAGAATTTTTACTTTAGTACCTAAGAAATTTTACAAAGCTCATGCATATTATAACAATGGTAGGTATTTCTTACATGCCAAACATCACATTGTATGTGGAATCTGCAACTTTACTCCTCTCACTAGTTGGAAACTTGCAAACACCTAACCATGGATACACCATTATACACCAAGCGATGATATCAATGCTTGCAATGAGTGGTATGTGAGTTCCTTTGGTCGTTGTGTACAGGTAAGTGATTATCTTGGTGCGGCAAATAGTGGAGAACAACTTGACATCGAAAGAGATCAGTACTTCATTTGGTTTCAACCATTGACTATTAATGAATTCATTGGAATTTTTCATCAAAAACTAGAAGGTAAACTTCCAATGTGCTGAGCTCTTTCGATCATCATTTGGAAAGTTTATAAGTCGGGGGACTGATATCAGAGACGATTGCTCATATTTCTTTCCCTAGCTTATGGTCTTTGCAAGACAATACATACAATATACAATTAGCTTGGATAAAGTGACTCACCTACCTACGCAACTTTTACTGTATTTTTTATCTGAATTATCACATCAGAGAGTCTACATAATATTGGTGGTAAGTACAGCAAATTTTTGCTATGATCCAAATTGGATCTTTCAAGTAAGTCATTGATAGCCACAATAGACCGTTGGTCGCGGTGGAAGGTCCGGTATGAACCACTCACATTCAACCTAAGTCATTGATGCTGTAGGTAATTAATCCTAGCAGCAGAAATAATAATAATAATACTTTATTTGTCAACAATGTGTACATGGTATGTACTCACATATGACAACAATAATTAAATATTAAAACATAAACATCCAGTCAATATAGTTTTATACAATTAGACCATAAAATCTAGTGTCAAAGAAGGAAGAAATATAATATATACCCACTCATACACACATTGTATACAGGCTGTTTTAGAAAACATGTGCCATCGCTCGTGATTAGATTCCTCATGTAAAATAAGACATTTTTCATATCAACATAGGTCCGATTTTCCTTCGTTTCGTAGCTAGAGGTGTTAATTTTTTTACTTTTGGCTAAATTTTCGTCAAATATACTGGGTGGTTTAGAACTGATTTAATTAAATGTGTTAAAAGTAAACTACCTTCGTTTATAAAGATACCGCAAAAAGTTATTGAGAAAACTTGTTTAGAATTAAAATTTATGACAGGGGTCTCAATTTTCAGCCAGATCAGCCTACTTTGAATTTTCAAGTAAATTATTAACATTTTTAGTGAATTTTCTTAGAAAAAATTCACTAATGAGGAGATCTCGACTTTTGAATTTTGAAAAAAATTCTTCAAATGAGCGCGATCTAGGACCCCTAGAACCCATATCCGGGGTCAGTTTCAATTTTTATATGTATATATATATATATATATATATATATATATATATATATATATATATATATATATATATATATATATATATATATATATATATATATATATATACATATATATATATATATATATATATATATATATGTATCACACCGATAACTCAAAAAATAATGGGCCGATTTTGATAAAATTTGGCATGTACTTTTCTTTTGTAAATAGCTTGGATAAGTTCGTTAGTCAGGAAAATCGGACGAGGTTTTCCGGGAAAATTTTGAGTTTTCATTCGAAAAAAATTCTTATCTCAAAAAGTAATTAGCCGATTTTAATAAAATTTGGCGTGTACATTTCTTTTGTAAATAGCTTTGACAAGTTTGTTAGTCAGGAAAATCGGACGAGGTTTTCCGGGAAAATTTTGAGTTTTCATTCGAAAAAAAATTTTATCTCAAAGAATAATAGGCCGATTTTGATAAAATTTCGCACATACCTTCCTTTTGTAAATGGCTTTGACAAGTTCGTTAATCAAAAAAATCGGACAAGGTTTTCCGGGAAAATTTTGAGTTTTCATTTGAAAAAAAATTTTATCTTAAAAAATAAAAAATCTATGATAACCAAATTTGGTAGGTAGGTTTACGATATAAAAAGTAAACTATACACCAAAATTTAGATTTCTATGTTACAAGAAAAAAAAGTTATAAAATATTTTGTGCCAGATCCTTTCTATGAAAATTCACTACCATAACGCACTTGCTGCGTCCAGGCTTTTCCCTATCAACATGGAGCTTTTTACCTGTGATTTTCTGAACGCAGGTGCGCAAAGTAAGTAACCATGCAATATTAAATAATAATTTATTAGTAAAATACAAAACGCTTATTGCTAACAAAATCAAAACGAACAACGAAAAATAAAGAAATTATTCAAATGTGCTGCCACCAACCGATACACATAACTCAGCCCGTGTAGTAAATGCTTTGTAGGCATTTTGGAATACCGTCAATTGCCTCTCTCAACCTCAGTTTCAACAAATCAAGATCGTTGTTTAATGGAGCCGCGTAAACTTTCTGTTTGAGATAGCCCCATAAATAAAAGTCCACTAAGGTAAGATCGGGACTTCTGGGAGGCCAAGGTATTGGCCCATATCGATCAATCCACCGCCCAGGAACTTCGCGATCTAACCATTCTCGAACGATTTCTGTTGCATGTGCTGGGTGCCCGTCATGCTGAAAATATGCTGTTTGTCTATCTTCTAGTGACATGTTATGCAAATGGTCTTGAAGAATATTTTCCAGCATTTCCAGATAACTGTGCTGGTTTATATTCCGCTCAAAAAAATATGGCCCATTTATCCCAGTGTTGTAAAAAACAGCACACCACACATTTACTTTTTTATGGCATTGTCTTCTGCAATTAACTCTATAATTTGGATTCTCCATAGACCAATGCCGTGCATTTTGGGAATATACCACCCCATTAGTGGTGAAAGTGGATTCATACGAAAAAATAATACTTCTGCCAAAATTGTTATTTTGTAGATATTGTTCGCCGTACCATAAACAAAAATCTAATTGTTTTGACTCGTCATTTTCTTCCAAGGGGAGTATGAGTTTTACTTTGAAAGGTTTCACCTTGTTGGTACGATAAATTTGTTCCAAATGCGATTTGCTAATATTGCCAATTTCTAATGCCCTTCTTCTTAATGATAATTTAGGAAAACGCCTAACAGAATCCATAGCTAATGCAGCTGCAGCATTGTCTTCCTCATTTAGGTCGGATTTTGTCTTCTTAACATTTAAAACACTCCCAGTACGCATAAATTTTGTAACAACTTTGTTTAAACCAGTAGCGGAAACCGAATAATTTGGCCAGTGTTCAAGGAATTTTCTTATCACTGCCTGATAAGAATGTTCTTCACCCAAACCATAGCACTGCACAATAAACACATTTTGTTCTGTTGTTAACATGTTTAAATACAGTACCTTGCCGTTCGTGACAAATAAAACTGACGTTTCAATTTTCCAAATAAGTAGTATCCCGGGAAACGAACAACAAGGCAGAGCTTAAGTGGCCATGCAACTTGCCAATAATTATTGATTCGAATGTCCAATTGTGCGTTTACTTTACTTTTTTATTGGTTAAGATGAAAGAAAACCTACCCCAAGTTTAATTATGGTAAAGACTTTTTTAATACAGTTTCAAGTATTTTTTAAAGTGCACCTAATCACAGAAGCCGTCGAACGTCATTTAAATAAAGTCGCAGCTAAAAAAAATTCATAGTAGGCTGATCTGTTTGAAAATTGAGAGCCTGTCATAAATTTTAATTCTAAACAATTTTTGTTAATAACTTTTTGCGGTACCTTCATAAACGAATGTAGTTTACTCTTAATACATTTCATAACATCAGTTATAAACCACCCCTTGATTGATTTTGTTCATTTTCTCAACTTCTCAGTTTAAGACAAAGCAGGAGCGATTCCCAGAATATCATATTCCAAATCGAATTTTTTTTGTCACTTATACCTTACCCACACTCAATCCATGGACACACTGTATATATCGTACCGATAACTCAAAAAATAATGGGCAGATTTTGGTGAAAATTGGGACATACCTTCCTTTTGTAAGTGACTTGGATAAGTTTGTTAGCCAGGAAAATTGGACCAGTTTTTCCGGGAAAATTTTGCGTTTTCGGAAAATGTTTGTATCTCTGAAAATAACAAAGCTATGACAACCAAATTTGGCACATACGTTTCTACAACAAACTAGCCCTACATACCGAAATTCAGATCTCTAAGTTAAAAGAAAAAAAGCTATAGGCATTTAAAGAAAACAAAAATGGGTGCCACTGGTGATCAGTCGGTGAAAGCACAAGAACAAAATATTTTGTGTGATTAGCAAAATCAATTGAATATTACACACAGCTGTTAAGTTTTCTTGACGCGAAAAGGTCAAGAGGTAGCAGAAAAATTATTTTAAAAATTTGATACATTTTCTTCTTAAAGTGTCGCGATTTGAAACTGCAAAATTTGCAATTTTCAGACAACGAATCTGAAACAAATACTGATGATGCAGAAGAAATGTCATAGAAAGTGTGTTTTACAAAGCCTTAAGTTTCAGCTTCAACCACCATTGTCCTTCATTTTACTAAAATAATTTCGGAAAAGCCATTTCAAATAAACTCTCTTTCTGATGCTTTGGCAGTAGTTTCGGCTATAGATTTTATGGTTAGCAAATTTTTTTAGGAAAAATTCGTTTTTGAGAAGATTGCAACTTATGAATTTTAAAAAGATTTCTTCAAATGAACGCCCTAAACCCATATACGGGGTCAGCTTCAGTATTTGTCTGTTTATACATATACATGGTGACGCATTTCTACGGTAAAGCTCAATATATCCATTATTATAAAAGATATGAGAAAAAAATGATATACGTTAATTATAGCGTGGTGTCTCAAGCAGCATTTTATAAACCGATTTTGACAATCACAGGTGCTCCATAAGTCGTTCATGATACACACTTTCTTTTTTTAATAGAGCCCCCTTATTGCATTTTTGTATTTTTCGTCGAATTATAATGCATGTTAGTAAGGAAAAAAACTGATATTGTTTATCGTTTTTGAGTTATTTCAATTGTTTGACAACTTTTCACGTTTTTGGCACATATCACAAACTGTGATACAGTGTTTTTACCAATATAGATAGCAGATCACCATGAAATAATGCATTCAGAGAGCTTTTTGTTTGTATTTCTCATCGAAAAAATCGAGCTCTCGTATACAGTCGCAAATAGTGGCTGCATTTCAAAAGTTTTCACAGAAATGTTTTTAGTGTTTCCGTAGAAATAATTTTTTGTAAGATTTTTGTGATATGTTGGTAATTTATGTTAAATGTTTAGCAGTTATTGTGAAAAAAATGGAATTTTTGTGAAAAATATAATTTAGTGTAGTAGTAGTAGCAGTGGTGGGGAGGCCAACGCCAAGCAATTAGGCCACAATGGGCCCTTTTTGCCAACCCCAGCAACCATGCTCTACTCTTCCTCGGTTCCGTCGCCAAACCGTCTTGACCTCGAGATGAAGGCCGTGACGGTCTTCAATTGGACGGTACTTACCTGATTCCTCTGCAGAATCCTCGATCTGAACAATTCTGCTCGAAGACTCCTAAAAGCCTCGCATTCACACAGGTAGTGGTGGGACTTTTCTTCATCCTCGCCGCATTCCTGGAAAATGGAATCCTTCTCTACGCCTATCAATGTGAGGTGTCTTCTAAGCCCGCAGTGGCCTGTCAGCACCCCAAGGATGCGGCGAAACGTAGGTCGACTCCTTCCGAGTAGCCAGACAGCTTTATCTCTTTCCCGCACCTCCACGAAGTCCCTCGCCTGCCTGCAGCCACCAACCGACCCCCAGTGCCTCTCCATTGCTTCCTCGGTCCACCTGTCTAAGGCGACATAGACTGTCTTCCTACTTATGCCTATCACAGGCTCCGGCCACAGAACGGCCGCCGGGAACCGAGTCTTGCGAAATTATTCGCCACCTCATTCCCCGCTACGCCACAGTGTTCCAGAACCCACACCAGTTGCACCTCCTTCGTCCTGGCTAGTCCTCTGAGGGCGTCAGCGCACTCCTGAACCAGTGTTGACCTGATTCTGGCCGCGCAGACTGCCCGGATGACCACCTGGCTATCCGAACAGATGTACCCACATTTCTCGGGACTCCTCTTCACATCCTGTCTATTGGCAACAGACAGGATAGCATACACCTCTGTTTCGAATGCCGTGGTATATGCGCCAAGAGCATAGCTCTCGCGCACCCCCAAGGCCGCCCTCGATGTATATTCCTGCCCCGGAGGACTGTTGGTCCTCCAGCCGTGATCCTTCGGTGAAACAGACCAGACTTGCGAGCTGGAATGCAACCTCATTTTCCCTCCACTGATCCCTACTGGGGATCCTGAGGGTGTATGGCCTAGTCAACCTAATATCGTCCTCGGTATTCCGCACCTTTATGGCGGAAATCGGAATTTCCTTTTCCACCTCCTTGGCGACTCTTGCATGCCCTATTACTGCTCCCTCTCCGCACCAGTTTCCTGAGTCTCGCATTCTAAGATGCGACGCCATAGCCTCCCTTCTGATACAGATGGGAAGCGGTGGCAGCATCAACATGGGGGACCACACCCCCAATTTAGTGTAACATTACTGAAGGCAATTTCTGTATTAAAAAAAATGGTGATTTTTTTTCCAATTTTGGTCCTAAAGCTGTTTGTGAATAATTATATTTTGGAAAATGTCTAAATAGTTTGGAGACGTTCCTTTGGCCAGGATAATGGGACCTGCTTTTTCTGGAACTTTGTAAGTTTATTTTCAGAAAATGTTTATGTTTTTTGAAACAACAAAGCTATTTTAATTAACAATGTTACAACTATATAGGTTAGACTGCCAACCAAATGTCCTTCTTTTAAAAACAAGACATATTTGCCATTAAAAACGTTTTACGGAAATTCGCTACCATAATGCACTTGCTGCGTCCAGGCTTTTTTTGGTTTATTCCCAATTTCTTCAAAACGACTAGCAATGTGAATAAAATTGGAGAGAAAAGTTATTTAGACTAGTACATATTTTACTGCTTAAAAAGTGTGGATAGCTTCACAAAGGCTGTGGGGATGTGCTATCGCAGCAATAATTTTCTAAAAAAAAAACCTGTGCGCCACTGACTTTTTCTTTTATTTGCACAGGTATTTAGCTCTTTTAGTGCCTGTTAAAAGTTGCCTCTTGATATTTTGTCGATGTCTTGTCACAGATTTTACTAAATAAAATTGGCAAGGCATACGGCAGCTCTATAGTCGTAACCAACTTGGTAGACTTACCTTTCTCATGTATAATATTTCATTAATCAGGAAGAGCGCCACACATTTTAAAATAGCACACAGCAGTCTAGCTTCTACGGAATCAATGAAAATGTGAAAATTAATCTAGATGAATTACCACCTAAACTCTAAAGTTCAATGAAAACTTTTAAAGGCACTTGCAGTACTTACATATTATATATAATATAACATACAGTTAGAGAATGTAATCCGCAGGGCTAAACTGTCCCTGTGGACGCGCCGGAGAATCTGTGGAAACAACTGGGGAACAAACCCCCAACAGATGTACTGGCTCTATGTAGTGGTTATCAGACCAATGATAACATATGGAGCCATAGTTTGGTGGCCTAAGGCACTTCGTGGTATCGCGAGGGCCAAACTGGCTCATTTACAGAGACAAGCTTGTCTGATGATAACGGGAGCGTTAAGCACCGCACCATCAGCCGCTCTGGAGGTCCTCCTTAATATTCCACCTATTCACATATGGGTGGCCAGGTGGACAACGTACAGACTAAAACCAACGGCCGACAGTATGCCGAAGGAAATCAGTCTGGGAGGGTTCGGACCCCTAGATGACATTGGGGGTTACTGTATTCTGGGAATGGTCTCAGACTTGATGTCTAAAAAGATCAGTAGAGATCTGTCTTTCAAGACCGTCCTCCCGGAAAGGGAGGACCGGGAGCGAAATCAAACGACCCTATTGAGAGCCCCGATCTCTGCTGGTACTCTGACGGCTCTAGAACCAATATGGGAGTAGGAGCCGGCGCATATGGGGGCAGCACTGATGCTAGACTATCAGCTAGCCTCGGCAAGTACGCAACCATACACCAGGCAGAAGTGTATGCCATCGAGATGTGTGCAAGGGAAAGTATAAAAAACCAGTGCACACACAAATCGATAAAGATATATGCAGATAGCCAAGCTGCAATAAAGGCTCTTGGTTCCTACCGGTGTAATTCAAAAATGGTATGGAGTTGTAAATCTGCCCTTAACGAACTGGGCAGCTGTAATGAGGTGTCGCTGGTCTGGATACCGGGTCACTCAGACCATGATGGCAATGTTGCGGCCGACACGCTTGTCAGGAGTGGTGCCCAGAGAGACTTTGTCGGACCAGAACAGGTGCTGGGGATAACATCATGCACAGCAAAACGCACCTTAAAAACCTGGACAGAAAGAATGACAATCCAGTATTGGCAAAATCTTCCAGGATTAGCTTACTCTAAGGCCTTCATAAATGGCCCGTCTGAGTCAAGGGCTAAAAAACTTCTAGAGTTAAACAGACAACAACTGAGTACTCTAGTCGGCCTGTATACAGGACACTGCCGCTTGCGTCACCACATGTACCATATTGGAGTCGGTCAGGAGACAGAGTGCCGGCTGTGTATGGAGAGTGACGAGACAGCAGAGCATGTACTGTATTCCTGTCCGGCAGCGGACAGGACTAGATACCTGCTCTTTGGCAAGATAAAGCTTGCTCCGGAGGATCTGGATCAATTTTTGCCCAATAAGATTATCGACCTCTGCAGGAGGCTGGCTTTGGTGAAATATAGACTATTAGGCGTGAGCCACAATAGACCTTATGGTCGCGGTGGAGGGACCGGTATGGCCCACTCACAATCAAACCTAACCTTACCTAACCTACATATTATATCTAAGACCAAATTTTAATTTAGTAGCTCCATATAAAATATAAGTTTTTTTTTTAAATAACCGCTAACTGGGACTCTAAAATCGATCTCCAACGTCCATTTAAATTTAAAGAATTAGTTTTAATAATATATCTTACTAATAGTGTACAATTCTTATGAAAATTCACTACCATAACGTACTTGCTGCGTCTACACTTTTTTATTTAGCGCAGGACATATTCAATACACTACATAATACAATATAATTGGATTTTCTCATAAAAGAGATCGCAATTCACAAAATATAAAGAGGTAAGTTTTAACAGACACACAGGTTTTTTAAGAAAGTTATTGCAGTCATAGCGCATGTGGAGACGGCCCTGGTGAAGCTGTCCACACTTTTTAAGCAGTAAAATATGTACTAGTTTAAATAACTTTCACTCTCCAAATTTCATTCGGATTGTTACAATCGTTCTGGGGAAATTTGGAGTAAACCAAAAAAAATTAAATAATCTTTAACACCCTGTAGCTACAAAATGAAGCAAAAACGGACCTATGTTGATATTAAAAAAATGTCTATTTTTACATGAGGAATCTAACCACGAGCGATGGCACAGGGTGTTTCATGAGAGAAAGGAAATACTTAAAGGGCGTATTCTGGAAGTCGAAAAAAGCAAAAAATCTTGTATAAACATGTGTCCAAAAATACGTCCTTTCCCAGTTACAGGGGAACAATTTTTTTTTAAATAATTCGTTTTTCATAAATATTTTGAAAATGATTTGGGATATTACATTGAGCTTGTGATATTATCACACCTGCTATAGAGTCTCTCTGACTAAATTATTTTCAAAATATTTGAGAAAGATGGATTTTTAATTTTTTTGTAACCCTGTAACTCGGAAATAACGTATGTATTTTCGGACACATGTTTATATAAGATTTTTTGCTTTTGTCTACTTCCAGCATTCGCCCTTTAAATATTTCCCTTCCCTCACGAAACACCCTGTATATATAACGCTATACATTAATCCACATACAAACGTTAAAAAGTACCAGCTTTTATCATTCACAAATTCCACCACAATATAGTAAGGTCTCATCATCAGATAGTCTTTTACATTTTTTAAAAGCTTTTTAGCTTTTTTATCGCCTTAATATTTTCAGCGTTTTTATAGCATTTAGCCGAATAATAATTTATACCCTCCTATGTTCTTCTTAGGCGGTGATGTAGTATTTCCAGTCTATTTCCATGGTGTGTGTTACTGTCAATGGCGAGATTGTGTTCTTATTTTTATATGATTCCACACAGACAATTGTAAATACATCAACAACTGTCAGCATATTTTCCTCTGTGAATAGCTCTCTACAGCTGTCTTTCACCAATGACCCACTTCAAATTCTTATTTCTCTTGTCTGTTGCAGGAGTATTGAATTTATCTCTGATGATGAGCCCCACATCAGGATACCATAAGAGATAACAGAATGAAAATTAGACAAATATACACTTCTTGTAACCTGATAAAAAACCGGGCGACCTCCCTGTGTATAAATGCCTTTCCATGGGATGCGGGGCTCTTCCATGGAGGTTAACCACAACTTTCCCCAGCTGCTCGTGGGATCAGAATATGGACACGACAGACAGAGACCCAAACGAGATCGGTAATAATACTCTCGATCCCCTCTCTTACCGCCAAATCAATGGAGGGGAGGGTTATCCTCTCCCTATTCTCGAAATCTCTCTCCTCCGATGGGGAGCGGGGGCTCCTAAACTCTCCCGTGCGCCACATAGAGGAGCGGAGGAAAAAACAACGACTGCCTGAATCTGCAAGGAGACAGCTTCATCGTCTGCTCAAGGCAGGTGTGCCATATTCAACCGCCTTAAGTCGGGTACTAGCGGAAGTCGGGTCCCGCCGGGATGGGGGTTGTGGGCTCTGAGGTTACGATAAAACGACCCAAGGAGTCTGATGCCGCTACTGAGGGTGCCGTCAGCGGAAAGCGCCTCTAGTCGGACGGCAGCACGCCACAACAGAGGGCAAAAAAGCCCCGAGAGGGTGCTGTCAGGAAGACGTTCAGTGAGGTGACTGGAGGGATGAGAGTGGGCATTATCCACTCTGAATATCCCTCCTCCCCACTGAATAATGAACAACTGCTGCTTCTGCGGGGGTCTATTTTGAAGGCTGTGCAGTGCAGTTCAGATGAAGAGCCAAGTATAAGGTCCCGGGGCTGTGCAAATCGGCCTGGCTGGCTCCTTATTACTTGTGAGGACGAAGCCAGCTCGCTCTGGCTGGAGCGAGTAGTTGTGGGGCTCCAGCCGTGGGAGGGGGGCTCGTCTTAAGCTCGGGAGAGGGCAGGACCTCCCCAAGCCTCACGTCTGTGTGGCATATATCCCGGACTGGGTGGAATCATCATTGACACCCGAGGATGTGCTCACCAGACTGAGAAGATTGAATGATGGCCTGAACACTCGGGAGTGGACTGTACTACACCGAGAAGCGGCGGGACCATCAGGACAGACATGGACATTTTCGGTTGACGAAATGTCCATGGGCACGCTGGAGGGAATTGGCTTCAGACCATTCTTTGGCTTCGGACGGGTGTTGTTCCGTCCGAGGGTGGGGGGTCTGCGGCTGAGCATAAACCCACAGCCTCTGCTACCACCATCGCCTGTCAGCCTACGGCGACTGGAGCGGGTCCTTCCGAGAGTGGAGGGGGATCAATCCCCCCCCCGGCTATACCCTCAGGAAGTGACACCGCAGGGGGCATTAAATCGACCAATAAAATGGGCCCCAATAGAGTAAGTGGCAGGACACATCCTTCCAGTAGAACCTCTAGAGGAAGACAACGAAAAAGATAAATCCACCCCCACCACCATTAGGTGCATACAAGCAAATTTGCATCATGCTAAGGCTGCGACATACCTCCTTAGCATGAAATTAAAAGAGTAACAGATAGACATTGCTCTTTTCCAAGAGCCCTGGACCGCCAATTCGGATCGAACTAAAGGGCTGGGTAACACTTCTGGAAAGATAGTAGAGGTGGGCTCTGGTACCAACCCCAGAGCCTGTATCTGGATCAGAAACAACTTGCAGTATTTTGCACTTTCAGAATACTGCACCAAGGACATGGCAGCCATCCATCTCATGATCACATCCGTGGGGACCAGGCTGGATGTAGTGGCCTGTTAGGCCTATTTCCCAGGAGACAGATGCAGAACAACCACCTCCAGCAGAGGTGCGGAAATTAATCACCTACTGCAAGAGGAACAATTATCACCTTGTAATGGGATGTGATGCAAACTCCCATCATCTGGTTTGGGGGAGCACGACACTAACAGGCGAGGTGAGTCACTATTTGAATACATATTAGGGGAGGAGCTGGTTGTCAACAACATAGGCTCGGAACCCACCTTTCTAACGGTTTACCGAAGAGAGGTTTTAGATCTCACGATCAGCTCAAGGCTGTTGAGCTCAAAAATCTTCAAATGGGGGGTGCCGTCTGAACCCTCATCTTCGGACCATGCCCATATCCCATTTGAGATTGAAACAGGCCCTAGACCTGTTGTGGAGTATCGCGACCCGGGAAGGACAGATTGGAAGGGGCACAAGCAACCCCTCGCCGCGCGACTTGTGTCCGCTATCCCCTCAGTGAGGGATCGTGAAGAGATTGACATTGCGGCTGAACAGGTAAGGGATGCTGTGGTCTCAGCATATCACGAAAACTGTCCACTAAAGACAAAAAAAAAGAGTCGAAGGTCTACTTGGTGGAACAATAACTTCGAAAAACTACGAAGAGAAGTGAGACGTCTTTTCAATCGTGCTAAGACTACAGGCAACTGGGAACAACATAAATCCGCTCTAACACATTACAACAAAGAGATAAGGAATGCTAAGAGGTAGTCCTGGAGGAGGTTCTGTGGGGACATCTCTAATTTGCCCAGCAGCGCCAGAATCCACAGACTTCTCTCACGTGACCATGTTCAGGAACTGGGATCGATAAAACGACCAGATGGTTCCTTTACTGAATCACGGAACGAATTGTTAGAGCTCTTAGCACACACACACTTCCCAGATTGTCTGATCCTGAGCAATGAAGATGTCTTGCCAGCCGAGGGTCGATTTAAACGCCCTCAAAGGGAGGACTGGCGGGTTGCTCGGAGAATAGTTATAGTCTCGGCGGTGGAGTGTGCTGTGAAACATTTCCAGCCATTCAAGGCGCCAGGGGAGGATGGGGTGGTTCTGGTCCTACTACAAAACGGACTGGAGATTCTCCTATCATTCCTAAACAGGCTGTATAGAGCCAGTCTGGCTTGGAACAGGAAAGCCAGTAGCAAATATTGTGCTAATTTGCTGCAAATATTTGGTTGCAGAACCAAAAAGCCACATGTCAAAAAACAATTAACAGGATAACACCCCAGAAACAGATCTGCATTTGCCATGGTTTGTCCCGCTTCACTTGTACAGCTGGATCAATTACCTGGGTTTGTTTTCAGAATTAAATAAATATCTATTCAAGTCACGCTAATCAGTACCGATATTTTAAATTCCGTAGAAATCATGTAAATATATGTATGAAAATTCGCCAAGATGAAATAATATTGCCTTTCAATATCATCAAGTCCCTACAATAAGCATTGAAATAATAAAATCCCTTAAAGTAGATAACCGACAGGCTCTGACGAGTATATTTTGGTGTACACAACTAAAGGGTTGAAGATAACCCAATAATGATGTCATAGTAACCAACTGCACTGAAAGCGCGTTAAAATGTAGCGACTTCAGGCTGATCTCTTTCACAAATGGTTTGTAATTATATGTGATTTATAAACAGCAATTTTTCTAAGTTCTCTTGTTTGCAAAAACTGGATGGGTTGACTAAAACAAAACCATCCAAGCAATTAATAAGGAAAAATACCTGTCATATTTATAATTCGACAGGTACATTCCCTTTGTAAATAATTATTTTTTTCTGAAAAACGTTTGTAACTTTAATGAAATTTGTAACACAATTTGTTTAAAGCCACTTGCAGTACTCTGATATTATATCTAAGACCAAATTTTAATTTAGTAGCTCTATATAAAATATAAATTTTTTCAAATAATCGTTAACTGGGACTCTAAAACCGATCTCCAAGGTCCATTTAAATTTAAATAATTAGTTTTAATAATATATCTTACTAATAGTGTACAATTCTTATGAAAATTCCTTACCATAACGTACTTGCTGCGTCTAGACTTTTAAAATATCATCTTATTTACAGTAAAAAGGTAAATTTGGTTTATAGTATTGTTTTAATAAAAATTTGTCTGCAACTACGAATTGCGAAGTTATATCAGCTGACAGGTATTCTAAGTACCTAGATTGACCGTGCTACAAAAAAGCAATCAATGTACTGGAGCACCACTGGAAGAAATTGCCCAATCTAGGAAGGGACTATATTAAAAAATAAAATTCGAATTTTATCTGAAAACGCGTTTTCCTTGGCAGGCCACAAACTTTCTGAACCATCCTCGTATTTATACTGATTATTAAAGGTTGAGAAAAACAAATGACACATTTTGTAACTATTGAAAATAATCTTGTCAATTGTTTGTCAAAATTTTTCGTGTCATCTCACAACATATAATTCATCATTCCCTTCATTTTTATGTGTAAAACCATTTACATAATTAATACATTTGTGCTTATTTCAAAGTAAACTTAAGGTAACAAAACAAAAAACGAAGAGATTATTGATTGTTTCCATTATTAAACAAAGTGGAATCTAGGTTCAAAAATGGATAGAAGAAATACCATAGAAGTTGAGACCATATATACATGTTCTCAGCCTAAACCAGAACTTTATTTAAAATCAGACTTTTCACACATGGATACTAAATTAAATACTGGTGCAAATAAGGTGAAATGTACTGGTGCAAATAAGGTGAAATGCTCACGAAGATACAATTCTGACTGGGTATTGGATGATGAAGAATATACAAGAGAACAGGAACTAATGCAGCAACGATATAGAGAAAACCTTCATAGAGGCTTTATGTCTTTAATGAATGCCGTATTAGATTTTCGATGTATTTCTTGCCTTTGTCTGTCACACTTCTTAAGTTAATGGAAATAAATAATTTCTGTAATACTACTGAGTTTTGATCATTGATTTTTTTAACTTTAAAAGTTTTTATGGTACACTTTTATTGCTAAATTTTCCAGTCAGATTAGTCAAAAATAGGCCACACGCCAAAAAAAACTCAGAAAGCTTTACTGTTACTACTACTACTACCACTACTCATGCTACCCCCAGGGGCTCGCGTCTTGCGAGTACGTGGAAAGCGACTACGGGGGTACACACCACACACAAACACATACTTACACACATGCACATACACATGAGCACCTAAACGCAAACACACCTGAGCTGGGCTACTCACCTTTCTTCAACTTGTCTTGGGTGAGGCCCCTTCCCTTTCTTCATCTTTCCTATCTGGCCAGACTTCTGTTTCTTCACCTATCGGCCGACTCTTGTTCTTTTCTGACACCGGTGCTATTAGGGTTACCGGGGGCTAGGTGTCATTCCATTTACCGCTAAAAAGGATGGACTGCCTGATGACGACCGCTATGGACATGGACTTTAAACACAACAAATATGGCTGACACAAATAAGCAGAAACAGATTACGGAGCAGGGGAGGGACACCCTAGTTACAATCGGTGTGGTTGCTGCGAGGGCAGGGCACCCCCGACCGATAGCAAACTACTGCCAGGAGATTGCGGTGAAACAACTCCAGGCCTCGCTCTCGGGCTCGGTGAAATGCAATGTGGAGCGATAGACCCCTTCAAAAGAAGAGACAACCAGGTGGATCCTCAAAGGAGATACTCCAAAACGCAGACACTGGCTTTCACTGCTGATACAGCAGCAAACCAGGAGGACCCATTAGGGGTGATAGCAAGAAAAGGCAATGAAATATACGAGACAATTTTTGGGGCCACACAAGGCGAGGAAATGGACCCTTTCAGGAGAAGAGATTCCCTCAGACGCACTCCACCAAGAAGATCTCTACCTTGGACAGAGGGTGGGGCAAAGGCGACTGAGGAAGACTTTAACAAAGAAAAAAGCAACCCTGTCCTAACAAACGATCAGAGCGGTAGAGATACTAGAAGAAAGAGAATGGAAACACCAGAAAATGAAATAAAAGAGCAAAATTCGTTCCTGACGAGGGTAGATAAACAAAACGATATGCTAAAAGAACTAGTGAAAAGAACAACCGAAGAAGTAAAGAAACTGAAGCGACTGATAAAAGAAAGTCTGAACACAAAGAAAGAAATTAAGACAGCGATTGGTAAACTAGATGACAATACCAAATGATTGCCTTTGGCGACAGAGTCTATAGCAGAGATAACGGAAGAGTTCGTAAAAATAATTGGGTCCCCAAAAGTGGGACAAGAGAAGGGGCAGATGACTGATGTGAGCACACAAACAGCAGACAAACGACGAGATAAAAAGAAGGAAATGGTGGAAAAGTTAGAAAATGAACTGGAGACAGAACTCGATGAGGCAAGTTTTCTGGAACTTATAAATACTGATTGGCCGGAGGAAGTCTACAAAAAATGCCAGATATACAGGGATTAAGGGGAATCAAGAGAATTTGACCAAATACTTATTCTTAGGAAATGAGAAGAACAAGACGATGATAGTGTGAAGAAGATTGTGGAACGTAATCAACAGGTGGAAAATGCTATAAGTGAGGGTAAACTGGAAGCAGGGAAAATGATATGTTGTGTAGAAACAAATAGAGTCTTTCTTGAAGATGAGGGCTGTCCTGTAGCTGATGACAGAAACAGTTCTGAAAGACACACATATATAATTATGACACTAGATGGAGGAGAAACCTCAGAAGATAAAATTAAGTTGAAAGGTAGTCTGCAGAAGACACTGCGAAAGGTAAAGGAAAACAAGAGCAAATTGCGTACCAGACCTGAATGTAAGAAAGATACTAGAATATGTAACGAGACAGGAATGCGTAGAAATACAATTCTGTAGAAACAAGAAAGCAAGTAAGAAAACGATTAGAGGGGAAGGTGATATGAAAACAGAAATAAGAAAAACAGAAAAAACGAAACAATAATTATGAAACCACTAGCCGGAAAATCATATGCGGACATCATCGGGAGTCTTAAAAGGGATGTAAACACAGAGGGAATAACAGTTGACAAAATAAACAAAATAGGCAGTAATAACGTACAGATAAAGATACAAGGGAAGGATGAAGCACAGAAGCAGGTGTTTAAAGAACAACTTACTACAAAGCTGGAAAGAGTGGTGAAAGTGCAAATAAGAGAGAAAATGGACGGTCATGATACTCGATATAGATGAGACAGTCGAGGAAAATGAACTTCAGGAGGTGCTAAAAAAAGGCCGTAAAGCAAGGACAGGAGGAAAACCTAGAGGTTAAATTATCAGATAAGGTAAACAAAAGTGGTTATAAACACGCGTTTGTTACTTTGCAAAAGGATGCAGTCAGACAGTTGCTGGAGAGTACAAAAGTGGGAGAAGGATGGCATAGATGGCGTGTAAGGGAAATTAATATAGTTCCTAAGTGCCATAGATGCTATAGAATAGAACATATAGCAAAGGAATGCACAACAAAAGGCGCAGAGGGATTATGCCACAAAAGAAGAGAATGCGAAATTGCGCAGAGATGCTATTTACGCGATGCTGAGGGACACAGAGCAGAGTCTATGAACTGTCCTAAGTACAGAGAACATGTACGGGCGCTACAAAAGGTGAAGACGGGAAGATTAATAAAACTAAAATGAAGGTACTCCAAGTAAATGTAGATAGGAGCAAAAGGGTGATGGATTTAATAAACAAATGTAATAGGGAAGACATAATGTTAGCAATAACAGCTGAACCCAACAAACACATGGCGGGGGCAAACGCCAAATGGGTAACAGACGAAAATGTAGATGCAGCGATATATGTTACAAATAGCAAAACACAAGTATACAAAATGGGAATGGGTAAAGGCTATGTATGGATTGAAATGAGTGACATAGTTCTGTACTCCTCCTATGTATCACGTGCAATTGGAGAAGAAGACAGAAATTTCTAACCTTAAACAGAGACATTAGGCAACATAAGAGAGGACTTTAATGTGAAAGCCTATAGTTGGGGCTCGGCAAGAGAAGACAAAAAGGGAAAAGCGTTGACAGAATGGATGTGCCAGGCGGACTATATTATATTGAATGATGGTAGACTTCCAACATTCGAAAGGAATGGAGGATCGTCCTATATCGACGTAACCATGTGTTCATCAAGTCTGCAGATATACGTGAGAGGCTGGCATGTGGAGAGCGAGGAGAACCTGAGCTACCACAAAAATATCCTTTTTGAGATATCAGAGCCGACAAGTAGTGTCCAGCAAACCGAAACAATCAAAGGGTGGACGTATAAGGCTGAATGTAAAGGAAAACTACTAGAAGAAATAGAGAGACTGACAAAGCAGAAAAGCTATGAAGGCAGTGTCAAAGACCTGAATAGAGCACTAGAAAGAATGTGTGAGGTGTGCTTGAAGAGGTAACATCAATACGGCAGACGAAAAGTGCATATTGGTGGAATGAAGAAATCGCCAAAATCAGAGTCGAATCTACAAAGGCGAGAAGGAAGGTCACTAGAATCAATAGGGAAAAAAACATCACAAGTAGTGATAGAGAGCAAGCACAGAATCAATACAGGGAGAAATTAAAGACAGCCATAACAAAGGCAAAGAAACAGGCCTGGGACTGTCTTTGTAAAGAAATAGATGATATCTGGGGACAAGGGTACAAGATTGTCACAGGTAAAATCAGTACAAGAACACCAATGACAATAAGTGATGACGAACAACATAAGATAGCGCAGGAATTGTTCCCTAAACACGAAGAATGGCCGAGAGTGGAGCTGAAGTCGAAGGATATTCCACCTTGTAGAGATGAAGAAATAAGGGAAGCAGGCCGAATGATGAAATCTGGTAAAGCTGCAGGCCCGGATGGTATACCGATCGATGTAGTTAAGGCAGTAGCAGAACAGAAACCGGAGATATTACAAGTTACGATAAATAAACTAATCAGTGATGGAAGTTTTCCGTCAGAATGGAAGACTGCTCGATTGGTGTTATTAGAGAAGACACACAAAACTGAAGGAAGGAAGTCATATAAAACTATATGCTTGGAAGATGGAATAGCAAAATTATATGAACATGTAATAAATAACAGACTAAAAAAGGAAATCGAGAGGAGGAGGGTTAGCAGACAATCAATTTAGCCTCCGCAAGGGGCGCTCGACGATGGATGCTGTAAAGAAGGTACAAGACGTGGCAAGGAAAGAAGGCAATAAAAACAGGTTTGTGGCCATGATAACATTGGACGTAAAAAACGCGTTCAATACAGCACCGTGGAGAGGTATATACGAAGTGTTAAGAAAGAGGCAGGTTGAACCATATATGCTGAAAATAGTATGTAGTTACCTGGAAAACAGACAGCTACTGATTGGACAGAAATATCGGATGCAGGTTACATGTGGGGTGCCTCATGGGTCGGTCCTGGGACCAACACAGTGGAACTTGTATTACGATAAGGTCTTTAGTCTGGAGTCCGTAAACAACACGGCTATTATAGGGTATGCAGATGTTTTGGCGCTGGTTGTAAGCGGAGGAAATAAGGCTTACATAAAAGAAAATATCAACTGGTCAGTGGCAAGGGTAGAAAACTGGATGGCAAAAAGTGGTCTACAACTCGCGCCCCACAAAACTGAAAGTATAGTGCTAGTGGATCGAAGAACACTGAGAACAGTAACCGTCAAGGTGGGGAATGCAGAAATTCAGTCGCAGACAAGCCTGAACTACCTCGGTATACAAATAGGACATAACATGAACATGGGGGTGCACATAGAAAGAGTAGTGGCAAAAGCAGACATGATGGTTGCAAAGCTAGGGAGTATGATGCCAAATATCGGTGGACCAAAACTAGGCTGAAGGAGAGTGCTGAGTAGTGTGGTAAACTCAGTCATACTGTACGGTGCACCAGCATGGAAGGCCGTGCTGTCAAAGACAAAGTATAGAAAAAAGATTGAGGGGGCACAGAGGAAGGTAGCCATCAGTGCATATAGAAGTGGCAACGAAAGCAATACATGTGATTGCGGGAACAATCCCTATACACTTATTGGCCAGAGAGGTAACTTACGAAAGACACGAAAATAGAAGAGAAGAAAAAAGAAGGCAAGAACCGAAACAATGCTGGAGTGGCAGCGAGAATGGGAAGAGGAACATCCCATTGGTCAAAGAGGCTCATCCCACACATACAGACATGGATATCGAGGCAGCATGGGGAGGTGTGTTACTATTTCACCCAATTTCTGTCAGGCCAGGGGCGTTTCAGGTCTTACCTGAGTAAAATGAAAATAGTTGACAAAGAGGACTGTACGTATTGTGGTGATAGAGATACACCAGAACACACGGTTTTTGAGTGCGCAAGATGGTCGCAAATTAGAGAACAAATGTATAAAGAGATTGGCAGTGATTTAACAGCAGATAATGTGGTGGAGCATATGCTGGGAAATGAAAGGGTATGGAATACTGTGGAGAGAGGGATTGTAGAAATAGTGAAGTCAAAGGAGGATGAAGACAGGATGTAGATGTTTTGAAAACAACAAGAGTTAGGGACGTGATGAAGCAATGCCAGTGAGTGGTTTCCGCCACGTCTATAGGTTTCAAGGGGGTGTTTAGTGGGTAGTCCCGACCTGGAGGGAAGGGGAATCACCACAGTACCGGTTGGTGTCAGATTGCGCAAGCGCCAGCCACCGGTCTGCGTAAAAAGCATTCACCTCCGCTATGAGGGAAAAAAACTACTGCTACCACTACTGCTACCATTCACGCCATTCCCATAAAGGGATAGGCACACCACACACACTATGCTATTTATGGTAACAGGTAAAAGTTTAATTTCTTGCCAGAGCTTGATTTTCCAGAAATTTTACATACTTACGCAATTCAGTGCGCAGGTCTCTAAAATGGCAAGGAAATTTGCGGAAGACGTCTATTTTGCGAGTTATCGTTCATTCTTGGTCGAATTGTGAGGATATTTTTGCCGCGATTTTAAACGTAGTTTTCCGGCATTCCTTTTACTTAAAGAAGATACATTAGGCAGCGACCTGCATTCTTTCCTTATTTTTCATTTGCGCCAGACGAGGGGGCATTTGATGATCACCTTTCTTCAGCTATATGGCATGTCATATCAGCTGAATAAGATTTGCATTAAGCAATGGTCTGCCTGCTACCTGCTTTTGTTATGTCAGTTGTTGGTTGGATTCAACTTTTGTGTAGTAATTGCATCTTTATGCATTTATTTTGAAAATGAGAACGGGAATGTAATAAGTATCATACGGAAAACACATTTTTCATTATCCATTCGTTATATGTGTCTAAACCATCTAAGTACGCTGCTCTCATACTCACTTTCAATAGGCTAAGTGGTAATCATAATCTTGTGTTGTACTCGTCTCCGAAGCAAACAAAAAATCGGGTTGATTCAGAAGGCGAAATGAAAGCGTGGTATCCACTGTTGCCAGATGAATGTTAGCAAGTGTTATTTTAAATAGAGGGAAATCAAGGCGCGAACAAATATTTTTATAATATAAATAATAATATGACGTCATCTACATACATCGATATATTACGAAAAACAGCAGGAACACGTTAACGTAAATGGTAAATTTTGACCCTTGGTGGTCCAGTGGTAAGAACGTGTCCCTATGTACCAAGGGGTACTGGGTTCGATTATTTGGTTTCCCCCTTCATTACCATGAAACATTGCAATTTTCTTTCAAGGCAGAAATGTGTTTTTGAATTTATGAAGCCAATTTAATGCCTCAGAATGTGTATATATGCCAGAATGTCTATTAGTTTGAAAATTAACATATTTCATATCTGGCAATAGCCAGGCAAAAATCAACATCCTGGAAAATTAGCCGGATCATTGCCTTTTTGTAAGGAGGGTAGGGATCTTTAGCATACCCAACATAGCATGGCAACCAGTAACTACGGCTTTACACCCCCTCCGAAGAGTGAAACGTGCAGGCATTTAAGTTGCTTAAACACAATGCCACAATCTCTCTTTGTGTTACTAATCTACTGAAAAGGGTAAACCTGAAAATCGAACCCAGTACCCTTGTGTCCAGAGGCACACCTTATCACCACTGAACCATCGGAGCTCAAAATTTACTGTTTAGATTCACATTTTCCGTAATATATGTCAAATATCGGTGTATGTAAATGACGTCATATTATCATTTATTATATATTATAAAAACATTTGTTCATCCCTTGATGTCCTTCTTTATTTAAAATGACACTTAGTAATTAATATTCATCTGACAACAGTGCACACCATTGCGCTTTCAGTTCGCCCTCCGAACGACCCGATCTTTTGTTTATTTCTGAGATGAGTACAACACAAGATTACTGACTTTTCTACATTACATTCGCTAAGAAACAATTTATCTCGTACTCTGTCTTTCTTTGATGTACCTTTTACCCATCTCTTATATGCCTTGCCTGACACACCAAACTTTCAGACCCATATATTGTCGGTACCAGTACGCTGTTATATACAGCCACTTTGGCCTCTTTAGATATGCATTTACTCCTAGCTATAGCGGTCACAACTCTCAGCATTTCTCTGAATTTACCTTGCTCTGTATATGATCGTCTATTTTTCCGTCGTTTAAAAACAGTGTTCCTAAATATCTCAATTACTTTACTTTCTATACTAGATTACCATTTATCAAGAGACTGCAATTACTCGATCCACCCTCTTTATCAAACACCATAACTTTAGTCATCTCTGCGTTCACATGTAGATTCATTTTATATGATACTGTCATCAGTCTCTCTAACACCCGCTGCATTTCTCATTCAGATTCACTAAGCACTACTGCATCATCAGCATACAGTAACACTTTTACCTCAGAAGCATTCATTTTTATGCCTTGTGTCTTTGAGCAAACTTCTCTTATACAGAGTGTCCAAGATAAGGAGGCCCACTATGGGAATCTCCAAAACAGTAGCAGATACAGACTTGGTTAAATGGGGAAAAAGTTGCGTACTCAAAAGCCCAACAAATTAGCAGTTGGAGATCTCCGATTATTTTTTTTGAGATTTTGAAAATTTGTAATGTTTGATTGTACATACTTTTTTCTCCCCTTAATGGTGGACCTACACCAATACCAAGCAGCAACTTTTAATTTTCTTTAACGTAGCATTGTTAATTTTTGAATCCGACGTTTCGTCTTTACGGGGCCATCATCAACTTGTTTTTTAAATATGGCCCTCATTTTCTGATATAATATTCTGAAAGCCCTTTTTATTCCAAATTGAGCAATGTGTCACACTTTGTGGTTTAGTACCATTTTAGTCATTTCCACCGTAATCAAGAAAATTCTTATTACGGACCAGCTTTTAAACTTAAGTACTAAACACCTAGCTATATCAGTTAACACTTTATGTCATTTAGGCGTTTAATAATAATCCATGGCATGAATTGAAGCAATAATTTAATGGAATAAACACAGAACAAATAAACTTAAATTAAAAAGACAAAAGTATGCTTTGGAAATTAAATGGATGTGACAATAGCCGTATATGGATTGGCAGTAACATAATTTTGACCCATTAGTTTCTTTGACTATCTTGGTAAAAAAGTTTTAATTTGTCTTTTTAAAAACTAGGTACTTTGAATATGTATCTTAGCTTCCTTCCTGAGTATTGACGATAGCATATAACAGACTCATGTATAAGTGGTTATTGTTTCTTTTGTCTATAGATGTGAGCATCACTCAGGCAACCCCCAGACCTCTTGCCCCCGCCAAGGCTATGAGGCGCAGGCGATTCCTGGCATATGATATTCTCATTTAAGCCAGAAGAGCTAAATCAGTTAAGACGTCTTTATCTGTTATACATTATGTAAATATACATAATAGATACGATATACCTTTATACACAATACTCAATACAAAGTCAACGACTGTAATTTACTTCTATATCAAATAGTTATAATGTTAAGTGTAAATAGGGTTTTGTACAGGCAAAAGAATTGTTATATAAAAACGTTAATCAATCATCCAAGAGTGTTATAGTGTTGTTAACCACCCTTAAAATATATGCAGCAAAGTAAATCGTCCAATTAGTGTGGCTCAACATTTGATCCGGTTCGAAGGACCAAATGTTGACGAGCAACACTAATTGGATCAATTATTTTGCTGCATGGGTTTGAGAGGTGGTTAACAACACTGCGGTAAGTTAAAATATTAATCACACAGCCTTTTGATGAAACAAATTGTCGGTACGTGAAGTATCTTCATAAAAAACAGTATTTAAAGTTACGTACATACATCTTTCTTCCCATAAATAAGTGTAACTTTAATAGACTTTTAATGAAACAAAAAATAAAAATGTTAACAATACAATCAACTAAAGGAACAGGAACTACCTTCACAATCAACCAAAGAATCTACATCGAGTATCTACCAATAAAACTGTTGGTAATTCTGCAGTTCATGCCCTCGAACCTCGCGCACTAGAATTTCGTCTTTGGAGTTCACGCGCTGTTGCCACATCCTTCTCATAGTAGAAGGAGGGGGCTGCCTGAACTGACCTTCCGGACCTACACTGTAGATCAGGTCAGGCAGCCCCCTAGAGCAATAAGCACCGTCCGGCAATGCCGCTCTCTCGATGCATGGACGTTTGCGGGTATATACTGCAGAATTACCAAACTTTTGATTACACCGTTTTTTTATGTATAGACACATAAAAACCATGAGAATCTTCAAAGTAGACTAGCTTATTAGCCTTAAAGACATAGGATAATATAAATAAATCCAGGTCGCAATTTTCCAAGTCGTTGCCGGGTTGTCATCACGTGATTGGCCTAGTCTATTCAACCTCCGTCGCCCATCATGACTTGGCTGTCCGAGGCTTTTATTATGGTGTTTGTAGTGTTTAAATGTGCAGAAATGGGATGAGTCACTAACACATCCGCACTATGCTCTCGCTTTTTAACACTAACGAAATAGCCGTTCACCGAGGCATGTTGGGTAATTTTAGTCGTCGTTGTACAAACAATGGCCGTAATCCCATGTCACTTCCAGTTACACCCACGTTATCCCTGATCGGCCAGTATCTCTGCTGCCGAGACTGCCCGTCAGGCCACCACTGCGTTGCCCGTCCGCGCCACTAAAAGAGGGAAAATCTATGCATGATGCACCTACGGTCAAAAAGGTTTATTTTTGTATAAAACTAGGTATTGTGCAATAAGTGCAAAAATTGTACTTACTATAAGTACTACTAGGTATTATAAACAGTTTCTCAAAGTCCCCATGGTTAAATGGTTTGTAGAGAGTGAAACAAGTAAAAACAATAGGTGCTTGAGGCAAGAAAAATTAGAAATGCATTCAACTTGGAACACTTTTTAAATTTCAAGGACGATTGTGGGTAATCTATTGAATATGCCGCTGTTTTAAAAATATATTTCACTTGGTCTCATTAAGTGCTTTAAAATTTCCTATACTACAAGGTAAATTCTAATTAATATCTTGATAGATAAAAAAATGGCTGTTCCAAGTTAGATGACTAGTGCGCCCAACCTGAAACATAATTAGTTTTATATGAAAACCTAAGCTGGAGCCGCTGTAATCTGGCTTAGCACCAGCCAGAACGAATGAATGAATTGAAAATCAATGTTTTCTATGTTTTTCGTTTTAATTTTTTTCAAAACAAAATGACGGTAATCTACTCAATACACCGCTGATTTATGAGATCTTAAGCTGGAGCCACTATAATCTGGCTTAGAACAAGATTGAATGAATTGAAAATAAACGTTTCCTGTGTTTGGTTTTTAATTATTATTTTTTTCTTAAAAACGACGCAAATACAAAAATTACTTCTCTAATGAAACTTGTTTAACAAACAAACAAAAAACTGTTATTAACCTAACCTATGAAAAATTAATCACCACAAATATTTGGCTGAACATATTAACCCATTAAAGACTGATATCAATATTTAAGTATCAAATGATAAACTTTTACTGAATGTTTATTATTATTGTGTCAATTAAGAAGGTGAGATTGTGAGTCCGGGGACGAAATAAAAGAATATGGGAGTCAAAACACTGGCGACTGGCGACTGGCGAGTGCCTGGTCCAGACTCCGGACGACGAGCCGGGAGGGAGGCGGGGATCTCTAGGGTAGGGATGCGCGATGTTCATCGATGTTTCTTAAACATCGATATTTAGCTTACGATCTTCGATATTAACATCGATGTTATTTTTTTCGATATCATCAGACAGCATCGATGTTTTTTTACGATGTTTCATTCGATGTTTCTCAATGCTATAGTAATTTATTATTATCATTTTTTCTATTATCAATTACCAAGTGTGTACACCTAGCGAGCAGTAGCAAAACTAGAAAATGTCTAAGGAAAGTAAACTTTAACGAATACGCACAAAAGTTGGGTAAAATGAAGTAATTTTTTTTAATGTCAAATATAAATAGGTAACTGTGTCCTGCATATTGGAAGTAGATATTGGATATCTAGACTAGGTGTCTACTAATCGAAGGTCGAATATTAGTGACTCTTCATTCCCCATGAAATTACTGTATTGGTATATATCATTTAATAGTAATAGTTGGGTACTTAAGAAGAAAAAATAAACACTGCCTAGTACGTCTCCTTCTTAGAAGATGAAAAATTCAACTTCTGGAGCGAACATCACAAGATGGTAGAAAATGTTAATGGTGCTTGCTCTTATGTCTCTCATCGCGAAGAACAAAAAGTCAAAATTTCTGCCGAAATTATTTAGTACCTTCAATGCCTGGTCAGAAAATTTACAGAAAATCCGTTGGAGCTCTGGAAGGACATGGAATGTATATTTCCTACTTTATCTTAAATTGCACCAAAATATCTTAGCATGGTAGCGACGTCAGTTCCCTCCGAAAGAGTTTTCTCAAAGGCAGGGCAAGTTTTAACCCAGCAGAGAAATAGACTTAAAGGAAAACGCTTGTCATAATTATTATTTCTCCAAAATTGTTTACAAAATATTTTTTTAATGAATAAGTTATAGTTATATTTTCAAGATACTTTTATTTTTGTGTAATTTAACATGTTATTTCTTTGTTTCTGCGTTTTATATCATTAATTTACTTGGAGTATAATATTTATTTTTTTGAAAATTGTTCTCAAATTTGTTTTTAATGAATAAGGTTTAGTTCTATTTTCAAGACACTGTTATTTTTGTGTGTTTTGTTTCTGCCTTTTAAATCATTATTTTAATTTTATTTCATTTTTTATACTTAGAGCATTATATTTTGTGTACTTTAAGAAGAATAAATATTTTATATTTATTTCTAAAATATATTTTTATTATTTTGACTATTACAGTTTTATAGAAAACATCGATGTTTTAGAAAATCAATGATTTTGATCCGATATTTTTAACACATCGATGTTTTGATTTCGATGTATGAAAAGATGTGAACATCGATGTTTTAGAAACATCGCGCATCCCTACTCTAGGGTTTGGTATGACCTCGCTTGGCTGTTTTCAGGAGCGGGGTCTCAAATTATACCGCCTTGGGTCAAGCGCTGGCGGGTGTCAGGTCCAAACGAACCCGGAGGAGTTTATCTCTAGGGTGTGGTATACACCCGGATTTTGAGGCCCCCACTGTTTGCTTTGAAACGGTCAAACGACCTAGCCTGTGTGATGCTCCGAAGCAGGACTCGTTGGCTTTAAACGAATCTGGAGATCTCTGGGAGGTGGATTCCATGTGGAGGTTGATGCCACCATTGTGAGTTTCGAAACGACATCGTTCGGACGGAGCAGGATTCCATGTGATAGCGCCTCGAATCGAACACTGATTGATGTCAACCTGTGTCTAGCGATACCAATTCTACTTTTAATCCCAGGATTTCGGGTGAGCAGTGAGTTACCGGGATAATTAACATGGCACGCAACTCATGAGCTTTTTGCCGTTTTAACGAAATAAAAGACCTCCCTGTCGTGCTGTTTAAACACAGTCCTCCCAATTAACCTGCCCTGACATCAGTGTGTATAATTAAAAGCCAAAAGGAGAAGGAAAATCAACCCTGCCATTCATGTGAGCATATTGCTCTAGGGCCCTGCCTGACCTGACCTGAGCTACTGGACGGGACGCCATGTTAATGATTCCGGTAACTCACTGCGCATGTGGGAAGCCCGGGATGAAAAGTAGAATTGGTATCGCTAGACGCCAATCTGATGTCGGGTCCTGACGAACTCTGGGAGAGGCTAGCCCACTGTGTGCTTCGAAACGGACAAAAGGCCTCGCATGGGTGATGCTCAGGAGGGGAATATTCTTGGGTCTAACACAGACTGGTGTCGGGTCTAGACAAACCTAAGGAGAGCTGAGATCTCTGTGCGGTGGATTACACCTGGAGGTTAAGGCTTTCACTGTGAGCTTCCATATGTGACCGCCTCGACGCAAACACTGACAGATGTCAGGTCCAGAAGAATTCGGAGAGAGGCTATATCTCTGTAAGCTTCGAAATGGGCAAGCGACTTCACTCAGATGGTAGCACACATCCCAAACCAACTTTCACCCTAAAAAATATCGTGTCCTGCGGGTAGCTGGATTTGATGGCTGAAATTTAAGCAAACACTGTTAGGTGTCCAGGTCCAGACGTCCTCTGAGAGTGGCTATCTCTCTATGAGCTTCGAAACGGGATAGCTAGCTCTTTTGGATACTGCTCGATAGCGGGATTGCACAACACCAACTTGAGTCAAACACTGACGGATATCGGGTCCAGACAAACGCAGAGAGACTATCTCTCTAACGGGTACGCGACTTCATCACTTAGATGGCAATACATCTGTCAAACCAACTTTCACCCCAAAACATATCGACTCCCACGCGGGGAGTTTCATGATACAAATAACGAGAGATACGATAATGAGACTACCTATTTTTAGAACTGTGACGCGCGTGGTGTCATGTGGTGAGTCCAATGCACCAATAATATGATGTCGTACAGTGGAGTTTGACGTTTCATTACAACCTCTTAACAAATTACGTATTTTACTAATATTTAAGTGCATACAGTTGGAAGTATTTTTTTAAGATCAGAATACTGTACTGTGAATATGTGTCATGATGATCAAATCAAGTTTATGAATCTTAACGCCCTCTAAATATCTGCGAACGTCTTCTCTACTTTTTAAGTTTGTGTATCCCCAACGCTAATTCAGGGCTTCCCCTTAATAATTATACTTGTCTTGTGCGTATATATATATATATATATATATATATATATATATATATATATATATATATATATATATATATATATATATATATATTTGTGTGTGTGTGTGTGTGTGTGTAATATAAAAGTTAAAAATATTGAATTTAGTGCTGCGTTCTATATTATCTAAAAAAGACAATATAGGCGACGAAGTGGAATGCAACTTCAACCACAATAAACTGACGTATGGAAACTTTTTGATTGCGAATGACTTTGTTTTCAGTGTGCAGTTGGACTTCTATAACGTTACTCACCACGTGACGTCATAGGAGTGGGCGGGGCATATGCGCAATATCCCTTGTAAGCCATTATATCTTGGGAAGCTAGATTTAATGTGTGTAATTTAAGCCTCATCAATAGACCTCGTCGCGGCTGAGGGACTGGAATAGCCCACTCACATTGAATCTAATCTAAGACGGTTTTTTAAACGTGCTTGTTTTTATTAATTTATTTTGTATCTAAAAAATCATACGCTAGGCTTTAGGGGGAGTAGTTTTTATTTTGAATAGGTAAGTAACATAACACAAATAATACATATCACAAACGATAATGTAATATACTAATATATTTATTAGTAGGTTGCAATAAGGTTTACATTGCATAATTATAATTTGGACCCGATTGTTACGTCATCAGTATTACCGGTTGCTGTTTTACGACATAAATGACCTATGGCTACAAGGAATTTTAATTAAGGCTTTTTAATCGTGCCTGAACTGACCTTCCCGGCCTCCCTGACATCAGTCTGCCTACTTAAAAGCTTAAAGAAGCAACGAACCATGCCATACAACAAGGTCATCTGAGCATAACGTGTACATAACCTCATGTTTTCTTTCTCCTTTTTCCTTCTTTTTCTTTTAATTAGACAAACTAATGTCAGGAAGGTCAGTTCAAGCAGGATTATTATAAAAAGCACCTCATCCAGCTCTTTTATGTCGTAAAAATGCAAAACGTCCTTGATTGGTCGTCACGGCACGAATACTGATCACGTAAAAATCGGATGCAAATTAGAATTATGTGCTTGCATAACGCATAGTCCACACCTTCTTTGGGTGAAATTTTTTGCTGGCCAATGATCTTTCCGAGCAAAGCATACTTCTGGCAAAACATAACTATTTCATTGGGATTAACCATTCGAATTCTAGGTACCATAGGGGCAGATAATATTGGAATGGTAATTCTTCGAATAAATTCGAGTTGAGTAATACCAGGTTCCACACATCTGTAGAATAACCAAGCATAAAAAACCGAGCCAGGTATTGAAAATCGCACTATTGGCCAATACCATCAATTTTCCTTTAGGTGTTGAACTGTATCGCTGACATTTTCTTTGGGTAGATTGTAAATTGTTTAATGAGTCGTTATAGGCCTTTGGCCTCTCAATGCCGGGATCTCAATGGGTCTTTTATGCATGACTCTTTTTGCGAATAGTTGCCCAAAAAATTAGACTTCTCATGTAGTTCACTATCTTCTTGGGGGATATTTTATCTATTTTTTGGGGTGTTAGGGTCACCCCTCCAAGGTATTTGAGCCTTTTTCAGAATTCAATCGCAAGTGTTCTATTGTTTCTGCTGCTCCAGTATAGTGTCTGTAGTTTTCAGCGCCCGCCTTGCCCATCTTCATAATGTGATACCTTACTGGGGAGTCTTCTGTGAAAAGTTGTGTGATTGTTCTCAAGTTCATCCTGTTCAATTTAAGAAACAGTTCTCCGTTGACATGGTGATGAACCGTTTTCACCAGCTTAAACCTCGCGTTCCTCCAGTAGGATATCATTTGGTTCCTCTACCAAGTATCAAGTTTGGGTTGAGGAGTCGCGGGCCAAAGGACTCCAGGGGGCAAGTTGAGGAACTGGAGACAACAGCATAAGCGTTCTATTAAGCTTTCCCTAAGACAGTCATGCGCGGTGAAGAGCCGCTTCCTGCACGAGGTGACCCTGCTGATAACTAAACATGACGGATCTAGACAAGGAGGACGAAATTAAACTCCCCCAATCTACGGTGTCACGTGACCCGTGCCTAGGGATGGATGGCACCAGGGTGATCGTGTCGTGAACGGAACCTCTGGAGTACCGGTAAACCCTCCAGAGTAACCCGCCTTGCATCACACAGGAGGTTATGATGGTCTGGACAGTATTTTACCCATTCTCGTGGGAACAACATGAAAATGATAAATACATATGGAACCAAAACCAATGAGGCTTGAGAAGTGGCTCCAGCTACAAACTCGTGCCTTGAGTCTATTCCGGAAACGCACAGAGCCAGGGGGCGGCAGTGTCCGCGGGCTCTGGAGACCTCACGATCGAAGTAGATACGGACCTTCAGGTCAACCTCCAACACAGTGGGGCAGCGACGGCCGGACTACTGGTGGCTCTGAGGAACACGGATGTGGCCTTCATCCAGGAACCGTACTCCTATAAAGGAGAGATTAAGGGACTCGGCAGAGCTGCTGGAAAGCTCATCTACAGCAGATCCAGCGAGAACCCGAGGGCCTGCATTTTTGTCAGGGAAGGGATAGAGTTTGTGCCTTTAATGAATTTCTGTTCCAGGGACCTGGTAACGATCAAAATCCGATGTGGAGCAGCGGATGGGCCGAGGGACATTACTGTCAGGTCAGCCTATCTGCCAGGGGACAGCGCGGCCCCTCCTCCACCCAAGGTATTGGACCAGCTGATGGTGGGTAGCAGAGCAGGTGGATGGCAGACCATCATCGGCATGGATGCGAACGCGCACCATGAGTTGTGGGGAAGCTCGAACACAAACTCTAGTGGTGAGGCAATTTTAAATTCATTATGAAATTTAATTTAGACATATTGAATAGGGGTAATAAACCGAGCTTCGTCACAACACGACGTGAGGAAGTTTTAGATCTAACAGTTTCCACCCCGTTTCTGGGTGACTTTGTTAAGAACTGGGCTGTGCCTGGGGAAGTCAGTAGCTCAGACCACAGATACACCCGGTTTGAAATCGCCAAAGTCGAAAGACAAACGGTATGGTACCGGGACCCCCGCAAGGCAGACCGAGAAGCCTACAGGGCAGGCTCAGCAGTAGAACTGAGGGGGGTTAAGAGTACCATAAACAATTCAATAGACCTCAAGATTGCAGCAGCCCAAGTGCGAGACGCACTCACCTCGGCCTATGAGGCCAACTGCCCACTGAAAATGAAGGCGTCCACCAGGAACGTCCCGTGGTGAAACTAGGACCTCAGGCAAAGGAGGACGCAGGTTCCTAAGTTGTTTCACGTGGCCAAGAGGTCGGGAGCATGAGATGAATATAGACAGGCCCTAACGACATAACAAAAGACTGAGGGACGCCAAGAAGAAGTCATGGAGGAGGCACTGCGAGGAAGTGGAGAACACGTCCGAGAGTGCTCGACTACATAAGATCCTGTCCAAGGGCACTCAGACCAACATAGGCTCCCTTAGAACATCCACGGGAGGCTTTACAAGCTCGGGGAGGAAACTATGGGAATTTTAGTCCAGACGCACCTCCCCGGCTGTAACATAATAAACCACTCACCTCTGGACTGGGAACATTCAGAAATAGCGGCGCCTTATAGGCGGGCATCTAGAGTAGACGGGGCAGTCGCTAAAGAGGTGGTTACTTGGAGCAAACTCAGATGGGCCATTAACAGCTTCAAACCATACAAATCCCCGGGATTTGATGTAATGATGCCAATCATGCTCCAACAGGGGATAAATATACTGGCGTCGGCGCTTATCCTCATTACGAGTGCCAGCCTGGATCTGGGGTACATTCCGATGGCATGGAGACTGGTCAGGGTTGTATTCATTCCTAAACGTGGCCGTCCAACAGACCAGGCAAAGTCCCTGAGGCCAATAGTCTCATGTCCTTCTTGCTAAAAATAGTGGAAAAACTGCTCGATCGGCACATTAGGGGCGGTGTACTGGAAGCATATCCCCTACACTGCGGACAATATGCATACAGAGCAGGAGTCTCAACAGAAACAGCACTGCACCAACTGCTGCTGAAACTGAAGAATACGCTGGACAACAGGGAGGTGGCGCTGGGGGACTTCCTAGCCATAGAGGGGGCCTTCAGCAACACACCATTCGAATCGGTTCTGGCAGCTGCAGTGATGGATTTACGCCTAGGGCGGCACGATTTGGAGGGCGGCAAACTTTTCAGGACGCTAAAATTTTAGAGCCGAAGTAATGTATTAATATATAAATCCTTTTTTACTGTTTGTGTCTTTAGTGAACTTACTCTTACATATGCAAAGCTTTTAAAATTACGATTCATTCATTAACAAAATATCTTTCTTGTGCTGCCCATTCGTTAAATTTAGTAGGAACTTGTGCAGCTGAATCCGTAACCGAAGCAGTTGACTTTTTTTGTACTTTTCAAGAACTTTATAAATTTTTTACTTATCAACACATCATTGGGAGATATTGGTACAACGAACAAGTTTAAGGCTTAAGGGTCTTTCTCAAACTCGTTGGTCTGTCGACATGATGCTTGTTATGCGTTAGAAAAGGAGTGGCCTGGAATAACTGATGCACTGGAATTTATTTCCTAAAGCAGCGATGAAAAACAGACTACGCGATCTGAAGCTACGGGATTGCAGCGAAGAAAACGGCATCTAGAAACAGCAATTATAGTCATTGTTTGGAATGTTACTTTATATCGTTTTAATGCTGCTAGTAATACGCTTCAGGGATCTCAAGCTGATTTATCCTCTGTGGTGCTAATCTATAATTCTTTGGCATTATTTCTTCAAGACATGAGAAATAAACAATTCTCCGAATATAAAGAAAGAGCCAAAGCCCTGTCTGCAGTTCAAGATTATTATTGTTATTTCGCAAGAAAACCAGAAAAATTCAGGCAGATGAATCACGGGTGAATGAAAGAACACCTTTATCTGGACAAGAAAATTTTCGCACCAATGTGTATACCGAACTTTAGATGCTTTGAGTGTACACTTGGCCGGACGCAAAAGTGCTTATCAAAAGCCTTACGAACATTTCAATTTTTTTGATAATTTATCTAAAATAGATACAAATGAATTGAAAAATCTTTCAAATAAAATAGTTAATAAGTATCCTGATGATTTGGAAGAGACTTTTGGAAATGAACGTATTCATTTACATTATCAACTCAAAGATTCCCTAGCAAATACGGAAGATGTACGTTCTGCACAAGAAATATGCAATGTATTGCATTCTCGGAATCTTCGAGATGTTTATCCGAATGTAGATATTGCTTTACGTATTTTTTAGAGTATTCCCGCTACGAATTGTTCAGGAGAAAGATCTTTTTCCACCTTGAAAAGGGTGAAAACTTATTTACGCGCAAGTATGGGCCAAGATAGACTTAATGCTTTGGCATTACTGTCTATTGAAGCTCAACTACTTCAAGAAATTGATTATGACGACATAGTTGATGTTTTTTCACAGACGAAAGCCAGAAAGAAGAGATTTAAAAATTGAGCAATACATTATAATTTAAGAAAAATGTTTATTATTTATTTCGTTAGAGTTCATTAAATATTTATTTGTATTGTTTTGTAATTATATTTCAATAAAATAAAAATTATATTTAAATAATAATATTGAATTAAAATGAATTGAATTTTGTTATTCAAAAAGGGTGGCGCATCAGACAGGGCGTAGGGCGGCAGCAAGCCTAAATCCGCCACTGGGCAGCTGTCAGGGAGCGTGGAATAGAGGAGACCTGCTGCAGGTTGATCGGTTCCATGCTCAGGGACAGGGCGGTGTTCACTTCACTCGCGGAGGGACTCTGCTGGCGGGGTGTCCGCAGGGGAGCGTTCTGTCTCCCTTGCTGTGGTACCTAGTCGGTGACGGCCTGCTGGGGAGGGGGGTATGATCATAGTCCGAGGAAAGGTTACGCAGGCAGTGTGGGAGTGCATGAAGATATCACTGAAAGTGGTGGAAGGGTGGACCTTTGGTCAAGGGCTCGGGGTGACCCCCAGATATGTTGAGCAATACATGATTTATCAATAATCTCTAATCTCAGTTCCGCTAAATGTTTTTTAAATCACGTTTCAATAGATCTTTTATTTTGTCCAACATATTTAATCTCACAATCCCTCAACCCTATTTCATAGCTCCCCGACACTTATGTGGTTTTACCTTAATTCTTTACCTACACTATGCAAATTATGCTATGTAATTAAATTTACATTATTTTTTCTTCAGAAATCTTTAAATTTACAAAAAAAACAAGATACCTCTTTTTATAATAAATCAAACTATCCTAAATATTGTCACAGTTATCTATGGGAATTAAGTTTAGGAACTTTGTTACTTCTATGGTAGTGTGTTGGTAAGAGCGAGCACTCTGGAATGATATTTATAGAACGGACCAGAAGTGACAAGTGTAGAATAGTGTAGAAGGTCTAGAATCTCTATGGACAGTATAAATAGACGAGCGGTGCGCAAAGTAAGTTAGTTCAGTATTAAGTCGGTGTGGTGAAGAAGTGATGATGAGTATTAAGCGAGTCAACGGTAAGTGTTGGTGTTTAAGAAGCGATCATAGAAGGCGAATAGTGGAATATAATTATATGGACATTTAATAATAGAGAGAAACATTTTAGTTAATACTGGTGTTGGTAAATAGTTGCTTATAATAAATTAGTAGTTTGAAAAGCTGTGTTTTGTTCGTCAACAAATCCAGAACCCCGTAGAACGTAACAACTGGTCTCAGAAGTGGGATTTTCAAGCTGCTAGCCTAAATATTTTCCAGAATATTCGTTGAAAGACGTGAACATTTCTAGAATCTCTGGAAGATCAGTATCAGCAGTAAGTCATAACTGGGTGTGTTTTTGAAACAGAATAAACTGTGTACCAGCTTTAAGTACGTATATGCCTAAGACACGTAGAGCAACAGCCAATATAGACGCCCAGCTATTGGAATTGATTAAAGAAATGAAAGAAGAAGCCAGAAAGAGATTAAGAAGCCAGAAAAAGAGATGAAGAGGCCAAAGAAGAAATGAGAAAAAGAAATGAAGAGGTCAGAAGAAGAGTCGAAGAAGCCAAAGAAGAAATGAGAAAAGGAGATGAAGAGGCCAGAAAAAGAGGTTAAGAAGCCAGAAAAAATATGAAGAGGTTAAAAAAGAGCTGAGAAAAAGAGTTGAAGAGGCCAGAAGAAGAGACGAAGAAGCCAAAGAAGAAATAAGAAAAAGAGATGAAGGGGCCAGAAGAAGAGATGAAGAAGCTAGAAAAAGAGACGAAGAAGCCAAAGAAGAAATGAGAAAAAGAGACGGAGAAATAAGAGAGGAACTGAGAAAAAGGGACAAAGAAGCAAGGGAATAAATGAGAAAAAGAGATAAATAAACAAAGAAAATTCTACAACAGGCCAGCAGAATTGAGAATATTACTTTATGGGTCGACGAACGTATGAAGCAGGTAAAAGACGACATCTTCCAGCAAATAGAAAGCAGAGTAAGGGGTATCAGCGACGATGTATATGACAAGCTGACGAATATACAAGAGGAAGTGCATCAGAAAATACAATCACTAGAAAATAAGTGCGAAACCCTAACCAAAGGAAACATCAGGCTCGAAGATAGCCCGGTCGTAAGAATTAAGTTCCCCACATTTGATGGCTCAGTTCCATGGGGTATTTATCTACGCCAGTTCGAAGCCGCTGCTACAGCAAATGGTTGGGGCGAGAGAAAGCGACCTCGTTAATAGTAGCTCTCAGAGGAGATGCCCACGATGTGCTTTAAGGAATTCCCAGGGAGGAACAGAACAGTTTCGACAGCATTCATGAGATTTGGAGACCAGCATCTAAGATAGTTGTATCAAACTCAGCTAAAAAGTCACTGTCAGAAATCAGGCGAAAGTCTGCAGCAATTCGAAGCTGACGTTGCCAAACTAACGCGATCAGCTTACCCCACAGCTCCGGCGGAATTTTTGAATCAGCTGTCGCTGCAAACATTCATTGACGGCATCAGGAATACCGACACTCAACAGGCGCAAAGGATGGCGAGACATAAAAACTTAAACGATGCTTTGGCACATTCGTTAGAATTTGAAGCTGCCAAGCAAACGTCAGAAAGTCATATGAAAATTCGCAGTCTTCAAGTCCAAGAAGAAAATAAAACAGATCCATCCAAGATCATGCAGCTACTAGAGAAAATAGCAGAACAAATAAGTCATGGACACCCAATAAGAGCTCACCGTGCAAATGCCTTGCGCTGCTGGAACTGCGGCAAGGTGGGACATATAAGGGGCGAATGTTGGGCTCTAAGTTCACGTGCAAGGGAGAAAGTGAAGCTAAGGCCGGTAACCATTTCTCAGGTTAGCGATTCTGGCAGGGCTCTCATCGTAAACGGATACGTAAGCCGTAATAAGACCCAGATGGTCGTCGACACAGGCCCACCTAGGACGATTATTTGCCGCAACATGGTTCCAAGATGGCGAGTAAGAGAGCCAGACAGAGTGTACCGAGTAAATGCAGCCAGTGGTGATCGGATCCAGGTATTTGGCGAAACTGACGTCGAGCTCCAAATTGGGACATGGAAGGCAAAGCAGAGAGCCATAGTCGCCGCCATATCAGACCCGATTATAATTGGCTTGGACATACCTCAGGGCCAGTGTGCTAAACTTGATATTGGCACTAACATCCTGACTATCGGCGGTGAAGAAATAATAATGTCGCCTGGCAGTAACCCGGTAGTGCGGAAAATCACCATAGAGGAAAATAGGAACGCCTGCCGTGAAAGTGCTATTCTAGTGAAGAGACTATCCAGTTACTCAGCCAGAAGCTAGTGGAGATGAAAGTATGAGAAAAATACAAGACGAAGGGTGGTGCAAAGACCACGTAAATGTGAAGCCAACCCAGAAAAAGGCCAGTAAACACATTTGTTGGAACAGAGCCGATGTCGAAAGGATAAATACGGCCCGCCGAGATATTTGTGCAAGTAGAAACATCAGAACAACAGCAACTACAGGGAAGAACCACTACCACCTAAGAACTTCGTTAGAAGGAAGCCCCGATATATTGACGAGAAGGAGAACCATCCATTCTGCTGTCGGAATGCATATAAGAATAGAAAGCGACCGCATGAAGACCCTTTATGACGTGCCACCTAATTCAGCTCGTTTTAAAGGAGAAAATCGGGTGTTGTTCTACAAGCCGGTACGACGCAAGCGGCGGTCACGTAAACTACAGAAATTATGGGAAAGTCCGTATAAGGTGGTCAAAAGGGTCAATGGCGTTGTCTGTCAAATTCAGAGCAGCCCGAAGAGCAAGATGAAGGTGGTCCATATGCACAGACTTACACCATACCAAGAAATGTCAGAATTCGATCGGGACGATCGAATATAAGAGGGGGGCAGTGTCACATTTGTCTATGAGAATTAAGTTTAGGAACTTTGTTACTTCTATGGTAGTTTGTTGGTAAGAGCGAACACTCTGGAATGATATTTCTAGAACGGACCAGAAGTGACAGGTGTAGAATAGTGTAGAAGGTCTAGAATCTCTATGGACAGTATAAATAGATGTAGAATAGTGTGGAAGGTCTAGAATCTCTATGGACAGTATAAATAGACGAGCGGTGCGCAAAGTAAGTTAGTTCAGTATTAAGTCGGTGTGGTGAAGAAGTGATCATAGAGTATTAGGCGAGTCAACGGTAAGTGTTGGTGTTTAAGAAGCGATCATAGAAGGCGACTAGTGGAATATAATTCTATGGACATTTAATAATAGAGAGAAACATTTGATACTGGTGTTGTAAAATAGTTGCTTATAATAAATTAGTAGTTTGAAAAGCTGTGTTTTGTTCGTCAACAAATCCAGAACCCCGTAGAACGTAACAATATATTTGAAAATGGCGATATAGCTGTAAGAAAGAGAGTTACGTGTGAGACAAGTTCTAGTGGTGCCTTTGAGAGGATTGGTTTAACATTTCACCAGACTGATGCGATTTCCAACTGGACACTCATTATGAAACTGTCTGTATCCAATGTTGCTTAATACTAATTCAGCAACATATCTGAACTGTGCCGCCGAAGTAGCAACATGTTTGTTGTAAATTAAAATGAGCGGCCTTAACCATGTTAAAGATAATCAATCAAAAATTGTTGCTAAGTTTTCACATTAATTTTCTGTCAGTTGTTTGTCAAAATCGTTGTTCATTTCAAAACTTTTGTAATTCATTACATTTGTTGTTGTTTGTCCTAGAAAATAAAATCATTTGTGGTGTGTTGCTTATATGTAAATACTTATAAAAACATGGATAAGACAAAACAAACAAAAAAAGGTAAACAAGAGAAACCTGAATTTATGGTTGACCTCTTTGATAAGTATAGCAAGAGCAAAATCTGTGATATACCAAAAACAAATACCAAGAAGGAAGTAAACACGTTTGCATCTTATCGGCCCAAACCAGGATATTGTCTGGATTACGATATTTCCCAGACAGATGCCAAGTTAGATGCCGGTAACACGAAAATCAAAATCAAACAGACGAAAGCCAGTTATGTTCCAGTACCACCAGAAGATTTACCCGTAGAAAAACCTAAAAGGGAAAGGAAAATTGTGTACTCACATGCAGGCCCTCCTTGTTGGGAATTCATTGATGAAAGGTATAGGAGGGAACAAGAAGTTTTACAACAACAGTACAGAGAAGATTTGAAAAGAAGAAGACGGGAACGTTTAAAGGCAGAAAGAAAGGAACGTAGGTATAAAAATAAAGATGAAAGGGATATTTTCTGAAGCTGTTCTCTAAAAAAAATAAAACTACCTAACCACACGTTGTAAAATTAATCAGAAAGTTACTTTGTGTTTTTTATAAGTATAACTTAAGCGTCATTTAGGTCAATATTTTTAAGAAGGAATGCGTTAGTAGCGCCTTCTATCAGCAACATTAAATTAAGTTTGGGTTCGGATTTCTCAGCACCAAAACCCCCCATTCCGAACGTTCACGTCATTTTCTTTAAAACTGTCTAAATTAAAATAAATCAAATTGAAAATCAATCTTTAACACAATGCAGACTGGGACACATTCAAAAGCTTTTGGTCAACTGCATTTCATTCTGCCAAACAACGGAGTTGGGAGCTGTTTTGTAGCTTTACTTCAAGTGCACATTATTGTCTGTACAACGATAGTTTCAATTTTTTAATCTAGCCAATATTTTTTGAAAAAAGTTCAATCTATCCGAATGTGTCATGTACTGGGGCACTTTTGGACTATATGATAAACAAAATATTAAGTGACAAATTGGAGTGAGAAGCAGACTATAGTAAATCAAACCTTTTTATCTGATGTCATTACCATCAAAATTAATTGAAAATTTAATTATTGAATTAACTCTTGTAATAGTCGCTTTGATGACGTTTGGTAACTTCATTACGATGTTGGGCCTAGATACCGCTAATACAGCAAAATATTGGGAAACAAAATCTTTGGTTCCTTGCTTTCTTAAAAAAGTTCACTTCATGCTTATTAAATGAAATCGATAAAACTCTGTCAATATAATATTTAATGGTCTTCTTTGTAGGAATTGTAGGAAATTTAACGAAATTTAATCATCAGCTTCAATCTTGGTTCAAGTATCCAGTAAATTTGGGGCTGCCCTTTCCTCATCCTCCAGGTTCATATTGTATATTGTACGGGTATAATTTCAAATGATGGATGTAGCACATAATCATTGAAAAAATTGCGAGTCTGTGGTGGACAATTGTCCGACCAAATGGTTAACTCCTCCACAGAAATATTGTAAACTTCCACCGATTTTGAAAATGATGATGTCATTTCGTTGAATTATCTCCCAGCAACCAACTTGTCACACATACCACACAGAACGTTTTTCTTTGTCGTATTGTGTGTTGTATGATTGAAAGTCCATAGCTTCAAGGAATAGAAGCTCTAAGCGCATTCGTAAAAAGCGGTGTGGGGAGGTATTTTGAATTAACCATCGCTACCTTTTCTGTTTAATTGTTTGATGATTTTTGTTTATCTTCTCTTTCCAAATCTCATCTCCTACTTGCCTGTTCTAGGCGTTCATTATATTTCTAATGTATTGTTACGTTCTACGGGTTTCTGGATTTGTTGATTAACAAAACACAGCTTTCCAAACTACTAATTTATTATTACCAACTATTTTCCAACACCAGTGCCAAATAAAATATTTCTCTCTATTACTAAATGTCCATAGAACTATATTCCACTATCGCCTTCTATGATCGCTTCTTATACACCAACACTTACTGTTGACTCGCTTAATACTCTATGATCACTTTTCTACACCACCTTATTCAATACTGAACTTACTTACTCTGCGCACCGCTCGTCTATTTATACTGTCCATAGAGATTCTAGACCTTCTACACTATTATACACCTGTCACTTCTAGAAATATCATTTCAGAGTGTTCGCTCTTACCAACACACTTTATAATTGACATCAGACCATAGAAGCAACAAAGTCCATAAACTTAATTATCATAGACAAATGTGACAGTATTATAAAACTACTAATTAAAACATTCAATGAAAGGCTTCTCTCCTCTTTTTTGTTGTTGTCTGGAGAGAAGCCTTTCATTGAATGTTTTAATTATGTATCCCAGACTATGTGACATTTAGAAGTGTATTATAAAACATCTGCGACCTTCGGTTGAGGAATCTTGTATATTAATTTGATAACTGTCTCATTCATCGCAAGTATCATTGACGATTGAATTCCCCATTGAAAATATTGTGAATCAACAGTTTTGGTACATCTTCCACGGCGATGTTTTTACTTTGGCAATCTTCTTTGTAAAGCTAGTACATTTTGCTGGTATTCAAATTTGCTCCCAGATATTGTTGCAGAATTTTCTCATATGCAATGAGATTTTTACACTGGAAGCGTTCAACTATGTTCACTAACGATATTTCTGATATCTGCAGTTATTTTATTCAGTGAAAATGTTCTTCCCTGCTGATCTTGAACTACCAACCCACCACTGCGTCTTTTGTATAAAGCTGTACCTACAAAAGTCTGTTATATGCTGAGTGTATGCAAAAAATATTTTGCAAACTGGAGTATCAATGTTATTTTTATTTAAAAAAAATACCGCAGTGTCTGGGTTTTTCCCATGCTGCAGAAACGTTTCAATTTAGAAGACAAATTGCATGCAGGCCCTTTTTTTCGTGCTTTGGTCAGTTTATTGGTTTTTGTAAGATACACTTCTATTGCAGTCCTTTTTTCTCTTCAAAACTGCCATTTTCCAACATTTCTTGTTTTGTTTCTCAGTTTCTTCTCTTTCATGTTCCTTTGTTTCAGATTTACTGGGTTTAATTTGGGAAAAAATCGGATGTCAGATATCTCTTGTAGTGGAAGTCTGCATCTAAATCATGAATACTAATTTCTTCCTCAGATTCTGGTTCAACATTATTTCTATTAGAGTCATTTTCATGCAGGCCCTTTTTTTCGTGCTTTGGTCAGTTTATTGGTTTTTGTAAGATACACTTCTATTGCAATCCTTTTTTCTCTTCAAAACTGCCATTTTCCAACATTTATTGTTTTGTTTCTCAGTTTCTTCTCTTTCATGTTCCTTTGTTTCAGATTTACTGGGTTTAATTTGGGAAAAAATCGGATGTCAGATATCTCTTGTAGTAGAAGTCTGCATCTAAATCATGAATACTAATTTCTTCCTCAGATTCTGGTTCAACATTATTTCTATTAGGGTCATTTTCGTTAACTTGTGAGTTTTGATTTAGATTTGGAGAAATGTCTAATCACTTTAGAACTGTCTAGTGGCGTTGAACTATCCTGAAATTGTATCTCTAGAATGCAAAAAAAAGATAAAATAAACTATAGTGAATTGCAGATTCTTTCAATTTCCAGATGCAATTTATAACCTTTCAGTCGACACAAATATTAGTGTTACGTTCTATGGCGTTCTGGATTTGTTGACTAACAAAACGCAGATTTTCAAACTATTTATTATAACCAACTATTTTCCAACACCATAAGCACATCAACTAAAATATTTCTCTATTTCTAAATGTCCATAGAACTATATTCCACTATCCGCCTTCTATGATCGCTTCTTATACACTAACATATACTGCTGACTCGCTTAATACTCTATGATCACTTACTCTGCACCACACTAATTCAATGGTATACTAACTTAATCTGTGTACCGCTCGCCTATTTATACTGTCCATAGAGATTCTAGACGTTCTACACCTGTCACTTCTGGTCCCTTCTAGAAATATCATTCCAGAGTGTTCGCTGTTACCAACAAACTACAACTGACCATAGAAGTAACAAAGACCATAAACTTAATTCTCATAGACAAATGTGACACTGCCCCCCTTTCATATTGGATCGTCCTGGTCGAATTCTGACATTTCTTGGTATGGCGTAAGTTTGTGCATATGGACCACCTTCATCCCCACTAAGCATGGTAACTTACAAATGCTTACCGCAACGTTAAATAATCTAGCATTAAGTAAGTTAAGTTTGCAACATTTCTAAATGTTTGCAGGCAAAAAACCAATGCAAACTTACAAATGAAACTTTAACGTAACTTTCAAATATAATATCTCGTTTGCCGGCTTGTTGTTTTTCTCCATTTGTAAGCTCACGTAAAGTTACAATTGTAATGTTTCTGAAAGTTTGTTTTAATTTGTAAACAACATTTATTTAAATTCCCTCCGTTTTGGTGATCGTGTATGTTCGATCGTATGTCATCGTCGTCCAATAGCAACATAGCAACACCGACGCCAACAGCGAACTGACGCTGACAAAGCGCCCGGCGTTAATTAATGGCGGTTTGTTGTTTACATTTTTTATAATTGCGTCATCATAAGTTGTTATTTAATCTATGTCTATTTATTTTCCTGGAAGTTTTAAAGATTGAACAATCTTATTGTAGCCTGAATTGTTTGAATTTTGGGTAATTAAGTAATTCGTTGTCTGGAGTGTAGATAATGAAACATGAAGTATATCCACAAACATTTCAGGTAAGAATCCCTAAAACAGCAATAAAATTAGTCACTTTTCTGTTGCATAATTATTTTGGTATGTGGCTATTGGTGAATTATTATGAAATATACTGTACAAAAAAGAAAACCTAACCTTGCTAAATACGAATTTTGTTATGTCCTTAGAAGCAGCCTGGAGATGTCTTACCTGGTCAGACCAATTCATTTTAAAACGTTAAATATGATTGATCTATGGAAGCATGTGGCTTATCCATAGCAATCGACATCATAAAAACAGTGGAACAGTATCCTATGCTATGGAACATTCATATGGGTTAACTAGTCAGCAGCGGAACATGTGGAACATGCAAAAAAGAGCAATAAGGATTGCAACAAGAAAGCTGCCCAAATGTGTTCGAGGCTATATCCTTCTTCAGTTTATGTATTCAAAATATCCAGTGAATGATGAAGCTCGCAACAATACCAGGTGCAGGCATGAATTGAAAATACAGTTGCACAAAAAGGAGAAAACAAAGCAGATGTTTGATTACTTGGAAATCAAATTCCTCAATTTTCTACCTAATGTTATTAAGATGCTCCCACTAACAAGATTACAGTAGGCACTAGTGGATGTAATAAGACAAAAACCAAAATGAAGGAATTTATTTGTGCTCTAAACTAATGTGTATAGTGTCTGTGTGTGAGTGCGCTAAGCAAAAGCTTTGGAAGGCAAGTTCCACTAGCCACAGACTTTTTATATAAGTACATAATTCATTGTAGTCATAATTTTGCTTTATTTTAACTCAATGTTTCTGAATGTACACAGACATTGGCGGTACTATACTTACTCGATAGGGATAGTTACGACATGTGTGAACACTTTCAGAGACTGTCACTATATTTAAGCTATTTTCGCAGTAAAGTTGTATTCATTTCCGTGTGCTTGATTTATCCATTGCATATCTTACGTTTGCTTAATTAAACTTTTTCTAAAATCGAAATGAACGCACCATTTTAGATATTTCTTTTTCACAATAGTATTTGATATGTTGACTTTATTTCATGTAACATGTTACCACATATTTTAGAAGCTAAAAAAATTCTCGCCTCTCAAAACATAATGCTACAGAAGACTTTGTTTTTGTTATTGGTGTTTCACACGTTTTTCTAGACGACTAAGAGTTATTTAGTAAAACAATATCAAAAACAATTAATTGGTATTCATTTAGAAACAAGAATTTTTGAAATCGGTCAATTAATAACAATATCACGAGTTCAAGTTATCTATTTTGTCGCTGAGTTTTGACTAGAACTGCATTTTAGGCTAAACATGGACACTTGCTATATGACTTAACTATCTCTATCGAGTAACTATAGTCGGTACTTATAAAGACAGTGACTTACCATGTACATTTGATGGTCAATAAAGTCTGTATATCTATCTATCAGCAGAAATGAAATGTGTTGTAAGTCTTTAATTTTTTTATGTAATAAAGATTTTATTCTAATTAACATTGTCTTAAGTCATTTTTTACAGTTTTACAAGAAATATATATTATGTATAAATACACCTATACCTATATTCAGTATCAGTTTGTAACTTGAAATAAATTCAGTTAATCAAATAGTTTCCTTTTTCCAAAAATGCTTGGACACATTGGTTAGTAATTCAAGTTGCAGTCTTTTAAAAAATCTATCAGTATGTACCATATTTGAAAAATGACTTCATCGATAATTTCTTTAAATCAACCCTTACGTTTTTGTTGGCTTTTTTAAAGTTCTAACATGTAAAGTTGTAGAAAACTAGCAGTTTTAAAATTTTTATTCATCGATTACACAAATTTTTTTTCGTGCTATCAACTCAAGATTTACAATAAAAATTTGAAATTTAGTGGTTTTGTATCGCTTGATGTGTACTTTAAAAATAGTCAACAAAAAGCTAAGGTTGTCATTTACAAAAATTATCAATGACATTTGACACAAATTGTATAATACATTTTTGAAAAGATTGTAACTGAGAATATTATCTGACTCAGCATTTTTGAAAAAAAGCTGAAGTAGATTAATTGGAATTATCCCAGGTTACAAACTTGCACTGTATATATAATATATACAATTGCAGATACGTTGCAAATGTAAGTTTAAATTTTACAACTTTGCTAGGTCCTTTTAAAATTGAAGCTTGCTGTAAGGTAACATGTGTAAGTATAAAGAAAGTTTGTAACAGCTCACTACAGTAAACTTGCAGTAAAGTTACAAAAGAAACACTTGCATATGTAAAGTCACTGGGGGGAAGATTTGCCATTTGCAACAAACTTGCAGGAAGCTTTCTGCAAGTAATCTATCAAACTTACACTTGCTTTGGAAAAGATTCTGCAATGTTAATGCAATATTACCTTGCTCAGTGGGTCTTGCTTTTCGGGCTCCTCTGAATACGATAGACAACGTCATTAATCCTTTTGACCAGCTTATAAGGATCTTTCCATAATTTCTGTAGTTTCGGTGACCGTCCCTTGCGTCGCACTGAATTGTGGAACCACACACGATCTCCTTGTTTAAAACCAGCTGAATTAGCTCGCACATCATAACGGATCTTCATGCGGTCGCTTTCTATTCGTATATGCATTCCGACAGCAGAGTGGATGGATTTCCTTGTCGTCAATATATCGGAGCTTTCTTCAAGCGAAGTTCTTACGTGGTACTGGCTCTTCCATGTAGTTGCTCTTATTCTGGCGTTTATACTTGCACAAATATCTCGGCGGGCCCTATTCATCGTGTCGACATCGGCTCTGTTCCAAAAAATGTGTTTACTGACATTTTTGTGGGTTGGATTCACATTTACATGGTCTTTACACCCTTCGTCTTGTACTTCTCTCATAATTTCTTCTCCACTTGCTTCTGGCTGAGTAACTGGGTCGTCTCTTTCTCTCAAAGCTGTCTTCACTGGAATGGCACTTTTACGGCAGACATTGCTATTTTCCCCTATGGTGATTTTTCGCACTGCCAGGTTACTGCCAGGCGACATTATTATTTCTCCACCACCGATAATCAGGATGTTAGTGCCAAGATCAAGTTTAGCGCACTGACCCTGAAGTATGTCTAAGCCAATTTAATCGGGTCTGATATGGCGGCGACGATGGCTCTCTGCTTTGCATTCCATGTCCCAATTTGCAGCTCGACGTCAGTTTCGCCAAATACCTGGATCCGATCACCACCGGCTGCATTTACTCTGTACACTCTGTCTGGTTCTCTTACTCGCCATCTTGGAACCATGTCGCGGCGAATAATCTAAGTGCGCCTGTGTCGACCACCATCTGGGTCTTATTACCGCTTACGTATCCGTCTACGACGAGAGCGCTGCCAGAATCGCTAACCTGAAAAATGGTTACCAGCCTTAGGTTCACTTTCTCCCTTGCGCATGATCTTAAAGTCCAACATTCGCCCCTTATATGTCCCACCTTGCTGCAGTTCCAGCAGCGCAAGGCATTTGCACGGTGAGCTCTTATTGGGTGTCCATGAAACGTCGGCCTTATTTGTTCTGGTATTTTCTCTAGTAGCTGCATAATCTTCGATGAATCTGTTTTATTTTATTCTTGGACTTTGAGGCTGCGAACTTTCACATGATTTTCCAACACGTGCTTTACCGCTTCAAACTCCAAGGAATGTGCCAAAGCATCGTTCAAGTTTTTGTGTCGCGTCATCCTCAGCGCCTGTTGCGTGTCGGTATATCTGATGCCATAAATGAAGGTTTGCAGCGACAGCTGGTTTAAAAACTCCATGTAAGCTGTGGGGTGGGCTGATCGCATCAGTTTGACACCGTCGGCGTGGAGATGTTGGAGACTTTCGCCCGATTTCTGACAACGATTTTTCAACTGCAATCGATACAACTGTTTTAAATCCTGGTCGCCAAACCTCATCTCTAATTGATGTCTAATGCTGTCAAAATTCAGCGGTTCTTCCCTGGGAATACCTTGAAGCACATCTAGACCATGACCTGTGAGAGCTACAATTAACAAAATCGCTTTCTCTCTCTCTCGCCCCAGCCATTTGTTGTAGTAGCGGCTTCACACTGGCGTAGATAAATACCTCATGGGACTGAGTCATCAAATGTGGGGATCTTAATTCTTACGACCGGGATATCTTCGAGTCGGATGTTGCCTTTTGCTAGGGTATTACACCTATTTTCTAGTGATTACATTTTCTGCTAAACTTCTTGTATACTTGTCAGTTTGTCATGTAGATCGTCGCTGATACCCCTTACTTGGCTTTCTGCTTGCTGGAAGATATCGTCTTTTACCTGCTTCATACGTTCGTTCACACATAAAATAATATTCTGATTTCTGCTGGCTTGTTCTTGCAGAATGTTCTTTGTTTCTTCGTCTCTTTTTCTCATTTCTTCTTTGGCTTCTTCGTCTCTTTTTCTCATTTTTTCTTTGGCTTCTTCGTCTCTTTTTCTCAGCTCTTCTTACGCTTCTTGGTCTCTTTTCTAGCTTCTTCATCTCTTTTTCTCGCTTCTTCTTTAGCTTTCTCGTCTCTTCTTCTGGCCTCTTCATCTCTTTTTCTCATTTCTTCTTTCGCTTCTTCATCTCTTTTTTTCAGCTCTTCTTTAGCCTATTCATTTTTTTTCAGGCTTCTTCTTTCATTTCTTTAATCAATTCCAAATGTGGGGACCTTAATTCTTACGACCACGCTATCTTCGAGGCTTGTGTTTCCTTTGGCTAGAGTTTCACACTTCTTTTCTAGTGAATGCACTTTATGTTGTACTTCCGCCAGCTTGTCATGTACATCGTCGCTGATACCCCTTACTCTGCTTTCTACTTGCTGGAAGATGTCGTCTTTTACCTGCTTCATACGTTCGTCGACACATAAAGTAATATTCTCAATTCTGCTGGCCTGTTCTTGTAGAATTTTCTTTGTTTCTTCATATCTTCTTCTCATTTCTACCTTTGCTTCTTCGTCCCTTTTTCCCAGTTCCCCTCTTATCTCTCCGTCTCTATTTCTCATCTCTTCTTTGGCTTCTTCGTCTCTTTTTCTAGGTTCTTCATATATTTTCCTGGCTTCTTCTTTAGCTTATTCGTCTTCTCTTCTTCTGCCCTCTTCATCTCTTTTTTATCATTTCTTCTTTGGTCTCTTCATTTCTTTTTCTCATTTCTTCTTTCGCTTCTTCGTCTCTTTTTCTCAGCTGTTCTTTAACCTCCTCAACTCTTTTTCTGGCTTCTTCATCTCTTTTTCTGGCCTCTTCTTTCATTTCTTTAATCAATTCCAATAGCTGGGCGTCCATATTGGCTGTTGCGCTACGTGTCTTAAGCATAGACGTACTTAAAGCTTGTACACAGTTTATTCTGTTTCAAGAACACACCCAGTTATGAATTACTGCTGACCCTGATCTTCCAGAGATTCTAGAAATTTCCACGTTTTTTGAACGAATATTCTGGAAAATATTTCCGCTAGCAGCTTCAAAATCCCACTTCTGACAGCAGTTGTTACGTTCTACGTGGTTCTGGATTTGTTGACTAACAAAATACAGCTTTTCAAACTACTAATTTATTATAAGCAACTATTTTCCAACACCAGTATCAACTAAAATATTTCTCTCTATTATTAAATGTCCATAGAACTGTATTCCACTATTCGCCTTCTATGATCGCTTCTTATACACCAACACTTACTGCTGACTCGCTTAATACTCTATGATTGATCACTTATTCTACACCACACTCAATACTGAACTAACTTACTCCATGTGCCGTTCGTCTATTTATACTCTCCATATAGATTCTAGAGCGTATATATATATATATATATATATATATATATATATATATATATATATATATATATATATATATATATATATATATATATATCTATATATATATATATATATATATATATATATATATATATATATATATATATATATATATATATATATATATATATATCCATTGCTAAGGAAAAAATGGAAAAACGGAAAAAATTGATATTGCTAAATAGACAATCACCAAACTTTATATAGGTAAGACATGTAGAATTTTCAAAGTTTATATTTAGGAATTAAACGCTCTTAATACAGAAAAATGCGATTCGAATTTCTTCAAACTATTTATTACATACAACCATTTTATCCGCGGTTACACAGTTAAAAATTGCCCATGTCACAGAAAAGTTAAAATTAAATCCATGAAAAGGTCTGAAGGTCAATAAACAAACAAAAAATTTGTGGAAATAAGAACTTTCACCTTTTTTCAAAGTCAGTACGAAATATGCAATAATTCTTTAAATTATTCCACGGATTTAAATTCAAGTCCGCCAATTAATATGTTTTCGGCATTATGAGTATAGACATTCGTTGATATGATGGTTTTGTTTAATTTTCAGGTCTCTTATTGTATGTAACCACTATACAACAGGTGTATTGCGAACTTATACCATTACCCGGATATTATAAACTATTCTGAATTGAAATATGAAAATTCTTGTGGTGTGTTTTCTATAATTATCAGTTCAAAGAGAATAGTTAAGGCTTCAGATCGTTTCCTGTTATCCCGGAATTGACACCAACTTCCTGATTTCAAAATACCCTATATATTATTACATTTTTAGAATCCTTGTCAAATGTTAATATGGCTTTATGTACCTCGTGTCTGGATTTTGACCGGCCAAAAACTTGTTGGTCAAAATCTCAGTAAATTGAAGTCAGAAACTGTTGGGTATTTATTTTTATTAATTGCATGTAATTGATCTTTGTCTTGCATTTTGTTATCTTTCATGTAAATGTAAGTAAAATCAAACGATAATACGATTGCGCATTTTGGAATCTTTGTTTTTCCTCCAATGGGAATTGTTGGCAGGCCAGTAAATGTTTGTACATTCTGCATCACGGTTAGAATATTTTTCTTTGCAAAAGCGATACACAGTAAACCTTCCCTGCTTCTCGCACTTCCCTGTAGTATGACCAAATTTCATTTTTAGGTTTAGTTCGCTTCATTTTTATTTACAAAAGGCAACTCAAATACTATCATAGCCTATGCTATTGACATGTGAGATGTGACAACAACTTCTTTGAGGTTAGAACACAGTACAGAAGCCAAACGTTAGAACAAGGTCCAACAATTCATGGATAAATTGACAGGCAATACCAGTGAACTCAACTATAACGTTGAGTTCACTGGGCAATACAGGTCACAATATATGCTTTCATCTATTTCGGGAGTTTCGCTATATCGGTACAGATGGCGGGCCGTTCAGATCTTCACCAGTCAAAAACCTCCGGGTCAATATCTGAGATTTTGAGTGACACCGTAGTTGGTACTTATGTCTAATAATTTCCAAAATATGGCGACAAAAATTGACATCTGAAGATGTTTAAGAAAACTGTTTTTGTTGACTGAGTTTTATCTCTTCAGCTACAATTTTATTCTATTTTATTTATTATTTCTGAACGTCTGAATTTTATTATATTTTAATGCTGAAATATTGCTTCATCTCAAGCAGTTGACAGTTCCTGAGAAAATTATACAGAGTCCTAAAACATTATTGTTTTTTTTTTAATTTCAAACAACTGTAACTTGACTTATATTATATTATTGCATATTTGAATTCTGCGTTTACTTCTCGGCGGACATGTTTTACACTGTTTTATATTATTTTTTATTTTAACCAAAATATTTCATTATTTAGTAAATTTGGGACATCTTTCAGATCTGACCCGGTTTTTTTATTTTATAAAATAAATCGACAAGGGAAAATGTATCGACTCTGGAAAAAATTACTTTTACTTTAAAAGGTTTTACCAATGGTAAATTAAAAACTATCCCGAAAAGTAGCTAATGAGAAATTAAAACAACCTTTCTTAGTTTTATGTATGTATCCAAAGCTGTCCATTTATTGTCCTTAACAAAATTTCCATGGAACCCTTACATCAACTTGTCAGATTTGGCAATTTCTAACTCTAAGAAACGAATAACTTATTTCATAAACAGTTGACACTAAAAACAATCCCCCACTTGTTTGGAAACAAATTCGTATTAGTCAAATGTGAATTCAAAACGTTCCTGCAATACATTGACTTCACAATATTATTTATCTAATTTGAATTTGCCCCCAAAAAATAGTAGCTATAGTGAAATTTAAAAAATCAATACTTGGCTGTTTTAAATTTATTATTTTTGGTTTCAGTATCGACATTGGTTTCTATTATTGCCAACTATATAATAATTATGATAAAAATGTTTAGTACTTACGAATATTTAAAATGTATACATTTTAAATTTTCTTTTTACAAGTACAAGCTAAGGCTTCTTTGTGCAGCACATTGTATAATGTCATGACAAATATATTACTGTTACTATCATTATGACTTCCATTATAACATCAACGCACAGTGATAAAACTGGAATGTCTTTAATCATTAGCACTAACAAATCCATGGCCAACAGTTCGCGTAAAAATAAAGAGATGACTAAAACAAAACAAAACTAAATGTTGAACAATAATATTACACCAGGCCAAAATATGTAAACGCAATATTCTTTCAAAGAGATGGTTCTAAGACATTTCCACCGACTGCGAAGCATTTATTTATTCTTTTTCAAAAATGATACAATCACAGACAAAAAATCCAGAGGGGTTAAGTCAGGTGATCTTGCTGGCCATCTAAAGGGCAATTTGCCATCCACATTTTTTAAACATATACTCTAAAATGTCTACATTTTGAATGGTGTGCGGTGGTGCCCCATTTAATTAATACCATGCAGCAGCAGCCTAGTGTGGAAGACTTTGCAACGCAACTTTCACAATAGTCTGTAGAATCATACAATATCTACTGCCATCAAGATTCTCGTCATAAGAACATAGTGACATAATTATATTTCCTTTAATAGCGCAAAATGCGTTAAAACTCCAAGTGTCTTTAAAGTTTTTTTGCTGCACGATATGGGTATTTTTAGGGCTCCAGTAGTGGCTATTATGGCGGTCTTTTATACCGTTTTTGGTAAACTTTGCTTCATTAGTCCATATTCTTTTGCTAGTGAAAGTAGTATTATCTTGTGTTCGTAACAAGAACCATTGACAGAACTCAACACGACGATTGAAGTCTTCATTCAACAGGTGGTGGACAATAGTTGGCTTATCTTATAGGTTTGCTATTTATCCTTTTTAAAATAGTAGATTTAGGTGTATCTAATTCTTGTTACACATCATTTTAAGGGTATGCTGTAAAATATCCCAGAACAGTTGTAGCTAACTCTCGATTGTCCAACTGAGTTTTAAGCTTTTGAATCTTGCCACGGGGGTTCCTAATTCCTCGAGATTTTTAAGTAGTTCTTTAACTATCTTCGTCGTAGATCTAGGGCGACATGGAAAACGTACTGCAAACATCTAACACGCCCTGTCAGCAATTCTGTTATATTCACCATAAATAATACCTAATTAACTTAAGCAGGTCCTAATTACTATATCTTACAAATGACAAATCCATAATTATTTTCTTTTAACTGGGAGCAGCAAAGAACAGTACCGTTACTTGAAGTTGGAATCGTCAAATTTAGCAACTTGTGTTTGTTTCATAGCAACCTTGTTGAAAGCAAACCTTGACACTTCTGGTCGCATAATACTAAAATTAGTTGATTTATTTTCTATTATACAGTTTTCTGCGTGGAATTAAAAATAAAAAATTTCGGAACGCAGCAACTGCGTTATAGTAGCGAATTTTCATAAGAATTGTACACTATTATTATACGGCATATTAGTAAAGTTAATACTTTAAACTTACACACGCCTTGAAGATCGATTTTAGAGGTCCTAGTACGTGCACATTTGAAGAATTCTTCCGAAAGTGTTATCATCGATATCTCTCTATTATCAAAAAATCTTGGGTTCTAACTCCTTTTGAGAAAAATGGCCAAAACTCAATTTTCTATGAAGCTAAAAAACTAAATTTTGCTATATCTGGAGATAGTGTAAGTCTCTTTAAAAAAAACTTGTATTGCAAATTGCATTAAAGTTATACAGCAGATTTCCAGAAGGAAACTTAATCCACATTTAGAAAAGTAAGGTATCTGCCAAATTATAAACGTAGCAGTTATTTTTCCTTATTAATCGCCAGTATGATTTCGTTTTAGTCAACCTAATCAAACTGGTGTTTTCAATATCAACAATAACAAAATTACAATTTCAGACTCAAAGGTGACAAACTTATTTAGGCGTTTTAAACAAAAAATGATATCTTGTTCAAAACGCATGAAATCAGTGCACTATTGTTTCTCCAAATGTCAAAAGAAAACATAAAAAACATATAGTCATAGAGCTGGATTCGATCGCGTATCCTTCTGCTTATTACGAGGCAAGCGCGATGCCCCCTCCGCCATCTAGGCATACGTCAATTAACATTTTATTTGCGTGATACTTTAGATCGGCTTCATACCAGGGATATTATATTCAAACTATACGTAACAATTAATTACAGAATTAGTGGAATTACCATTGAAACACATCTCACGACTGTTTCGGTCTTATATGACGTCTTATGTTTAAGCTTAAAGATAAAAGAAACTGTTTTAGAATAATTTTTATAGAGACTTGGCTTGATTTTGTTTACATTTCTACTAGGTATATTATGCGACAGCATAATATATCTATGCTGCGCTAAAACTGTATTCGAGGCCGTTCATAAAGCTACAAATATACTGTCTTTTAATATTTGATTGAATCCCCCAGTTAAATAACAATCACTGGGTAAATTTTTAATTCCATGTGGTCTGTAATTTTCCATAATTGCGGCCGAGATTTCACGATTGTTGGTTCGGGTAGTATGTTTTATGCCTGGTATATATTTAGTTTGGTTACCGCTGATGTATGGTTTATACCTGTTGTAACAATCAGTCTACGCGTGGCAGTTAACTGCCCTGTCTGTCAGGCATTGGACTTTAACCACTAAGTCGCATGTCTTTGGGATTTTATTTTTAATTTGGAAAACATTCTAAATATTGTGTACCAAATTAGTTAACATTTTTAACATAGGTTTATATGCACTATTTCTAGGCACATGTAAAGTCTCATTCCAGTTACTCCGATACTTACAAAAATATAGCGTTTTCATCAAGTTTTCCCCGATTTTCCACCGGAAAAACTTGAGCATAAAGGCTGACTTACGAACTTGATCTCGGTTTTCGCCCCAACAATATTTTTACCAAGTTTGATTGAAATCAGTTTCGTATTTCTTGAGTTATCGCTCGGATACATATATATATATATATATATATATATATATATATATATATATATATATATATATATATATATATATATATATATATATATATATATATATATATATATATATGAGAATTTTAAAATTAGTTAAAAATTTGGTGTTATATTGGAATGAGTTCTCCAATAATGGTAGATGAATACTAGTGGCAGTTGCACGAGTGTTGTTGGTAGAAATTCTGAAAAAGAAGCATACGCTGAACAAAATTTTTAAAGTGACATTTTATAAAAATATTTTGGCAGTTTAGTTTGGAACATAAAATAAAATTGTGTTAACTGCAAGCACAAGCTTATGCTTATTTGTGGAACATACTGTAAAATTTAAATCAATAAACATACTATATATATATATATATATATATATATATATATATATATATATATATATATATATATATATATATATATATATATATATATACAGTTTTTAACGGACCTTGGTTTTGGGTTTTAGGGACCCAAATTCTCGCTCATCTGAAGAAATTTTTTCAAAAGCTTTTCATCGTGACCTCTCTAATAACGAATTTTTCTTACTGAAAATTCGCTAAAAACCTAAAGAAAAGTCTTGTTCTACAAAGTTTCTAAGAGAAAATCTAAAAAAGTGATTCATATTCAAAAATAATGAAATATTTTAGTTAAGACGCATAAATAATATAAAACAATATAAAATATCTCCGTGGAGAATTAAACGCAGAATTCAAATATGCAACAATATCCAGAGTGTTTCAATTGAGAAAGTCAAGTTACGGTTGTTTGAAGTTTCTAGAAATGAATGTTTTAGGAGGACCCTGTATAATTTTCTCAGACTCTGTCAACTGCTTGAGATCAGTATTTCAGCATTAATATGTAAGGAAATCGTAGCTGAAGAAATAAAACTCAGTTAACAAAAACAGTTTTATTAAGTAAACCTTATCAGATGTGAATTTTTGTCTTCCGGTCGCCATATTTTGGAAATTATTGGAGATAAGTACCAACTATGGTACGTAAAGTCATATTATAATTTGACAAAGATTCCAAAAATGTCCTAATATATTGGGTGTTCCATTTGAAATAATGATGACGGTGTTCACTTCCGGCCCACTGAGCAAGGTAATATTGCATTAACATTGCAGAATCTTTTCTAAAGCAAGTGTAAGTTTGATAGATTACTTTTAGAAAGCCTCCTGCAAGTTTGTTGCAAATGGCAAATCTTCCCCCCAGTGACTTTACATATGTAAGTGTTCCTTTTGTAACTTTACTGCAAGTTTATTGTATTGAGCTGTTACAAACTTTCTTTATACTTACACATGTTACCTTACAGCAAGCTTCAATTTTAAAAGGACCTAGCAACGTTGTAAAATTTAAACTTACATTTGCAACTTACCTGCAATTGTATATATTATATATACAGTGCAAGTTTGTAACTTGGGTTAATTCAAATTAATCTACTTCAGCTTTTTTTCAAAAATGCTCGGAGTCAGATAATATTCTCAGTTACAATCTTTTCAAAAATGTATTATACAATTTGTGTCAAATGTCATTGATAATTTTTGTAAATGACAACCTTAGCTTTTTGTTGACTATTTTTAAAATACACATCAAGCGATACAAAACCACCAAATTTCAAATTTTTATTATAAATCTTGAGTTGAAAGCACGAAAAAAATTGTGTAGTTATCAATGAATAAAATTTCTAATCTGCTGGTTTTCTACAACTTCACATGTAAGAACTTTAAAAATAGTCAACAAAAACGTAGCGTTGATTTAAAGAAATTATCGATGAAGTCATTTTTCAAATATGGTACATATTGTATAGATTTTTTAAAAGACTGCAACTTGAATTACTAATCAATGTGTCCAAGCATTTTTGAAAAAAGGAAACTGTATTTGATTAACTGAATTTATTTCAATTTACAAACTGATACTGAATATAGATATATAGGTGTATTTATACATAATATATATTTCTTGTAAAACTGTAAATAATGACTTAAGACAATGTTAACTAGAATAAAATCTTTATTACATAAAAAAATTAAAGACTTACAACACATTTCATTTCTGCTGATAGATAGATATATACACTTTATTGACCATCAAATGTACTTGGTAAGTCACTGTCTTTATAAGTACCGACTATAGTTACTTAATAGAGATAGTTAAGACATATAGCGAGCGTGTCCATGTTTAGCCTAAAATGCAGTTCTAGTCAAAACTCAGCGACAAAATACATAACTTGAACTCGTGATATCGTTACCGATTTCAAAAATTCTTTTTTCTAAATGTATACCAATTAATTGTTTTTGATATTGTTTTACTAAATAGCTCTTAGTCGTCTAGAAAAACGTGTGAAACACCAATAACAAAAACAAAGTCTTCTGCAGCATTGCTTGGTTTGAGAGGCGAGAATTTTTTTAGCTTCTAAAATATGTGGTAACATATCTGACATAAAATAAAGTCAACATATCAAATACTATTGTGAAAAAGAAATATATAAAATGGTGCGTTCATTTCGATTTTAGAGAAAATTTAATTAAGCAAACGTAAGAATATGCAATGGATAAATCAAGCGCAGGGAAATGAATACAACTTCACTGCGAAAATAGCTTAAATGTGGCGACAGTCTCTGAAAGGGTTCACGCATGTCTTAACTATCCCTATGGAGTAAGTATAGTACCGTCAATGTCTGTGTACATTCAAAAACATTGAGTTAAAATAAAGCAAAATTATGACTACAATGAATTACGTATATATATATATATATATATATATATATATATATATATAAAGTCTGTGGCTAGTGAAACTTGCCTTCCAAAGCTTTTGCCTAACGCACTCACACACACCACAGACACACACACTAAAAAGAATGAATACAAGTACCCTGTAACACTATATACATTAGTTTAGAGCACCAATAAATTCCTTCACCTTGGTTATTGTTTTATAACATCAACTAGTGCCTACTGTAATCTTGTTAGTGGGAGCATCTTAATAACATTAGGTAGAAAACTGAGGAATTTGATTCCCAAGTAATCAAACATCTGCTTTGTTTTCTCCTTTTTGTGCAAGTTTATTTTTAATTCATGCCTGCACCTGGTATTGATGTTGCGAGCTTCATTATTCACTGGATATTTTGAATACATATACTGAAGAAAGATATAGCTGGAAGGGTACCTAAGTATCCCATTGGCCTGGAACACATTAGGGCTTGTTGCAGGCCTTATTGCTCTTTTTTGCATGATAAACACATGTTCCTCTGCTGATGATTTAACCCTTATGAATGTTCCATAGCATAGGATACTGCGACAAGTGCAAAATAAGCAATCCTGGCAGCTTGACGGGTACTGTACTGTTCCACTGTTCTTATGATGTCGATTGCTATGGATAAGCCACATGCTTCCATAGGTCAATCATATTTAACGTTTTAAAATGAATCGGTCTGACCAGGTAAGACATCTCCAGGCTGCTTCTAAGGACATAACAAAATTCGTATTTAGCAATTAGGTTTTCTTTTTCGTAAGAGTATATTTCATAAAAAGAAACAAAAATATAAATGCAGCCATTTTATAATAATTCACCAATAGCCACATACCAAAATAATTATGGAACAGAAAAGTGACTAATTTTATTGCTGTTTTAGGGATTCTTACCTGAAATGTTTGTCGATATACTCCATGTTTCATTATCTACACTACAGACAACGAATTACTTAATTACCCAAAATTCAAACAATTCAGGCTACAATAAGATTGTTCAATCTTTAAAACTTCCAGGAAAATAAATAGACATAGATTAAATAACAACTTATGATGACGCAATTATAAAAAATGTAAACAACAAACCGCCATTAATTAACGCCGGGCGCTTTGTCAGCGTCAGTTCGCTGTTGGCGTCGGTGTTGCTATGTTGCTATTGGACGACGATGACATACGATCGAACATACACGATCACCAAAACGGAGGGAATTTAAATAAATGTTGTTTACAAATTAAAACAAACTTTCAGAAACATTACAATTGTAACTTTACGTGAGCTTACAAATGGAGAAAAACAACAAGCCGGCAAACAAGATATTATATTTGAAATTTACGTTACAGTTTCATTTGTAAGTTTGCATTGGTTTTTTGCCTGCAAATATTTAGAAATGTTGCAAATTTAACTTGCTTAATGGTAGATTATTTAACGTTGCGGTAAGCATTTGTAAGTTACCATGCTTAGTGGGGGTATACCTGGAAACGATCTGAAGCTGTAACTGTCCTTTTTGAACATATAATTATAACAGAAAACATACCTATAGAAATTTTCAGACTACAAATCAGAGTAGTTCCTGATATACGGCTAACAGTCCAAATTCGTAAGACACCCTGTATCTTTAGTGTAACGTTGTTTGTTTATTTTCTCAGTTGATTCGCACTGTTATGAAGAAATCCTGGTGCAACGATAAACCCTTCTTCTGCAGATAAGGCACCTCTTCTATTACAAGAAATGATGTAAAAGACAGATGAAGCCTACGTCTCATGGAGACCAAATAAGAGCTCACCGTGCTAATGCCTTGCGTTGTTGGAACTGCGGCAAGGTGGGACATATAGGGGGCGAATGCTGGGCTCTAAGATCACCGCTATCGACATGATTAAATAAAATGAGAACATTTTGGTCGCATGTTCATCAAGATTGCTTATCGCCCTTGGGAGCATTTACTTCAAAGATTCCAGCGGCATCAGCAGTGCTTCTGCCAGCACCAACGTCCAGGCCGAGATCCTGGGTGGACATAAGAGGGTTGTACTTACATCTTGCCAAGCCGCCAGTATATCAGAGTAGCTGTTTGACCCCGCTAGGCAACTCAACGAGGCAAGTAATACCACCTCAAATGAGCTACTGTATATATTTTCTGATATGTATTTGTCTAGTTTGTATACTTCAATTAAAAGTTGTAAATAACAGTTTTTGACTTTGAATGCGAGTTTTAGTGAATTTTCGTAAAAAAAAATTCACTAATGGGGAGATCCCGACTTTTGAATTTTGAAAAAATTTTTGCAAATGAGCGCGAACTAGGACCCCTAGAACCCATATCCGGGGTCAGTTTCAATTTTTATATGTTTATATATATATATATATATATATATATATATATATATATATATATATATATATATATATATATATATATATATATATATATATATGTGTGTGTGTATGTATCACACCGATAACTCAAAAAATAATGGGCCGATTTTGATAAAATTTGGCATGTACCTTTCCTTTGTTAATAGCTTGGATAAGTTCGTTAGTCAGGAAAATCGGACGAGGTTTTCCGGGAAAATTTTGAGTTTTCATTCGAAAAAAATTCATATCTCAAAAAGTAATAAGCCGATTTTAATAAAATTTGGCACATACCTTCGTTTTGTAAATGGCTTTGACATATTTGTTAGTCAGGAAAATCGGACAAGTTTTCCGGGAAGATTTTGAGTTTTCATTTGAAAAAAATTCATATCTCAAAAAGTAATAAGCCGATTTTAATAAAATTTGGCATGTACCTTCCTTTTGTAAATGGCTTTGACAAGTTCGTTATTCAGAAAAATTGGACAAGGTTTTCCGGGAAAATTTTGAGTTTTCATTTGAAAAAAAATTTTATCTTAAAAAATAAAAAATCTATGATAACCAAATTTAGTAGGTAGGTTTACGATATAAAAAGTAAACTATACACCAAAATTTAGATTTCTATGTTACAAGAAAAAAAATTATAATAAAATATTGTGTGCCAGATCATTTCTATGAAAATTCACTACCATAACGCACTTGCTGCGTCCCGAGATTTTTTATTATGTACATTACTATTAAGGAATTATTTGCCTAATCAAAAATGATATAGGTGAAATTCCAAAGATACATTGAATATCATTGCAATTTGCTCAAGTTCGAAAATAGTAATATGGCTGACTCGAATACATATTGAAGCTATATGGCAAAAATATTATGGTTATTCAAATTTTTCAATATTTTTTTTTCGAATAAGTTATACCTTCTATTTGAGAATATTTTTTTAATATTAAACAATTTGTTTCAAAACATTTTGTTGCATTTTCTAAGATAAGGGTTCTTTACTCTTAAAGGTAGTTTTTGAGCACACTAAATGCTGTTTGACTAAAGTCATTCTAAGTGCACCTATGATAGCAATTGAACATGTACCAACTTTTAGCGACATCTCAATTTCGGTTGTGCAACTAATTAAAAAAAAAACATGTGTTGCACACTTAACAGACAATACTATGTATATGGCACTAACTTATTATATCACAAAAGATAATTATATTATATTACAGGAAAAATCAAAATAAGTCTGGACGCAGCAAGTGCGTTATGATAGTGAATTTTCATAAAAATGTTTTAAATAGCAAATATATGTTTTTTTTAAGAAAGCAGACATCAAATTTGTTACCAGTATAACATATATATATATATATATATATATATATATATATATATATATATATATATATATATATATATATATATATATATATATATATATATATATATATATATATATATATATATATATATATATATATATATATATATATAGTAGAATGTACCATATTTCATGCAAATAACTTTACTGTTTGAAAATGTACAAAAAAAAATCGAAAATTAATTTTAAATGTTCCCGAAAAAACTAGTTTCCTGGCCAACGAACCTTATAGGTTAATAGCAAATTGAGCTATTCAAATTTGAGGCATTCAATAATAAAAATTGGCTACCATAACACACTTGTTGAATTTATTTTCTTACAAACATGCATTATAATTTCGTGGTCGAAATTCCATGCATTTAAGTTCAGCTCAGAACTGATACTGACCGGGGGAATCCGTCTGTCTAATGAAAAGAAAATATTGTTTAATCTATTTCAACTTAACAGATTTTCCTGGCTAACGAACTTATCCAAGCTACTGGCAAAAGGAAATTTGAACAAAATCGGCCCATTATTATTTGAGTTATCGCTGTGATACATATATACACATATAAAAATTGAAACTGATCCCGGATATGTGTTCTCGGGGACCTAATTAGTGCTCATTTGAAGGAATTTTTTCAAAATTCTAAAGTCGGGATCTCCTCAACAGTGGATTTTATGTAAGGAGGGTAGGGATCTTTAACGTGCTCAACATCGCATGGACACGGGACCGACGGCTTTACGCCCCCTCCGAAGGGCAGAACGTGCAGACATTCAACTTGCTCAAATGCAATGCCAGAACCTCGGTTGATGTTAATGTTACAGTTTGTACTGAAAAAGTGAAAGGAGTACCTTGAGATCGAACCCAGTACCCTTCGGTTCAGAGGCACACGTTCTTACCCCTGAACCACCGAGGTTCTTGCTTCCATGATAGAATGTGTCTTAGTTGTTTTAAGTTCATAAGCGGGTTTTCTTAACTTTTTGCTTATATAATGCGTATCAACATTTTATTTTAAAAGTTGATGAAAATAGACACATAAATATCGTTTGCTATTTGTAAGTATTTGACCGTCACATGAGCATGGTATATATAGCAAAATTGCTCAATTTTGATATAGAGTGTCCTGATTATACTTCAAAAAATTGGTGTGTGAGTTCCCCTTGAACAAATAGTGGGGGTAGTTTGTATAACATTTTTAATTTTAAGGTCGTACCACTGAGATACAGGGTGTTCAAGTTGTTAGGCTGAAATCTATTTCGTTGGGTGATGAATAAAAGGCCTTTTCTTTCCAAACAAATACTTTATTCCTTGTCCCGACGCGTTTCTACCTTACCTAACAGGTCATCCTCAGGGGAATCTATAATATATAAAAGGCTTGTCAGAAAAACTTAGTTTTCCGGTAGGCTACTTCTGCGAGGGTACAACGCAGGAATATAAGATAAAATGAGGTAACAACAGCTAACCCCAACACTAAGTCAAAAAAGGTTAATGGTTAAAATGTCAAGCTACAAAGCTATAAGACTACTTTGTAGCTTGACATTTTAACCATTAACCTTTTTGGACTTAGTGTTGGGGTTAGCTGTTGTTACCTCATTTTATCTTATATTCCTGCGTTGTACCCTCGCAGAAGTAGCCTACCGGAAAACTCAGCTTTTCTGACAAGCCTTTTATATATTATAGATTCCCCTGAGGATGACCTGTTAGGTAAGGTCGAAACGCGTCGGGACAAGGAATAAAGTATTTGTTTGGAAAGAAAAGGCCTTTTATTCATCACCCAAAGATGTCAACCCCAAACTTTTTTACGTTTAGGAACAGTATGAAATCTATTTTCCTTAATTATCTTTAAAACGGCGAAAGGTAAGATTTTCACAATTTGTATACGAGTACATATTAACAGCATATAAGAAAAAACTCGGGACGCAGCAAGTGCGTTATGGTAGTGAATTTTTATTAGATGCTTCAAATTTAAATAACTCAATTTTCTCTTAACTTAGAAAGTTGAATTTTGGTAAGTAGCAAGATTTCTCCTAAGGCAACATATATAGTAAATTTCTTTAAAACACCTTTGTTACTTTCAGAGAAAATTTTTTTTTTCGAAAGAAAACTCAAAATTTTTCCGGAAAACCCCGTCCGATTTTTCTGGATAACGAACTCATCCAAGCCATTATTAAAATAAAGGCATTTACCAAGTTTCATCGAAATCGGTTAATTATTTTTTGAGTTATCAGACGGATACATACATACATATATATATATATATATATATATATATATATATATATATATATATATATATATATATATATATATATATATATATATATATATATATAAACATATAAAAATTAAACCTATTTACAAATGAATTTTAATAAGATATTATGCTGTGACAATACCTCTCTCAAGCAGTGGCGATTTCTCCTAGTGAGCTAGGTGTGCGCCGCACACCCTAAAATATAATCAAAATGTGCACAGTTATGTATGTTTTATTTCTTTTTCCCTTAGTCTTAATACACTACATATTTTATGACAATCGATTTAATTTACTTATTTGATTTCATAAATAGTCGGTTAATAGTGACTTGGAATGAAGTAGATACCACGTCTTCTAACATATTCAGAGAATATGAGTAGATCAATAGAAACGGAATGAATTCGGTCAGTCCCCCACCCACGTGTTTAAAATAGTGAGGAAAATACCATTGATTTTAACACTGCAGTGAGCTATAAAAATTTGATTAACCCAGTTTTCTATAATCTTAGAAAATTTAATTTTGGTAGGTAGTAAGGTATTTCCTAGAACAAGATATTCACCAAATTTCTTTAAAATAACTTTGTAATTTTTGGAGAAATAAAATTGTTTCAAAAGTAAATTTTAAATTTGAATAACTCAATTTTCTATAAACTGAGAAAGTTGAATTTTGGTACTTAGTAAGTCCTCTCCCAAGGCAACATATATAGTAAATTTCATTCAAACAGCTTTGTTATTTTCGGAGAAAAATTTTTTTTTGAAAGAAAACTCAATTTTTCCGAAAAAACCCGTCCGATTTTCCTGCCTAATGAACTCATCCAAGCCATTAATAAAAGAAAGGCACTTGCCGAATTTCATTAAAATCGGTTAATTATTTTTTGAGTTATAAGACGTATATATATATATATATATATATATATATATATATATATATATATATATATATATATATATATATATATATATATATATAAACATATAAAAATTGAAACTGAACCCGGATATGGGTTCTAGGGGTCCTAAATCGCGCTCATTTGCAAATTTTTTTGCAAAGTCTCACCATCGATACCTCTCTATTAGTGAATTTTTAAAAATAAAAATTCACTAAAACGCAAAATCCGTTTTATTATGTTAAGAAGTAGCGCGTGTGGGCGACTGTGAGGGTTACAATTTAGAAGAAATATGTTTAAAATCAAAGTTTCTGAAATTTTCCAACGGTTTAAAAAAATTTAGACTGTATATTAAAATTTGCTGAAAATTATGGAGTATTAAACCATACTCGTACACTTGTGCAGTGGTCGAAATTCAACCGTAATTCATTAAATTTTCAAGTTTGAATATAATCTCAGTGCGACTGTTTAGCCACAGACTTTTATGTGTTTGACATTTCTCGTATTAATTAACGGTCAGCTTGGAACGGAGAAATACCACTGTCTAATTAAAACAAAGCATTGTTTAATCCATTTGTAATACATATTATACATAAATTTCTGCACTCCTTCATATAAACTTTACTATGCCAAATCTCCCACTCCTCCGTGCGCTCAATGTGCTTAGAAGGGGGTAACAAAGTTTTTTCTTCACGTATTAATATATATATATATATATATATATATATATATATATATATATATATATATATATATATATATATATATATATATATATATATATATATATAGATAGTCTATAACTAAACCAAGTGCCAAAGTATCAAAGAAAAGTTCCATTTGAAATGAATTTTCTAGAAATATTTTAGTAAAATGAAAAACAATGAAGGTTGAAGCTGAAACTTAAGAGTTTGTAAAACACTTCTTGCGACATTTTTTTTACATAATCCGTATTCGTTTTAGGTTATTTGCCTAAAAGTGGCCAATTTTGACGTTTAAAATGGCGACCTTGACATTTTAAAAAAAAACTATAACATTTTCAAAGTAACTTTTCTGGCATTTCTTGACATTTTTGCGCCAAAAAAATTAAATCTGTGTGTGTAATATACAATAGATTTTGTTAACCACCAAAATTAATGGGCCGATTTTGACAAAATTTGGCATGTACCGTCCTTTTGTAAATTGCTTGGACAAGTTCGTTAGTCAGGAACATCTGATGAGGTTTTCCGGGAAAATTTTGAGTTTTCATTCGAAAAAAATTTTTTTCTCAGAAAATAAAAAAGCTATGATAACCAAATTCGGTAGGTAGGTTTCCGTTGTAAAAAGTAAACTACACACCAAAATTTAGATTTCTATGCTGCAAGAAAAAAAAGTTATAATAAAATATTTTGTGACAGATCATTTCTATGAAAATTCACTACCATAACGCACTTGCTGCGTTCAGGCTTTTTTTTCATTCCGATATATTCCAGGTGGGATATTTTAATTAGTAGACCCTGTATTGTAAAAATATACAGAGTAATCTGTGAAAAAAACAACTTATTCTTGCTACGCTCCGATGGGACCCTGTATAATTGAAAATATTTTTCAAATATGGTCCATGGTGACCCATTAATATATCCTAGAACTGTATTGAGTATGAGTATGAGCGTAACAGAGAAGTAACACAGTAAATGTAGACCTTTATATTGGAATATATTATTTATATTATTTAAAATACTAATATCTTTATTCCATACTCAGAAACCTGCCGGTATGAAGACATTTAGATAATACATACCTACATTCTTAAAAATTTCGTTTTTCTGGTGAAAAGAGCCTTTAGCTGTTTAAATTTTAATGGGACAATAATGACTATTTTATCATAATAGTTTTGCAAATGACATTACCTTTTGAAAATGGTAATACAGACCAACTTAATAGCTTTCCGTTTTCCGAGAATTCAAATACGATTCATTACGGCTTGTAAGTATTAGGGCGGGGTGGGGTATAGGGTTATATACTTGCTCAAGGTATGCCCACCGCATAAGTCCTTGTGCTGGGGTGTGACTAGGTAGCTTAAGCTGTTGAGATTTCGGTGCAAGCGATTCAAATTTTTCAAGTTTTAAACTATAGTGTATTCTGAGTACGAGATGGCAAAACGATTTTACGAAGACTTTGCAAGTGATATTGCTCAATTAGATGTCCCAAGTGCAAATAAACCAAAAGCTCCAGTAAGGCGAGCATATTACCGGCAACAAGAAATAAAACATTTGACCAAAATAAAATATCAAATTTTAAAAAAAGGATGCCCTGAACTTGAAATCTTAAAAAGCATTACAAAAGCAAAACTAGAAGGAAGCATAAAAGAAACAGAACTGGAAAAAATCACAAGAAAAACAAAACAAAAACCAGAGGTGCAAGAAAGCATAGAAAAGTCAAGGGGAAAGATAAAGAAAACAGAACTGGAAAAGAGGATGGGAGAGTTAAAAGAAACGTTAAATAAAACAAAACCGGAAGAAATAATAAAGAATGTGAAAACAGAAATTGACTTTGCAAGTGATAGTGTTCAATCAGATGTCCCAAGTGCAAATAAACCAGAAGCTCCGGTAAGGCAAACATTTTACCGTCAACATGGAAATAAACACTTGACCAAAATAAAATATCAAATTTTAAAAAAAGGATGCCCTGAACTTGAAATCTTAAGAATGACTAAAAAAGCAAAACTAGAAGAAAGCATAAAAGAAACGGAAGTGAAAAAAAGCATAACGAAAACAATACAACAAACAGAAGTGCAAGAAAGCATAAGAAAGTCAAGGGAAACGATAAAGGAAACACGACTGGAGAAAATGATGGGAGAGTTAGAAGAAACATTAAATAAAACAGAACCGGAAGAAATAATAAAGACTGTGAAACAAAAAATTATACAAACCGAAAACCTCATTAAACCGTCATATAATCTGGAAAGTAATTATCTTTTGAAAATAATGTATGGGGCAGACATTGAACGCATTGTCGAAGAACATGATTATTGTATTAAATGTGACTAACATTTTTATGATCGATGTTACCAATCTGGCAATGACGAACAAGTAGTCCAGAATCAAGATCGCAGCATAATACAAGGTACAAAAGCTTTTAGAAATAAATCAAAAAGGTATTCCACCAATATAACTACATAACGCTGTGCTAACGCCGCCCAATTCGAAACATCAGCCTACTGGACGGTACTGAAAATATTGTAAGTTCAGACTTGCTTAATGAAAAAAAGTGTTCATGTCCTAAATGAAAGTTTTGATCCTTACTGCTGTTACAATGGACGATATATATATATATATATATATATATATATATATATATATATATATATATATATATATATATATATATATATTGTTTTGTATGTAAAGTTACAACCTTATTTCTATTTGTATATATTTCTTTATTTAACTGTACTTTATAATCATACAGTATGTACTACATAGTGATGTATATTAGGAATTATTATGAACCGACGTTTTGTGTAAATATTAATGAAATATATGTTTACTTCTGTATAACCTGTATTATTAATACCACCTCGAAACATCAATTTTTATAAACAAAAATATAACCGTTTTCAAAAAGTAAAACAATATTCCAGCAAACAAAAGGAAAAAATCTTAACAGTATAAAACAAAAAATACAAAAAAAAAAATGCGAAGAGAAACATTTTAATCGCCCAATTGAATATTAAACAAAAGTCGAGACGCAGCAAATGCTTTATCGTAGTACATTTTCACAGAAATGATCTACGCACTTTTACACTTTTTAACTTTCATTCATTAAATTTAAAGTTGGTTACATTTGGAAGGCGAATGTCAAATGTTTTTGGTGGAAACCTAGTGTAATTAATTCTTGGATCAATTGTATAGCATGCTATAAATTGAATTCAATAAGCTTTATATATATATATATATATATATATATATATATATATATATATATATATATATATATGTAAAAGGAAAAATTAAAGGTTTTAAATTTGGTGCATTAAATTAAAAATCGGTCACATTTGAAAGGCGAATGTCAAATGTTTTGTGAAAACCTAGTGCAATTAATTCTTGGACTGACTGTATAGCATGCTATAAATTGGTTGTATTACAGATAAAGTTGCGCAATTTAACGATCATTTTTGCCAATTTTTCGTAAAATTAAAAATTCACTAATGAGGAGATCAGTGTTATATATATATATATATATATATATATATATATATATATATATATATATATATATATATATATATATATATTTAACACGGCATTTCTGTATACTAAGGCAAAGGCAAGGTACTTAGCTGACTTTTATGGTCTAAACCTGCACGCCAAATTTGGGTGCTCTAACTTTGTTATTTCCGGAGATATAAACATTTTCAGAAAGAAAACAGAAAAATTTCCAGGAATTTTCCTCGCTAACAAACTTACCCAGGCCATTTAACAAAGGAAGGTACTCACCAAATTTGATCGAAATCCGCCCATTATTTTTTGTCATCGGTGTGGATCACACACACACATACACACACACACACACGCGCGCGCGCGGACGCATATATATATATATATATATATATATATATATATATATATATATATATATATATATATATATATATATATATATATATATATATATATATATATATATATATATATATATAAACAAATGAAAATTCAAACTGACCCCGGATATGGGATCTAGGGGTCCTAGTTTGCGCTCAGTTGAAGAAATGTTTTCAAAATTCAAAAGTCGCCATCTCCTCATTAGTGATTTTTTTTAGGAAAATTCACTAATAAGAAAAGTATAGTATACCTCTGAAACCGCGCTAGTCCACTGTCCATTGGAACCAGATGTTTCCAGGTTAGTTAGAACTTATATCCAGGGTCAGTTTTAATTTATATATATATATATATATATATATATATATATATATATATATATATATATATATATCTGTGTATGTGTCACACCGATAACTCTAAAATAATGGGCCGATTTTGATTAAATTTTCTGGTACCTTCCTTTAGCAAGTGGTTTGGATAGGTTCGTTAGCCAGGAAGATAGGCCGAGGTTTTCCCAGAAAATTTTGTGTGTGTTCTTTCGGAAACATTATATGTCCAGAAATAACAAAGTAAGGGCAGCCAAATTTTGGTACGCGTGTCTGTATTATAAAAAGTGAACCATGTACCGACATTTAGATCTGTAAGTTTAAAGACAAAAAGTTATGAGCATTTAAAAAAATGGGGTTTTCCCCAAAAGGTCAACGTCGCGATTTGAGACGTCAAAATTGGCAACATTTAGGCAAAGAACCTGAATTTTGAACATTTATTGTAGTCAGGTATCATAAAATGTTATAAACTTTTTTATTTGTTCTTTTATTTGTTGTTAAAATTTGCAGACAATACAAATAATTACTTGAGAAAAATTAATTTTTGAGAGACATGTACATACAAAAATTGAAATATCTCGAAAATTGTGTGTCTGAGAGATTTAAATCAAGTATACATTTTTTGTTTACAATTCATAAGGGCTGCAAACTAGCTATACGGTAGGTCGCTATTACTGGGTGTCAGAAAATTATAGCCAATTGCATAGTCTTACGGGTGGCGCCCTCTGCCAGCAGTGCTATTAACAATAACACATTAAAATTTATTGCCCTCGAAAACCCCCACATGCCAATTTTCACGCCAAAATTTTAATTTGACTCGGACTTATTCGTGAAAAACACAAAAACAAATAACTTTAACACGCTATATTTAAAAAACTAAGCATTTGCAGACCCATGTTTATATGAAAAAATAGTCTTATTTTTTTATGCTGAATGTGCACCTATAACATAGACCATCATTTTTGAAACAGCCTCTATATATATATATATATATATATATATATATATATATATATATATATATATATATATATATATATATATATATATATATAACACGGTATTTCTGTATACTAAGGGCAAGGCCGTAAAGAGACAACCGGATTGATAAGCTAATAAGCTTGAAACACGTGTATGCGGTTTTCTTCGTGCGGCCTTGCCCTTAACCTTTGTCCCTATATATATATATATATATATATATATATATATATATATATATATATATATATATATATATATATATATATGTATATATATATATATATATATATATATATATATATATATATATATATATATATATATATATATATATATATATATATATATATAGGGTGTTTCAAAAATGTTGGTCTACGTTATAGCTGCACATTCAGCATAAAAAATAAGTCTATTTTTTCATATAAACATGGGTCCGCAAATGCTTAGTTTTTTAAATATAGCGTGTTAAAGTTATTTGTTTATGTCAGTTTTTCACGAATAAGTCCGAGTCAAATTAAAATTTTGGCGTGAAAATTGGCATGTGGGGGTTTTCGAGGACAAGAAATTTTAATGTGTTATTGTTAATAACACTGCTGGTAGAGGACGCCACCCGTAAGACTATGCAATTGGCTATAATTTTTTGACACCCAGTAATAGCGACCTACCGTATAGCTACTTTGCAGCACTTATAAATTGTAAGCAAAAAATGTATACTTGATTTAAATCTCTCAGACACACAATTTTCGAGATATTTCAATTTTTGTATGTACTTGTCGCTCAAAAATTAATTTTTCTCAAGTAATTATTTGTATTGTCTGCAAATTTTAACAACAAATAAAAGAACGAATAAAAAAGTTTATAACATTTAATGATACCTGACTACAATAAATGTTCAAAATGGCCACCCTCCACTTCAATACACTTTCGTATTCTGCGGAGCATACAACGTCATACTCTGTGAAATATTTCTGGTGTATTTCTAATTTGTTCCCATCCAAGTACAATTCTTTGCTGCAGATCATCAACATTTCCAACATTTGCTTCATAAACAATACTTTTGAGATGCCCCCTATAAATAAAAGTCCATAGGATTTAAATCAGGGGATCGAGCCGGTCATGGCTGAGGTCCACCGCGTCCGATCCATCTGCGTCCAAAAGTATTGCTTAGGTAATTTCTGACATTTAGGGCGAAATGTATGGGGGGGGGCTCCGTCATGCATAAACCACAGGTTATGTCTTATGTCAAGAGGTACATTTTCTAATAACCCATTTAGTTGGTTTTGCAGGAATTGAAGATAAGTTGTAGCATTAAGTCTGTGAGGTAAAAAAATTGGTCCTATCAAATTACACCCTACAATTCCAGCCCATACATTTAGGGAAAATTGCTGTTGATGTTGCCTTTCAAAAACTGCGTGGGGATTTTCGTCAGCCCAAATATGGCTGTTACGAAAATTGACGATCCCGTCGCGCCTAAATCCAGACTCGTTAGTGAACAATACACAATTCAACAAGTTCTCTACATTATTATGTTGAAGAAACCATTGGCAAAATTGTAGGCGAGGTATAAAATCTCTTTCAGGCGATAGTGCCTGCACACGTTGGATGTCATATGGATGCAATTGTTGCTCGTGAAGAACTCGCCATATTGTTGTATTGGATGCTCCCAGATGACTGGCCATTTTCCTAGTACTTATTTTTGGATGTTATTCAATTTCATCCATAACAGACTCTTCAGAATCAGGATTTCGTGCACTTCGTGGTCTGCCTCGATCGGCAGTAACTTTATTAAGGGTACCTGGTAAAAAAATACTATATTCGAAAGAGACAGATCAATGCATTAGCTAATGTAAGTATGTACCTGTTTCTCGCAGACGGATGTCAATCCGTTGAAACATCCTTCTGTCTGGAATTCTCCGATTTAAGAAGGCTTCTTCATACAGTCGTTTCGCCTCATAACAGTTACCAAAAGCCCGTGAATACATAACATGCATGTCTGTTAGTTCATTGTTGGTAAAGACTTCCATATTTAATTAGAAAAATTACGGACAATACAATTAATTACTTAAAAAGAGTAAGTAGTCTCAAACGTAAAAGTCAAATGTAGTATATGTCACGACGAAAACGCAAAAGTCGAGTCCTGTAGTAGTCGAGACATAATTTTCTTTCTCTAAAATAAAAAAATTAAGAGATAAACGAAAAATCATCAAAAAAATTCGTCAGATAACACCGGATATGCTTCGAAATATTTGCTCGGAAGTGAAGCAAAGACTTTACAATTGTATGGACCTGGAAGGAAGACAATTTGAACATGTAATTAAATAACATTCTTCATTAATCGATATTTTGTCTTATTAGTGAATTTTCTTAGAAAAAATTCACTAATGGGAAGATCCCGACTTTTGAAATTTGAAGAGTTCTATTTGAAATGAATTTTCTGGAAATATTTTAGTAAAATGAAGGACAATGACTGTTGAAGCTGAAACTTAAGGGTTTGTAAAACACATTTCTTGCGACATTTTCTCTACATAATTCGTATTCGTTTCAGGTTCTTTGCCAAAATGTTGCCAATTTTGACGTTTTAAATCGCGACTTTGACGTTTTAAGAGTAAGAACTGTAAAATTTTCAAAGTAATTTTTCTGGCATATCTTGTGCTTTTTGCGGCAAGAAATTTATGTCAGTAATATACAATCGATTTTGCTATTCAAACAAAATATTTTGTTTTTGTGCGTTGTTCCCAATTTTTTTTCTTTAGATGCCTATAACTTTTTTTTCTCTTAACATACAGATCTAAACCTGCACGCCAAATTTGGGTGCCCCAACTTTGTTATTTCCGGAGATATAAAAATTTTCAGAAAGAAAACAGAAAATTTTCCAGGAAAATCTAGGCCGATTTTCCTCGCTAACAAACTTACCCAGGCCATTTCCCAAAGGAAGGTACTCACCAAATTTGATCGAAAGCGGCCCATTTTTTTTTGTTATCGGTGTGGATCACACACACACACACAAACACACGCGCGCGCCGGCGGGCCCGCACGGACGCACGCACGCATATATATATATATATATATATATATATATATATATATATATATATATATATATATATATATATATATATATATATATATATATATATATATATATATATATATATATAAACAAATGAAAATTCAAACTGACCCCGGATATGGGATCTAGGGGTCCTACTTTGCGCTCAGTTGAAAAATTTTTTTCAAAATTCAAAAGTCGCGATCTCCTCATTAGTGATTTTTTAAGGAAAATTCACTAATAAGAAAAGTATAGTAAACCTCTGAAAAAATTTCTTCAAATGAGCGCAAACTAGGCCCCCTAGAACTTATATCCAGGGTCAGTTGTAATTTTTATATGTTTGTATATATATATATATATATATATATATATATATATATATATATATATATATATATATATATATATATGTATGTATCACACCGATAACTCTAAAATAATGCGCCGATTTTGATTAAATTTTCTGGTACCTTCCTTTAGCAAGTGGTTTGTATAGGTTCGTTAGCCAGGAAAATCGGCCGAGGTTTTCCCAGAAAATTTCGTGTGTTCTTTCGGAAAAATTATATCTCCAGAAATAACAAAGTAAGGGCAGCCAAATTTAGTACGCGTGTTTGTATTATAAAAAGTGAACCATGTACCGAAATTTACATCTAAGATTAAAGACAAAAAGTTATGGGCATTTAAAAAAATGGGGTTTTCCCGTCAACGTCGCGATTTGAGACGTCAAAATTGGCAACATTTAGGCAAATAACCTGAAACAAATGCGGATTAGGTAAAGAAAATGTCGCAAGAAGAGTGTTCTGCAAACCCTTAAGTTTCAGCTTCAACCGTCATTGTCTTTCATTTTACTAAAATATTTCCAAAAATTTCATTTCAAATAAACCCTTTCACTGATGCTTTAGCAATAGTTTTAGTTAAGTTTATACGATCTATCATTTTTAGCTAATTTTCGTAGAAAAAATTCCTTAGTGAGGAGACCGCGATTTTTGAATTTAAAAAAAATTTCTTCAAATGAGCGCAAACTAAGCCCCCTAGAATCCACATCCCTGTTTGGCTACAGTTTTTATCTGTTTACATATATACAGGGTGACGCATTTCTACGGTAATGCTCAATATAATTGTTATTATATAAGATACAAGAAGAAGCTGTATACGTTAGTAAGTGTATTTTGGTAGCGAATTTTCATTATCTGCTTCAAATTTCAATAACTGAATTTGCTATGAACCCAAGGTTTGTGAGCTAGGAAACGAGTTTTCTCGGAAAAATTTGAGTTTATTTTCGGAAAATTTTTGTACATTTTCAAACAATAAGTTATTTTGATAAAATATGGTACATTGTTTTTACTATATAGGTTATACCGGTATCCAGATTGATGCCTGCTTGGTTTAGAGAGACATATTTGTTATTAAAAACATTTTTTGAAAATTCACTTTCATAACGCAATGGCTGCGTCCAGACTTTTTCTTTCTTAGTCATGTCCTATTTCTTGGATCTTTCCAGAAAGATAATAGGTAAAGTCTCATTTAGTATAATTTTAATTATTATTTTTTTAAGAACACTTTTTGTGACAACTGTGGTTTTTAGTGAAGTTGTTGTGACCTTCACATTTCATCAGACTGATGAGATCGTGGTCATTCGTTCTGGAACTGTTGCTTAACTTTAGCTAAGTAACATCTGAAATGCGCTGCGGGTATTTGTTTTCAAATTAATTAAGTCTCTGAGTGACGTAAACTTTGATAAAGAAAACCAACTGAAAAATGTTGCCAAGCTTTCAAATTTATTTTCTGTCAGTTGTTTGTCAAAATTATTGTTCATTTCAAAAATTCTGTAATGCATTAAATTTGTTGTTGTTTATTCTAGGAAAGAAAATCATTTGTGGTAGTGGTGCTTATATTTGAATACTTGTAAAATCATGGATAACACAAAACAATCTAAAAAAGGTAAACAAGAGAAACCTGAATTCATGGTTGACCTTTTTGATAAATATAGCAAGAGCAAAATCTGCGATATACCAAAAACCAATACCAAGGAGGAAGTAAACACTTTTGCAACTTACCGACCCAAACGAGGACATTGCCTGGAGTATGATATTTCCCAAACAGATGCAAAGTTAGATGCCGGTAACACTAAAATCAAAGTCAAACAAACGAAAGCCACTTATGTTCCAGTACCACCAGAAGATATCCCCACAGAAAAACCTAAAAGGAAAAGGAAATTTGTGTACTCACATGCAGGCCCACCTTGTTGGGAATTCATTGACGAAAAGTTCAGAAGGAAGCAAGAGGTTTTGCAACAAAAATACCGAGGAGATTTGTCAAAATCGAAAGGGAAACGTTTGAAGGCAGAACGAAAGCAATGTATGTATAAAAATAAATATGTTTGGTCTTTTTTAAGAATGATGATATTTTGTTAAGTATTTTTCTAAAGAAACCCAGTCAACATATTTGTGATATTAATGTAATGCGATGTCGCCTTACTGTAAATTTGTTTAAGACTAGATGCATTCTCGCAACAATTAGAACCGTAGACTGGTTTCGCTCTCATTAGAGCTCTTCAGTACGGCATACTAATTGTAGCAAAAATGCACCAAAAATAACACGGCTGTAGTATAGCCAGTCTTAAAACACTAAGTGAGTGGTGAACGTGTCGCCACCTAGTTCGGAACCAAGTACTATGTTGTCACGCCCGCTCCAAATAACACAGAGTGTTAAAAATAAAGACAGTATACAACTAACTAACAATTTAAAAAATTGTTAGCCCTGGCCCATTTCTACCCCAATATAGGGACAAAGTATGTAAGACTAGATGCATTCTCGCAACAATTAGAACCGTAGACCGGTTTCGCTCTCATTAGAGCTCTTCAGTACGGCATACTAATTGTAGCAAAAATGCACCAAAAATAATTAATATGCCGTACTGAAGAGCTCTAATGAGAGCGAAACCGGTCTAAAAAATCACTAATAGAGAGGTATCGATGGTGAGACTTTGCAAACATTTTTTCAAATGAGCGCGAACTAGGACCCCTAGAACCCAAATCCGGGGTCAGTTTCAATTTTTATGTATATGTTCGGCGCTCATTTGAAACTCGGCATGGCTTGGACGAATTTATTAGCCAGGAAAATCGAACGGGGTTTTCCGAGAAAATGTTGAGTTTTCTTTCAAAAAAAAATTTTTCTCCGAAAATTACAAAACTGTTTTAATGAAATTTAATTGATATATTGCCTTAGGAGGGACCTTACTACGTACCAAAATTCAACTTTCTAAATTTGTAAAAAATTGAGTTATTCAAATTTTGAATTTTCTTTCGAAAAACAATTTTTTCTCCGACAATTACTAAGTCATGTGAATGAAATTTGGTGGCTATCTTGCCTTAGGAATGACTTAACCACATGCCAAAATTCAACTTTCTAAGTTTATAGAAAATTGAGTTATTCAAATTTGTAGCATTTAATAAAAATTCACTACCATAACGCACTTACTGCGTCCCAAACTTTTTGGTTAGTTAGCATCAGAAGTGTACTCTCAGACACTCTGACGCCACACATTCAAATCAACAAGCGTTTCAAATAGTATTGGATACATTTACAACTACTTAAATGAAAATAATAAAAATTCACTAAAATACGGAAAAAGTGGTTGGAATATTTAGCAACCTAAACTAAATGTTTCAAATGACGACCCATCCGTTGGAGGCATAATCGCAACCTTGACTAGCAGCCCTAGACACCGCTTTGATGACTTCTGGTGATACATCACGGAAAGCCACGCAAGTCCTCTCCCGTGTATCCTGTGCTGTAGTTCGTACCGATCCGTAGACCACGTTCTTGATAAAGCCTGAGAAGAAGAAGTCAAGGGAAGTGAGGTCTGGTGATCTTGACGGCCACCTTACTTACCCCACGACCAGTCCATGAATCCGGAGACCTTTCATCAAGATATTCACGAACGGCACGACTATTATGTGCAGGGGCTCCATCGCGTTGGAAAACCATCGACGCCAGCAAACGATTTTTGTAACATTGTTCAAGAATCAACACCATGCCAACCATTTCTTCCTTAGTTCGGATTATTTTCGCAACGTTCATCAGAAAACGATTATTCTGCCGTCAGTTTATTCTTATTTGTAATATTTATTTTGACAATTACACTTTATTTGTTCTATCATGGCAGACTTGGTTTCGCAAAAGGACGTTTTCTGACAAATTGGCGTTACAACTTGTTTTTTCTTTGAAGTTTTGTTATGGAATGTGTGGTTTTTTTTGGTACCAATGGAAAACTTCTAGTTTCGGCTATCCAACGCTGTATTTTTTAGGGGACTGCCATTTGAAATTTTCGAAAAAAGTTACAATTTGTGAAGGCCACTCAAATTTTCTTCTTTCCATAAATTAACGGAAAAACAATTATGTGAAGGTACAAGAGGTCTTAGCTTACCTCTAAATTAAAATCTGAGGCGCCGTTGCAGATTGGTTTACTTGAAAAAATCCCATAAATAGCGTGAGGACAAAAGGTTTTAACAGCGAAACCACTAAAATTAGAGGTCTGGCATATTACATAAAAAATAAGGACTCTTCGAGCACTTTCTAAATCTGCAATAAAATATAGGATTAAAGAACACCAGTTAAGCATGTTCTACGCTTCCTTTATATTAAACCTATATCGTCTAGAAATCTAGATTATCTACAGACATAATTTGGAGATGTAACTTTCATCATATTCATGATACATGTAAATTTTAATATATGCTTAGCTGGAAATATACAAGTAACATGGCGATGGTAATTATGTACAATTTTTCTCTTATAATTTTTTTGATGTCTTGTATGGTAAGGGAGCGATGGTCCGAGGCGTCTTAGGTGCTCCACCCTCTATAGTACGGGAGAACAGGTACACACGGTTCGTGTCTTAGGGACCTGTCTAGGCAGCTAACAAACAAGACCCGTGGTAGAGAGTTGGATTAGTAGGACAGGCGTAAAACCATTACATCTTTATCAAACAATATAACTTTAGTCTTCTCTGCGTTCACACGTAGATACATTTTATTTGTTACTGTCATCAGTCTCGCTAACAACCGATCCATTTTCATTTCAAATTTACTGAGAAGTACTACATTATCAGCTTACAGTAACAGTTTTACTTTGAAAGAATTCACTTTTATGCCTTCTGTCTTCTTTGTCTTTCATTTGTCCATGAATATGTTGAATAACCATGGAGACATTACATATCCTTGTTTTACACCCTGTGCCATTCTAAAATACTCACTGAGCATTCCATTAGTTCTCAGACATACTCTATTGTCATTATATAGCAATTTTGTACCTTGAATTAACCAATTATATACATCAGATTATTTTAAAATACGCGACAACTTCTGCCTATCTGCAGTATCATGCGCTTTCTCCAAGTCTACAAACGTACAATATAGTTTCCTTCAAACATTCAAGCGTTTCCTGTTGAAGTGAGAATAGTTAGTCAGTAAAGCCTCTTTTTGTCATGAACTTGCATTGAACATCACAAATCTTGCGTTCAAGCTGTTTCATCAATACGTTTTCAAATAACTTACCTATAACACTTGGCAAACTTATCGCTTGATAATTTTTGCATTCACTTTTGCTGCCTTTTCTTTATAAAATGCGATCATGATAGCGTCCTTCCACTCCATTGGTACTTGACATACAGTTCGCATATTCACACAGTCAAATTTCAGCATCCATACTTTAACATTTTTCTATGAATTTTATCAACCCGGATGCTTTCCGTTCATTAATTTCTTGATCTCTTGATTTTATGTACTTCAGTAAAGTTACATTCTGTCGAACTTGCAATCGGCAAAGGGTTCTGATGGTCCTTATTGCTTCTGTATCGTTTCTCAAAATACTCTTTCCGGTTTTCTCTCACACCTTTGTCGTCCCATACCATGTCCACCCTCTGTGTTTTTAGTTAATGTTTTTCAAAAAATTCACTAATGAGATCTAAACTTTTGAATTTTGAAAAAATTTGTTGAAATGAGCGCGAACACATATCCGGAAATTATATATCTGGAAATAACAAAGTACGGGCATCCAAATTTGGTAGGCGTGTTTGAATGACAAAAAGTAAACCATGTACCAAAATCTAGGTCTGTAAGTTAAAACACAAGTTTCGTTCTCGAGATACTGGGTGATAAAGTCTAAAGTGAAAAAAAAATAGAATCTCATGATTTTATCACCCTGTATCTCAATAACGAAACATTTTGGTACCCAAGTTTATATGAATTTATTTTATTCTCTTCTGCCTACAACCAGTCACTGAAATTTGAAAATGATTCGACGAGGTTGGGTATTCTAGTGGCGTACCATTACGGGCAAGTAAAAACATATTTTGTAGCTTTTCTCCAAAACCGTGGCTCCTGTCAAAATGAAACAAGAGTACCTTTTGATGTAACTTTAAATTCTCGTCCCGGGAATTCTGATATTGATGATAAATTCTTGATAATCTTTCTTCTATGGACGAATGATCATCGGCCCCACCTTACATCTACGCCCCTGTTATTGAGAGGAATTAATTTATAACCCCATTGCATCGCAAGTAGGAAGCTTAATGTGTGTGCCAAATTTATAAATATAATAAAGGGTTCGAAAATTATGATAGAAGAAGTGATTGTCATCTTGTATTTTAACACCCTGTATCTCGGAATAGAAGCTTTATTGGAAAATCTTTATTATAAATTTTTCTTCTTGAAATTAGTTGAAGGATATGCCTCTGGATTTTCTGCACGTCATTAGGAAACAGCCTGTATACAGGGTGAAGAGTTTCTACTGTAAATCTCAATATATACGTTATTATACAAGATACGAGAAAAAATATGTGCGTTAATTATAGGATGTCTTCAGCTGCATCTTATAAAATTATTTCTACAATCACAGGCTGGCCGATAAGTCGTTGGTGATACAAACTTTTTTTTTTCTTTTAATCGAACACGCCTTATTTTATTGCATTTTTGCATTTTTCATCGAAATATAATGCATGTTTGTAAGCAAAAAATTCTGGACACAGCAAGTACGTCATGGTAGCGAATTTTCACTAAATGTTTTAAATTTCAATAACTCAATTTGCTATTAACCTAAGGTTCGTTGGCTAGGAAACCAGTTTTTTCGGGGATATTTTAAGTTTATTTTCGGAAAATGTTTGTGCCTTTTCAAACAATAAAGTTATTTTGATAACATATGGTACATTGCTTCTAGCATATAAGTCATAGTGGTAAGCAAATTTGATGCTTGCTTTCATTAAAAAATAGATATTTGCTTTTAAAAACATTTTAATGAAAATTCACTACCATAACGCACTTGCTGCGTCTAGACTTTTTTTACTGATGTTAATCTTGATGGAACATCTTAGCAGCGACATATTCAGCAACACATAATCCTAAATAATGATAGTCAAAATCTACTTGAGTTATTAGTAAAGAAATAATATTGACAATGGTCAGAAAGTTCGCTTGCGTTGAAGGATAGAAGTACGAATATCTCAAAACTGCGGTGGTTTATTGATATCAAACAGTACCTATATCTTTTTCCTTTAAAATAACCAGTTTTTGTTCAATATTTCGATAGAGGGTTGCCTAAGTTTAGATTCGGATTTATCATCACCAAAAACCTCTTATTCCAAATTTTCGGGTTAATTTCTCAAAAACTGTTCAAATTTTGAAATAAATAATAAATTGAAAATAAATTTTCAACAGCCTTAATGTCTTTCAACCGACCAATATTCTATCGAGGCATATTTCTCTAAATCTCATTATTTTCTATCTATATAGTCATCGTGTATAAGGGCAACTGACATCAAAGTTCATCAGAATAGTTCTCTTATTTTTGGAAGTACAAAACATTTTTGAAAGAAAACTTGAATTTCCCTAGAAAAACTGCTACAAATTATGAAATAACTAATGAACCTTTCCAAGCCAACAACAAAAGGTTAACACGAAAATTTGCTAGAAAAAAATATAAAAAATCAATCAGATTGAAATATTCGAAGATGATTTTTGTTTTCTATTTCATTATTTTTTCAAAAAATTTAAATTCCTTGTTGAAATAACAAATCTTCATATAAAATGTTTTAAAATAGGCCTAAAAACAAATACTCGTGTAACATGCCGAGTACAATTTTATCCAAATTAATTAGTTCTGTTCTAGTAACATTTCTGAAGGAATACTACGCACATATTTATACTCGTATGTAATTTACTTATTCTTTGACGAACTACATTAATTGAATTTTAGTGAATTTTCTTTAAAATATGCACTAATGAGTCCCCAACTTTATATATATATATATATATATATATATATATATATATATATATATATATATATATATATATATATATATATATTGTATTGATATTTAGCAATATCAAACTAAATTTATCAGCTACCTATAAAATACTTACTTAAGGTATAGATGTTTTCAAATATCCAAGGAAGCCAAACTGTAGGACAGTTTTGCATCATTTGTCAAAAAGGCATGTCCGAATAAGGAGCGGCATATTAACAGCATGTCAATCTCAAATTACAAAATTCTAAAAATAATAAATGAAAAAAGATATAAATTCAAAAAGGTAATCCTCAAGTAGTAAACAGAGCGGATAATTCGTAGATCAACCATAAGCACAGTGAAATGTACTGAAACAGATACGCACTCCAATCTAATAAAATTTAAAAGACTTTGGATTAAGCTACACTGAGACATTAACCTTTAATTTAGATAATAATATAAATAACAAATTCATTCATATTTTTAAATTCATCAGTTTTGAAAAAGCGCAAACAAATTTTCCTTTGATAAAAAATTAATAAAATATAAATAAAAGACCTCGAGTAACTTTTGTAATTTATTGAATAAGTAGGGGGTTTATATTTTTGTCATATGATTTGTTAAAATTTTATCCATATAAATTTTTTTAAGAATTAAATCAACATACAAACAATTGAAAGCAATGTTATTATTTGAGGAAGTTTAAAAAATATATTTGGTTAAATTATATACAAGAAAATGAACTCACTACATACCCTAGAAGTATGGAGTCAGTAGCTGGGCAGATGTAAACAAAATTATAGATACAATATAAACAATTAAACAGGTTATTAATTTAATTAGCACAGAATAAATAAGTATATTCAATATTACATTACAAAGTTACATTCATTGAAATCATAAGGATTAAAAACCCAACATAATCAAACAATATCTATATATATATATATATATATATATATATATATATATATATATATATATATATATATATATATATATATATATATGAGAAGAGTACGCGGGAAGGACCCGCTTTGTCACATTTTTATCAAATGTGTGCTACTGAAGCCATTTTGTAGGTATTTGTTAGAGTTATATGAGGCACCACGGAACAGGGCAGAAACAAGCTTAGTCGCAGAACTATTACAGGTATTTTATCCGCCGTACACGGGAAAAACCCACGTAGTCCACGAGTACCCGGGAAGAACCAGCTATGTCGGTGGCAAGTGCCATAGGAGCACGGCATAATTCAATTAATTTTGTGAAGGTTTTTTTTTCTCAGAGTTAAGATAGATTGTGCGTTTTGTTTTGTTTTAGTTTATGAGTTGTATCTAAAGATATACAGAAATGTGTGATATTAGTGACGATGAGTCAGTCTAGGATTTTACTGTGAAACAAAAGGGACTTGGACGTTTAGAGACGTTGCAAAGAAACTGAAAGTGCAATCGCACGAGCTCGGTTCAGACTGTAAGTGCAAACGATTAAAATGTTTTGAACAGATTTCAGAAAACGAAAGAAAGTCTATAATAAACATATTTAATGAGTTGTCGGATAGAAATGAGCAAAATGCATACTTAGCATCTCTTATTACGATTCATCAGATGAAAAGAAGAAACAGATCTGAAGAAAATTATCCTTCACCACATGACTGTTCGTCTGGTTTTAGGGTAAAAGTTATGAGGGGAAACATTGCACAAGAAATTCGAGTATGCATTAAAACTTTTGCTGTTATACACGGCATCACAAGATCAAAAATTTAAGATATACAGGAGTCTTTGAAGCTTAAAGGGAAAAGTCCAAAAGATAAGCGTGGGTTACATTACACCAGGCCACATCAACTTCCTGTGGTTATCAGGCAAAAAATCAATGCTCATATTGAATCTCTCAAGTGGAGAAAAAGCCATTATAGCCTAAATAAAACGAAAAAAAAGTATCTTCCTGAAGACGTTAATGTAAAAAAAATGTGTGTGTTATTTCAAGAAAAATATCCTTAACTCAATATACCCTATGAAACCTACAGAAAGAAATTTAAACTTTACAAAATATCGTTCGGTTATCCCCGGTCGGACACGTGTAGTGCTTGCCACAAATATCTGGCTGATATGAAAAGTTTAAAGAATAGTACTGAAGCTTTTGTTGAAGCCAGAAAAAGGAAACTCACCACTTTGAATGATGTACACAAAGTTAAAGCTCAAAGTTTCTACTCAAAAAAAAAGAACTGCCAAAAACCACGCTAAGACTGATGTTAGTTTTGAAGCCATAGCTTTATATTACCAAAAAACATATATCTTCCTAATATTACAACGAACGATGCTTACTACAGTCGCCGGTTATCTATGTATAGTTTTAATATACGCCTATTATCCTCCGGTAAATCAATCTTCTACACATACCCAGAAACGGTTGCGTTACGGGAGGCCCGGTAATAGAGCTACAACAACCCAACCCACCTTTATCCACCGCTCTAAGGAGTAGGCAGATTGAGGCCTTAGAGTGTCCTTACATATTTCCTTTACCTCTTGAACCCAAGCCAACTCACCTTTGTCCACCGCTCTAAGGAGTAGCCAGATTGAGGCCTTAGAGTGTCCTTACATATTTCATTTACCTCTTGAAACCAACCCAACCCACCTTTGTCCACCGTTCTAAGGAGTAGGCAGATTGAGGCCTTAGAGTGTCTTTACATATTTCATTTACCTCTTGAAACCAACCCAACTCACCTTTGTCCACCGTTCTAAGGAGTAGGCAGATTGAGGCCTTAGAGTGTCCTTTACCTCTTGAAAATGGCTCCAGAACAGGAGTCGAAACGTCGAGTTTTCATAAATTCTGGACGCGAGATAAATAGAGCCACAACAACAGGCTATTGTGCAACAATGTATCCTGGCCTCCTTAGAAACCGCAGTGTCATCATAATAGTGAAGTGGCGCCTGTAGGAATGCAGGCGTAAAACCAGCAAGTGCGAACGGAATATCTCCGGTGACATTCAGCATTAGCAGATCCAGGTCACCTCCAGAGACAATAGTGCCACGCCTGGAGGGGAAGACTATAAATAGGATAAGCACCGAGATAGGAGTGTTCATTGCTTGTTCCTAGTTAGTCTGGCACATGGCGTGTCAAGCATTTTAATATCACTTATATATATATATATATATATATATATATATATATATATATATATATATATATATATATATATATATATATATATATATATATATTTGTCTCATTATTGTATTAAGTAATCATTGTGTTTAAGTAATAATAAATTGTTTAAAAAAGTTAATTGTCTTAACGCTAAAGTTAAGTGGCGCAGTCGTTAGGATTGGTTAAGAAACCGAAAGAATATCGATTTCTAAGCGTATCGACGCCCAATAACCAATTAGAACCAAGTTACGCAGAAGTCATAGCCAAGCAGCCAAATGGGAGCAGAAACCATCATAGTATTGTAAGTTGTTTACTGCTATCCAATTTCACATTTTCCTGCCATATTTTTCAATTGTATGTGTGTGTATTGATATAATTATATGTCAGACTCAGAAGACGAGTCACAAAGCTTAGGGAATATTGAGTACAGATTGAGATCGATAAGTATAAGCGATAATATCGCAACAGTAACTAATTCAAATAATAGTAATAGTAGTAGCAACATGACTGACCAGTTCAAAGAATTTTTCTTAAAAGCTATTCCCGAATTTGACGGGCAACCAGCTAATGTAGGTAATTTTTTAAAGTCATGCGACCTCGTAATGAACCAATTTTATATGCCAAACGAGAATTTATATATGAATCATTTCTTATTAAATTACATTCAAACAAAACTAACGGGAACAGCGAGGCTTATAATTAACACTAAGATAATAAACACATGGACCGACTTGAGAAGCGCTATTGTGGATAATTTTTGCGATCAGCGCGATTCTAGTAGCCTACTAGCAGAACTATTCACCTTGAAACAAAGGAATGCGGAAGATGCCCTTGCATTCGCTAACAGATGCAGGCATATCGAACAATTACTCATATCTAATCTAATAGCTAACGAACAGAACGAAGGCGTTAAAGTAATAAAAATGAACATTTACCAGGAACAAACATTAAAAGCATTTTTAGGCGGAATTAGGAACCCGTTAGGTCTAGCTCTTAGAAGTAGGTCACCAGGAAGCATAGAAGACGCCCTAAAGTTTGTATTCGCAGAAGAAAATTTCGATTATAGGGACAAAACAGTACACAAAAATTTTAATCAGAATAGGTCAGACGGACAAAAATTCTTTCCAAGACAAAATAACGCACCGTTTAACAATGTGCAGTTTCAACGACCGTTTCAACCTAATTTCAGACCTTTTCAACAACACAATAACCAACAACATAACCCAACAAACTTTCAACCTAATTTTAGACCATCTCAGCAACAAAATAGACCGCAATATAATCAAACGAATTTTCAAAATAGACAAAATCCGCAATTTATGAATAGAACTAATTTTTCAAACAATTTTAGACGACAGAATTTTAATAACCCACAGGGACAAAACCCTATAATTAACAATAGGAACTATCACGAGCCAATGGAAGTAGACAGCTCGAATACGAGGTTGTCACAAAGACGAGCAGCCCCATTACATAATACAGAGTTTAGCGATTACAACGTAACCAACGGGGGTTACGAATCAAATAGCATAGAATACGAAACAAACGATACAAATTACGCAAATTATGAGGCAAGCCAGGGAAATTCACCTGCTGACGAATACGATAACCAACACGGAAATTTTCCCATCGCGAGCACCTCCCAACACGACACGTAGTCGATGTACTTAATATTAATGATTTAAATAGGTTACCATATATAGAAATTAAAGGAATTAGAGGAAAATTATTGATAGACAGCGGATCGTCGAAAAATTTATTAAACCCAATAATAGCCCATCAAGATTTCGCAAACAAAATAAGGACACAACCATTCATTATTCGGACCCCGCACGGAACTTCGACGCACTCAGAACGCATAAATATCACCCTTAAATCAATTTCGAACAAGGCACAAGAATTCTGCCTTTTCGACTTTAACCCTTTATATTCAGGTCTCATTGGGATCCAATTCCTAAGGGACAATGAAGCCAGAATAGATTTTAAAAATGAAGTCATGCATCTAGGTAAGCAAATCATTAAAATTCAATACCCTCAATTAAACAATGTCAATCAACCGGCAAGAATAAAAGCCAAAGCAGATGGTTCACAAGACCCAGATACTACAGCCACTGTAAACAGTATCATAACAAAAGAGTACTTCAATTGTAATGGAGAACTTGAACTCGTAAATTACATGTTAGCGCACAAGGACGAAGATTATGAAACACCGCAGAACCTACAGACTAGCCGATTACGTAACCAATATAAGTATCACGTTACAGATGAACGTAAGCGCAGCTCAAGGACGCCTACTATAACACAAGATAATGTTATATCGACAATTCAACCATATAATACGAATACTCGACATACAGGGAGCGAGCAAAAACAGATTAACTGCGAAAACATTATAATGGAACAAATAGACGTAGATTATTTAAACGATGAGGAAAAACAGTTGTTATTTAATTTGTTATCAGAATATAAGGACATATTTTTAAACAAGGACGAACCATTGACGCACACAAATGCTATAAAACATAGAATAAGGACCATTGACGACATACCAGTCCATTCTAAATTATATAGATATCCATACATACATAAACCGGAAGTAGATCGACAAATAAATGACATGCTAAGGCAAAAAATAATCAGGAAAAGTCACAGCCCATACAGTTCACCCATTTGGGTCATATCAAAAAAACTAGACAAGTCAAATAAACAAAAATGGAGGATTGTAGTGGACTATAGGAAACTAAACGAGAAAACAATACCGGACAGACACCCAATTCCCAAAATAGATGAAATACTGGACAAAATTGGACGAGCTCAATATTTCTCGACAATCGATTTGATTTCTGGATATCACCAAATTGAAATGGACCCCCGGGACATAGAAAAAACGGCGTTTACCACCGATACGGGACACTGGGAGTACACTAGGATGCCGTTTGGGTTATCAGGGGCTCCAGCGACCTTTTCCAGGCTCATGCAGAACGTGTTAGAGGGTCTAATTGGCCAAACATGCCTTGTATACATGGATGACGTCATAGTTTTCTCCACGTCATTACAAGAACACATAGAGAAACTAAAACTGGTATTCGAACGTTTCAGACAAAGCAACTTAAAGATCCAGCTAGACAAAAGTGATTTCCTAAAGAAGGAAGCCGAGTTTCTGGGACACGTTGTAAGCCCAGACGGGATCCGTCCGAATCCGAGGAAACTAGACGCAATAAGGAAATTCCCGATACCAAAAACCCAAAAAGAAATTAAATCATTTTTAGGACTAGTCGGATATTACAGAAAATTTATTGAAAATTTCGCACACGTCACGAAACCACTAACCAAGTGTTTAAAAAAGAATTCTAAAATAGACGTTAATAACGAGGAATACATTGGTGCCTTTAACTCACGTAAAGACATTTTAATGAATTCACCCGTGCTTATACCACCCGATTTCTCTAAGGATTTTATACTAACAACCGACGCTTCAAACGTGGCGATAGCGGGCATATTAAGCCAAGGGGAACCCAATTCAGACCACCCGATAGCCTATGCCAGTCGTACCTTAAACGAAACCGAATCTAGGTATAGCACCATAGAGAAGGAATTGCTAGCCATCGTGTGGGCAACTAATTATTTCCGTCCATACTTATACGGACGCAAATTCACTATATATACGGACCATAAACCATTAAAATGGCTATTTTCGTTAAAACAACCAAATTCAAAATTACTCCGTTGGAGATTAAAATTAGAAGAATACGAATTCAAAATTGAATACAAGAAAGGAAAGCTGAATTGCGCAGCGGACGCCCTTTCTCGAGTAGAGATCCACCCCATAGATATAGACAACCAATCAATGGCCAATAATGTCGACGAGGAAGAAGAAATAATAGAAATAGAGGACGACGAAGGTGTAATAGAAATAAACGAGGACGAAACAGCTAATTCAAATGCGGATTCTTACTCAGCACCCGGTATACCAATATTAGAGGAAGAAATTATTAACAGTAAAACAAATCAAATAGTCTTTAAAAACACAGACAAACCAGAAATATTCTCAGTAAGGAAAGACAAACGAAACTTTATTTATGCAAACTTTAATTTAAAGGACCCCAATCAAATAGAAAAATTTATAAAGGAATACTGTTTACCACAAAGAAAATATTATTGCCTTTTCGTAAATGAACATGATTACGAACTAGTCAGTTCGGCAATCAACAAAAACTTTAATAATGTAGAGTCACCAAAATTTTATAGATGTTTAGAAATGAGGGAAGAAATCCAGGAAGACGAGCTAACGGATATGATAGTCAAATATCATCAGGGTAAGTCCAACCATCGCGGGGCTGAGGAGACTTACTTAAGAATAAAGAGAAAATACTATTACCCCAATTTAAAGAAACACATAGAAGAATATGTAAAAACGTGTGAGCTGTGTAAAACGTGCAAATATAACAGGAACCCGGTACAGATAGCATTAGAACACACTCCAACAGCATCCAAACCTTTAGAAACACTCCACGTAGATACGTTCCAAATTGAACGAGCAATATTTTTAACCATATTGGATCCATTCAGTAAATTCGGTCAAGCATTTCCCATCAAAAGCAAAAACGCTACAGAAATTGCAAAAAACTTAATTAAATACTTTTCACAGTACGGAGCGTGTAAAACCCTAATTGCGGACCCAGGAACGGAGTTCTCGAATTTAGTAGTAAAAGAACTACTAGAGACATACCAAATAGAATTGCACACCACAACACCCCAAAACCCCGAATCAAACGGACCCATAGAACGATTTCACAGCACCATCATTGAACATTATCGATTATTTAAGGAGAAATTCAAAAATATGAAACCCATAGAATTAATACCCTACTGTATATTCGCCTATAATTCCACGATACACTCACAAACACTAAAACCACCATTCGACTTAATATTCGGCTATATACCGGAAATGTTTAACTACGACCCGGAAGTAATAATTACGCAAGAGTATAACGTACAACACAAAGAAATTATGAAAATCATCTACGAAATTGTTAGAAGTCGCATAGAAACGTCAAAACAAAAAACCTTACAACGAACTAATAAAAACACGAACCAGCCGTTCAAGGAAGGCGACGTGGTATACAAACAGATACCACCGGGATTTCATAAAAAACATAAAAACCCCTTTTCAGGACCCTATTCAATAATATCCTTATTAGAACATAACAAAGCTATTCTAATAAACCATAAAAATGACGAACAGACAATAGCACATCTAAGAAATTTACGTCTTGCAGGTTCCTTGCCACAGGAATAACAGCCCAAATACAAGACTTGACGGACAATCCAGGTATGCTGCCAAAGAAATTAGGTACAGCATACACAGAGACTAGCAGCTGGAACTTGATACATATACATGACCTGACACAACTACACGAAGACTATAACCAAATAAAAAGACATTACATAAACACAGTTACGTCTATGACAAAAGATTACCACGACGAATACCATAATTTTATACTAACATTAAATTTTACTATAGATAATATAGACGATACATCCATATTAAAACCAAAATTTATAATAAAAGAAATCAATAGAATACAAAAATACGTAACAAATGCCAAACTAATAACAACCACTGATCTGAATCTGTATGAAAAAATATTCAAAATAAAAGCAGTACAAAATAAATTCCAAATTATATTTCAAATAGAAATACCTCTAGTTGAAGAGTCAGAATATGATTACTATCAGTTATACACATTACCTGTCCCAAAAAATCCACACACCTTTACCATGATAATCCCTAGAACCAAATACTTGATCCTAAGCAGTAAACAATATGCCTTTCGAAATGAAGAATGTCAAAATTTAAAGAACAAATTATATTTCTGCCAAGACGACAATCCAACAGCCATGAATGATCAGAACCCATGTGAAATAAAACTAATAAAATTTCAAAAGCCTATCGATAATTGTAACCAAGAATTAGTCAAAATTAAACAAACCACAGTTTCGAGATATGGAACCAGTCAATACATCATCTTAGCGCCAGAAGAGACAAACGCCAGAATAACTTGCCGGGAACAAGAGTGGACCAATATCATCAAGGGTACCAAATTGGTCAACCTCCAACCAAATTGCCAATTGAAAGTAGGAAACAAAATTTATAAAACCGGCCCCACTACAGCGGAAACACAACAACTATTCAATCTCCCCAAATTAGAAACCACCACTACGAAGGAAGAAACAAATTACGAAAAGGTACCCGAACTCAAATTAGACAACGTACAGCTGCATAACATCGAGCAGATCCAACACCAACTCCAAAACATTAAGAAAAATATACCAGGCCGAATGGAACTACCATTACATCACCTGAGTATATGGACCATATTATTGTACGTGGCTATTTTAACCGCCATCATAATGATAGCCGTCAAATGGGGAGTCATAAGAAGAAGAACCACTAGAAGAACTACGAAGATCAACCCAAGAACCGACAAGGGAGAATTGAAGATCAACCCAGGAACCACCGAAGCCGGATTTCCCTTGAAAATCCGGAACGAACCGTAGCTTCGTTCTTCAAAGGGGGGAGGAGATAAATAGAGCCACAACAACAGGCTATTGTGCAACAATGTATCCTGGCCTCCTTAGAAACCGCAGTGTCATCATAATACTGAAGTGGCGCCTGTAGGAATGCAGGCGTAAAACCAGCAAGTGCGAACGGAATATCTCCGGTGACATTCAGCATTAGCAGATCCAGGTCACCTCCAGAGACAATAGTGCCACGCCTGGAGGGGAAGACTATAAATAGGATAAGCACCGAGATAGGAGTGTTCATTGCTTGTTCCTAGTTAGTCTGGCACATGGCGTGTCAAGCATTTTAATATCACTTATATATATATATATATATTTTTGTCTCATTATTGTATTAAGTAATCATTGTGTTTAAGTAATAATAAATTGTTTAAAAAAGTTAATTGTCTTAACGCTAAAGTTAAGTCGCGGTTCAACCCGAGAAACAAGTATCTCTCTCTCTCTCTCTCTCACACACACACACACACACACACACACACACACACACACACACACACACAAATATATATATATATATATATATATATATATATATATATATATATATATATATATATATATATATATATATATATATATATATATATATATAAACATGGAAATGTCAGCAATAGACATTGCTGTCAAACATTACCAATCATCTAGTCACTGCTTCGTGAAATCATTTACGAGGACGGTTTCGAATATCTTCAAAACTACAAACAAGCCGAACGAATATATGCAGAGAGGTACCCTGACCGTGTTCGTCAATCTCGCAACGCTGTCAGGCGTCTTGCGCATCGAATTCGAACAATTGGTCAAATTCAACCCCAACACAATAAGAATCAACAGATTGGGCAGCCGGTAAGAGAAGAAAAGGAACCTGGGATTTTGCCTGCTGTTGCTATGTTTCAACCAGGAGGATCGCGGTTGCTTCCGGTGTGAATCCAATGTCAATATGCAAGATTTTAAAAGATAATCATTATAGCATCCCTACCACATTAACCTGCAACAGGCACTTGAAAAGGGGATTATCAAAAACGTATCGATTTTTGCCAATGGTTATTAACTAAAGATCTTGAGTTCCATCGATCGATTCTCTGGACCACTGAGGCTACATTCAAAAGCAACGGGGACGATTACTGGTCTCAAGAAAGTCCTCGTCGGTTGCAAGTGGACAACCAGCATTTGTAAACCCTCATCACATGGTGTGTCCTCATCGAGTGCCAGATCATCGGGTCCTACTTTTTCGATGGCATCCTAACTGGCCGCGTATACGCTGACTTCCTCAACAACGTCAACTGTCAACTGCTGGGAGACGTCTCGCTCAATACACGAGAATCGATGTGGATGCAGCAGGATGGTTGTCAAAGTCATTTTTCACTGGAAGCACGTAATGTCATTGATAACCTGTACCCTGGACGATGGATCGGAAGAGAATGGCCTCTAGCGTGGCTGCCTCCATCCCCAGACTTGAGACCCCTGGATTTTTTTCTTTGGGACCGGGTCAAAGATATTGTTTACGGACATCAACCCACAACAAAAGATGATATAAAGGTGCAAATCCGGGAAACCTGCCAGTCGGCGTAGAAATCTTGCGAGCTACCGACAGCGTTCGAACACGGATCAAGGAATTTGTGAATCAAGGTGACAGGCACTTTGAACATTTATGAACGCCTAAATTTTCTGCCATCCATTATCCCCATACACAACAGTCACGTCCTTGTGGTGTCTGGTTTCTGTTAAGAGCAGTTAAAATGCATTTTCAAGGTTGATGGTGACCTCTATCGGGAAAGTGTTTCGGTTAAAAGTTTCTTATTTTTTACATGCAATCTAAATCTGTAATAAAAAAATACCATGTTGCATTTAAAAATCTAATATGTAGCTCAGAACGACCCATTTCCGGTTTGTTCCGGAAGTTGACTCTTATCACCAATCAATAGAGCTTACCCGATTTTGGTATACAAACATATCTTATTTTTTTCCTTAGAGCATCCAGTAGGCTAATAAATGACTGATACGGGAAGTCTGATTCAGCCTGTATATAGAGGGTGACACATTTGTACAGTAAAGCTCAATATATCCGTTATTATACAAGATACGAAAAAAATTGTATACCTAAATTATATATATGGTGTCTTGAGCTGCATCTTACAAAATTACCATCACAAGCTGGCCCGCAAGTGGTTGGTGATACAATTTTTTTTTCGAACGCTCCTTGTATTATTGAATTTTTGCATATTTTTATCAAATTTCGATGCACGTTTGTGGGGAAAAAAATTTGTTCGCGTTCATCATTTTCGAGTTATTTCAATTGTTTTGCAACTTTTCACATTTTTGGTACATATTAAAAATTATGATACAGAAATTTTACCAAAATTAGCAGAGTCCCATAAAAGTGACGTATTCAGAGAGTTTTTCGTTTATATTAATCGTCGAAAAAATCGAGATGCCCTATACAGGCGCTCTCAAATGATGACTGAATTTGAACAATTTAAACTGCCGAAACTCCATTTCTTGTCAAATGGAATATATTTTTTCGGCAACCGTCCGGGAAGTACCCACTCCCGAACGCTTTTTCTTTGAGAAAGTAGCATTTCTCCGGCCTAGTCCGGGAAGTACGTACTTCCCGGACCAGGCCGGGAAGAATCACATCGTTGTTGTCATTGTGAATATGAAAATCTTGGTAGGTATGATTTTGATAAATACAGTTGAGCATTACCATAGCAACGAAATAACGACTGACAGCTATCTGAAATGAAATTAGTTGACATTTTAATTTTCGAAAGTTTGCATGGTTTGTGGTCGCAATTGTCTCAATAAACTATGGAAAGCAACAGCGATAGTGAGTTTGAAAATGTGCCTTACGAAATTTCCAATGCAGCAATAATATAAATAAGAATTAGAATGTTTCTGCTGGTACCTATCTTCTGTTCGAATTTCAATATTTAATACAAATAAGAATTAAAATGTTCGAAATTTTGTTCTACAAAGAAATATAATAAAGAAATGTGTCTCATTGATTTGTTATTCTACACGGTTGCCGAAAAAATAGTGTACGCAACACGCCCGAAAACAGTTTTTTTGGACTCGCAGACTTCCAGGACTCGCCTACGGCTCGTCCTAGAATTTTGTCAACTCGTCCAAAAAAACAATATTTTCCGGACTTGTAACGCAAATTACTATTTCTTTACTACCACTGGTTAAAATTTTCGTGAAAAGTAAAAATATATATATTTTCTTTTTTTAATCTTAATTACAGATTAGGTATATAATTTGAATTTTATGTATTGTTTTAGCAATTTTTTTGTGTTTCTGAAGAAATCATTGTTTGTAAGATTTTTATAAGTTTTGGTAATTAATAATAAATGTTTTATAAGTTATTGCAAAAAAATGTTTTCGAAAAACATAGCTTGCAAATTTTCATGTAATTTTTTTTGTGAGTTTCGTCCACAAGCTTTTTTGAATAATTATATCTTGGCAGGTTGGTAAATAGCTTTAAGAGGTTCGTTGGCCAGGAAAATCGGACCAGTTTTTCAGGAACATTTAAAGTTTATTTTAGGAAAATGTTTATACTTTTTCACTAATAAAGTTTTTTTTAACGATGGTCTATTTCCGCGACTATGGCTAATCACCGACGCCAAGGAGCAGTTTCACCTCACTATTTTGCCGAACCCCTGCCTTTCTGTAAGGAGGGTAGGGATCTTTAACGTGCCGAACATGGCATGTTCACGGGACCGACGGCTTTACGCCCCCTCCAAAGGGCGGAACGTGCAGATATTCAACTTGCTCAAATACAACGCCACAGGCTCGGTTCGTGTTAACTGTACAGTATGTACTGAAAAAGTGAAAGTGATACCCTGAGAATCGAACCCGGTACCCCTAACAATAAAGTTATTTCGATGAATTATGGTATTGGTTCTACTATAAATACAGTTGAGCATTACCATAGCAACGAAATAACGACTGACAGCTATCTGAAATGAAATTAGTTGACATTTTAATTTTCGAAAGTTTGCATGGTTTGTGGTCGCAATTGTCTCAATAAACTATGGAAAGCAACAGCGATAGTGAGTTTGAAAATGTGCCTTACGAAATTTCCAATGCAGCAATAATATAAATAAGAATTAGAATGTTTCTGCTGGTACCTATCTTCTGTTCGAATTTCAATATTTAATACAAATAAGAATTAAAATGTTCGAAATTTTGTTCTACAAAGAAATATAATAAAGAAATGTGTCTCATTGATTTGTTATTCTACACGGTTGCCGAAAAAATAGTGTACGCAACACGCCCGAAAACAGTTTTTTTGGACTCGCAGACTTCCAGGACTCGCCTACGGCTCGTCCTAGAATTTTGTCAACTCGTCCAAAAAAACAATATTTTCCGGACTTGTAACGCAAATTACTATTTCTTTACTACCACTGGTTAAAATTTTCGTGAAAAGTAAAAATATATATATTTTCTTTTTTTAATCTTAATTACAGATTAGGTATATAATTTGAATTTTATGTATTGTTTTAGCAATTTTTTTGTGTTTCTGAAGAAATCATTGTTTGTAAGATTTTTATAAGTTTTGGTAATTAATAATAAATGTTTTATAAGTTATTGCAAAAAAATGTTTTCGAAAAACATAGCTTGCAAATTTTCATGTAATTTTTTTTGTGAGTTTCGTCCACAAGCTTTTTTGAATAATTATATCTTGGCAGGTTGGTAAATAGCTTTAAGAGGTTCGTTGGCCAGGAAAATCGGACCAGTTTTTCAGGAACATTTAAAGTTTATTTTAGGAAAATGTTTATACTTTTTCACTAATAAAGTTTTTTTTAACGATGGTCTATTTCCGCGACTATGGCTAATCACCGACGCCAAGGAGCAGTTTCACCTCACTATTTTGCCGAACCCCTGCCTTTCTGTAAGGAGGGTAGGGATCTTTAACGTGCCGAACATGGCATGTTCACGGGACCGACGGCTTTACGCCCCCTCCAAAGGGCGGAACGTGCAGATATTCAACTTGCTCAAATACAACGCCACAGGCTCGGTTCGTGTTAACTGTACAGTATGTACTGAAAAAGTGAAAGTGATACCCTGAGAATCGAACCCGGTACCCCTAACAATAAAGTTATTTCGATGAATTATGGTATTGGTTCTACTATAGGGTTATACCAAATGTCATGCCTGATTTCATTAAAAAAAGACATATTTGCTATTAAAAACCTTTTTATGAAAACCATAACGCACATGCTGCGTCCCGACTTTTTCTTTTAAACTTTGTCATTTTTAGATTCTGGAACTTATTATAAAACACGAGACAGAGCTGGACCTGCATGGTTTCAAGAATTATCTCCGAAACAGTTAAGAACCGTGGAAAATTTACAGGCCTGTCTGGAAAAAGATTTACGAGAGCAAACTATCATAAATACAAAAGAAAACATTGGAGAGTTGGGAATAGTTTTAAGACCCAATCGAAAGCATCTATACAAAGCTTTACTCACATCTTATGGCTGTCCAACTGAATTCCTTTTAGTTCTTTACCAATTAATGAACAAGGACAGGAAGTTTTATTCCTTAAATGATAGACTGTTATTATCAGCCGTTGTTCACCTGAATTTAATTGACACATTAAGAGAATTACATGTCCGGATACCATCTCCTCCCAGACAAACGAAAGAAGCAGTGGTGAAAGTAGTCAAGACACCTCCAAGAGTATTATATGACTCCCCATATCTTATACCATATACATACGAAAAGGAACCAAGAAAATTTACTGGCATATACAGGAATAAACACGTGCAGCATCCCGAGTCGCCATATTTTTCATATTTGCCTAAACTGGTATGTATGCAAGTATTATTACAGGTAAATACAAAAATATATTGGTGTCTATCAATGACGGCCAGTGTATATAACTGTTTTGTAAACATGTTAACTTTCAAAATCCTTGAGGTAATGACGATACTGGACATGCTTTCCTTAGGGGAGGGTCGAGTAAGATGGTGAATTTAATTACGCGTCTTTTCCAGAAATTAGGTTAAAGGCCCAAATCCTTATCCGTCACTTGATCTCCAAAACAGCGGTTAATCTAAGAACATTTAGGAATTCAAGAGTTAAAAATATAAAAATTTTGCTTAAACACGAAAGTCATAGAAGTATTGTGTAGGAGCAAGTTCTTTGGTGCTAAAACCTAAGCACTCGGAATACACCCATCTCTTACATTTTGAACATCGATACCCGAGCTTCTCTTTCCTTCTCTCACCACATAATATGCAATCCTTCTCGTCATCGTCTGATCTAATGCTATCTAAATCTTCTTAATACTCAATTTCAAATGAAGAGTCAGAAAAGTATTCCCAGGTTAAATAATTAGTTTTGAACTGTTTCCCCTTGCTTTCTGTACCCGGGGTTAAATGTTCTTTAACAGTCTTTATTTATTTTTCTGATTCGCATGAGAGGCAACCGATATGTAAGAACTTTCAGATTTAGAGAGGATGACGCACCAGGTGGAAGTGTCAAAGGGTATACTTAAGGCGCATCTGATAAACCTGGCTGGGGTGTCGATAGCCTTGCTTGAGGTTCTGGCAATTGACCAGGCTAAGTTGCCAATGGTGGTGCTTAAAGAGCGGGCGGCAATCGACGATCCAAAAGTTCGTCTTCTTCTGGAAGCATTTGCGCCTCCTGTTATTCAGAATAGTCAGACATTTTAGCAGGAAGATCTGACAGTTGAGTTGCTTGAGGTCGGCTACACTAAATCCATTGATAGCATTATTTGGCCTCGCTACTTGCGTGAATCCAGTGCTGAGAAGCAAAGCAACATCTCTAACTTGAATTGTTCGACCAGAATTTCTAACGAGATGATCAGAGCATTCGGAACTAAGTAGGTTTGAAGGGGCCTTAAAATAAGACATCTGTTGGTTGCATTCTATGGCTGAAAATCCGATCAGAGTTATGTGATTTACCGTTGAATGTTGGCCTCATGCGTTACCCAACCTAACTTAGTGAGTAGTAAGAAATGATGAGGTATGATGACCACATGCACTAGCGCACCAAGCAACACTCACGTTGGTGCCTCTCTCCGCAGAGCTGATCTTATTTACTCTACTGGTGCCTTTTGGACTGATAACTCTAGGAGTTAGGAACGTAGAGCACTCGGTTTCGTTTTTATTGTAAATTTGATGAGGATTCATCTCAGTTTTTTATATTCGGTGAAAAATTGACCGAAAACCAGAATTACAGCTAATCTTGTAGCAGGGGTAGGCTTTAGCCTGAGTAAAGGGAAGTCAAGATTTTGCATAAAATCAGTAATAACGTCCCTTCGATATTCTCGTTTTTCTTCTGAAACTGTGTTGAATGTGATACGCCTCCGCAAAGTCAAAAGCGATTCTTGGAAAAGTTTTCCCTGTAAGTACAGGCGCCTTTTTATCCAACTTTTCGACGTAGTTGTTCATCTTTGTCAGTTGTTCTGCCGTGAATATGCACTTAAATCTTTCCCAGCATTCGTGGGTACATTGTATTTATCGTCGCTGTTTCCAAGGTAGCGTCGTAAATTCGACTCAAGGCACTTTATATTGCTTTGCCATGGCATTGGTGGCCGCTCCTTTTCGAACAGCTTCCATAGCCTTGAGCATCGATTTTTTATTCAATTGATGTCGGTTGGTGTTTTTTCAGTAAAGTCTTCCCATCTAAAACAGTACAAAGTAAAACAAAACTGGTAGTTGGCAAATTTTAGGACGGAAAAATATTTTCATTGTTTCGGGTAAGATGGCGAATTCATGTGGGCATGTCATCATCAGTCAAATTTCTAAGAATATATCAACCAAAACCTGCAGCAGATATGATATTATGGTTTTGGATACTATATAAAGTATAAAACTATATTTGATTGTCAGCCCCGGATCTAGGGGTCGGGGGAAACCGGGGCACCCGCCTTGGGCGCCAGTTCTAAGGGCTCATTCTGAAATGCGCTCCGAGCAGTTTCAGTGCAGCGGATTGTTGGCAACATCTAATGGCGGGAATTTTAATTTAAACCTACTTTTTTTCAAAGTTACTTTTTTTACTACTCGGAGTAGAACACATTAAAAAAGAGTTAGGAGTCCCGATTCTACGTAACTAAAACATTTGGAGAGGGGGCGCCATTTTTAGAGAGGGGGCGCCACTATCAAATTTCTGCCCCGGTTCGAAAAAATTGTAGATCCGGGGCTTTTGATTGTAAAAAACATATTAGAACAAGCAAGAACAATGTTTAGAAAGTGTCAAAGAAAATATGAGCTCTTACCTTTTTTAATTGAGCCTAAGTATATATAGCAGGTTCGCCTCTTGTGCATTCTCGATGCGTTATAACTTATCGTTAGATAGCGTGTTTCTGGAGACCTGTATTGGTGTTGTTGAAGGCTAGAGCCGTGCATCAGTCACCATCCACCAGGTGGCAGTGGGTGTATATAGTTTGGTGTTGGATTAGCAGATGGCAGCTAATGGGCTTAAATTTAAAAATAATATCTAACCTGACTAAGGTGTACAAGCATTAAAAATATAACTGACGATGTGAAATTAGAGAAAGGTTCTCACCAGGACAGAATGGTATATAAAATACATAAATATTATAGACGGAAGCATCTGGTTCATGTTTCAGTTTTGCCCAGACAAGAAGTTTCTAGTCGCGGTTTTACACCAGTTCTCAACTGATTTGGCGCCCTGATCTTTGAGGGAGATTTTTTTCTACAATATCCCACTTCTCGTGTCACAACTGGGGTTCAGTGAGAGGTAACACATTCGAAAATATTTGTAGACTCCCAAAATTCAAGTTATTTTCACCCATATGGCCACATAGCGGGTTTCTATTAGTGTACTTTAACTTGAGAAGTTGGAGGCTCCCAGATAACACAATACGCTATTTAGTTTTACAACAAAACACAAAAATATACGAGATTTAATTTCAAGAAAACTCTTTCGCTTATTTAATAAGTGCATGAGCAAATTAAAGAGACAAGATAATAATTCTGTCGGCAAAACTGTAATTTTTTTAAGGATATTCTTAAACGATGTGGACATCTGTAGAAACCTATTACTGATTGTTACAAATGATGAAATGATTCAGTAATTTTAACAGGAATTTCGTTGCAATAACAAACTGGTTTTTAAGAGGGTACTAGTATGTGTTATACTGTACAGAAGAAAAATATCTTATCGTTGAGGTTATAATTGTGTCATTTATGATAATATAATTGTTGAGTTTGTTTCATTGAAAATACACTTTTTATGAAGAGTTGAACACAAAACATTGGATGGATAAGTCTAGCTTAATATTATCTATGCAAGGACCGATGAAAACAACGAAGAAACACTAATACTGTCAAAACAAACCTGATTTTAATTTGGTAGGCAAAAGGTATGTGAGCTTGTATCCCTTGTGGTTCAAGCAAAAGTCAAATATGGGAAAGTGACTGAATAATTTGTCCAGAGATGGCACCACTGGCCCGAAATCATACTATATCTCTTGGCCACCAAAAAAATTGGATATTTTGCGGATGTTTAATGCATTTAGCTTATTTTATTTTCATTTTTTACATATACCCCCTGGCTTCTAGGGTCATCAATTGTTGTTTACGCAAATACAGTATCAAAGTGTAAAACCCTTTTTTTCATTATTTAGTAGTTTGTACATTTTGTTTTGTTTATTATTACCTCTTACTACCTAAAAAGTAACATTTTGTTACATATTTTTTTAATCAATTTTCAGAAAAGAGATTTGGCACTTGCTTGCGATTTCAGAACACCGAAACGAAAAAGTAAGCTCATATAACAGCTAAATTTAATGTCATTCTAAATTGTTTAACCCAATCTTCACATTTTAGGCATTGTGGAAAATGAACTGCTTGAAGAGCTGGAAATAGCCCAAGACCTTTATAATAACATCCATAATCAAACGTCGGCTAAACTTGTGACGGCACGATTGTATATCCGGTGCGATAAACTAAGAAAACCCAAACAAGATAGTATAAAGTACCAAAGAATAATGAACAAAGGAAGAAGACGTTCAAGAGCTTTAAGTAAAGTTGATAGTGTGGAAAATTTATTGGAACGATACGATATAAGTGTGAAAACGGTTGAGTTCACTACACAAGAAACTACAGAAGAGGGTTTAAAAGAAACAGAAGCTGGTGTGTCTAAACCGGAAAAAGAGCAAAAAACAGAATCTGAGGTGTCTAAACCTGAAAAAGAGAAAAAAACACCAGCTGGTGTGTCTAAACCGAAAAAAGATAAAAAAAGAAAAGCTGAAGTGTCTAAACCAGAAAAAGTTCAAAAAACAGAAAATGTCGAGTTTAAACCGGAAAAAGTTGAAGGTAACAAGGAAATTGTAATAAGAGACGAGGATCAGAAACATGAAATATCAATGCACGATGTTTCTAATCAAACTACATCCTTTACTAATTCTAAAGATATTGGATTAGAGACTAAAAGACCGTGCTGTTGCAATAAAAACATCCAGATAACTCCAGAAATTTCAGAACCAGAGGAACCTCCAGATTTTGTTAAAAAACTAGATACTGTAGAGGATATAAAGGAAGCTGAGCCATCACAAATTGAGTCGACATGTGTTTGTAAAGCAGAAGCAATAAATCAGCTTGAAAGAACACAGTGTAAATGTCCTACTTGTACTGAAAAGAAAAGAATGCAAGATGCAAAATATATCATATCGGGGATGACATATACTCCTTCTGGTCAAGAAATTCCTATCATCAGTGGGGCAGTTAGTGAAAGACAATGTGACTGCCTAATAAAATATAACGAAAGAGTCCAGAAAGTTGAAAATTATAGGCAAAGATTAAAAGCTAGAGAATACTTGAAATCTTTGGAGCAGAAGTATGTCATTGGTGGAGTTGTAAATACACAAAAAGGTCCAGTGTATATGATAAACGGAATTAGGCCGGTAGTCGACTGTGCATGCGCAAAAGCGCAACGAGCTAAACAGGAGGAAGAAAAGAGATTGGCGGCGATGCCCCCGCCACCAAAAGGCAGAGTACAGTACGTTATAAGTGGTGTCAAACAAATGCCTCATGGTAACGTTTATATTCTATCAAGTGCGTTACCTATAGATCAATGTGAATGTGAAAAACTGTACGAAATGTATGCCAAGAAACATAGCAACTGTATAGAGATGTTCGACGAATATCTCAGACAGATAAAAGTAGATACTAATGATTATCTTGATGAAATGAATCAAGATAATAAGAAAGAAAGTCTTGGAATTATAGAAAATTTCAACCCACAAGTAGATCAGTATATATGTAAGGTTATTCAAGAAATGTTAGACCGAGATAATGAGGACGAAGAGATGAATTTAAGAAAACGTGATAATAATAAATTCATGGATGATACAGATAGTGATAATGTGCATAGTAACAGCTCAGAAATAGACAAAGCGAATATACATTTCGACAGTGATATTTCAGGCATTAGTATGATTGCCTCACAAACAGATAATGCTAATTCACTAAAAGACAAGGCTGCATCAAAAACAGATAATACTCCTTCACAAAAAAACAATGCTGCATCACAAATAGATAATGCTAGTAGAGAACTAGACCAGTGTAAATGTAACTGTGAAGAAGCTGAACCATATACATTTCAATATCCAGAAGAAGAGCCGCAATGCGATGAAGAATGTTATATGGTTTGTGTTGATCAAAGTGAAGATGAAGTTGTTGAAGAAACAGAAGTTGTACAAAATGTTGATGTCAAGGAAATTGTAGAAGTTGTAGAAAAAGAGAAAGCTAACCTGAAACGCTATTGCATACTTAAAAAATTTCCTTCGGATTCTCAAGAACAAGAAAACATTTTAAAGGTTAGTATTTCATTTTTATTTAGTGAATTTTACAAATGCGGAGTCTGAATCAATGACACAGAGTTATCTGCATACAAAGTGTTTAAATAATGCCATGATAAGTGGTTAATTTTTTTAGAACTACATACAGACTTGGAGACTACTTATCTGGCTTCATGGTTGGTTTTGGTTGGTGAAGGACGTAGCCAGCGCGTTAGCTAACTGGAGCAAGTGGCCCTTACGAATTCTGGATGTTCTTCAGCGTTTCTGTGACTATAGTTTCGCTGCTTGACAGCATTCTCAGACAGATCAAAATTGGATTAGTACGAAATCATGACAACTACAAATAAAGATCTGTTCCTATGTTATGATATGATGTTTTGATCAAAAAATTTATCAAATTGAAAATAAAAATGAAACACAGATGACATATGAGGCTTTCAAAATGTCTACGTGATGTATGTCAATATTTAACATAAAAATAGAACTAGCCTATAATAACTATGATAACAGTTACAACAATAAAATAACTAAACAATAACAGTATAAAAGCAGTCTCTATACAACGAAAATATCGACATACATCAACTCATTATCTTATTGCAACTTTTTTTAAAGAATGGTTAAATTTATTTTCTTTGACTTATTTAATTAGAAAGAAGAATATCCAACAAAGGGGAATTTATTAAATCAGTTTGCTCGTTTAAAACAAGGTATCTATTGTCGTGTGTGTGCTTTCTGACTTCCAAAGCTTCAAAAAAGTATAGTTTACGTTTGTCATTATAAAAATGTTGTGGTTGTATGCGATTATTTACTGTAGGTCTATGCTCGGTATCAATAATATGTTTTGCAAATGTAGATTTGTCAGCGTGATTATTTCTAAATGCAGAAATATGTTCTTTGTATCGAAATTGCTTCCAGATCTATAAGGCAATATGAAAGATTAAAAATATGTGAATTTTTAAGACATTTAACTTCAAAATATGACAAACGTCAAATTAACGAAACTCAAATTTTAAAATCTGTTCAGCATAGTTAGCATAATCAGCATAATTAGACAATGGTTTAGTTTTTACTAAAGCTGATAAAGGAAATACAACTGTAGCTATAAGTAGGGACGCATATAACATTAAAATTACTGATTGTATTACTATAGAAAATTTAACAGAAATTAGGAGAGACCCAACAAACGCATTTGAGACAAAACTAAAAAATGAACTTAAAAATGTGTCTCTGTTTAGTCAACAAGAAAAGAAATATCTTTTTAATAAAAGCCCACAACCACCAAAAATGTATGGCCACCTGAAAATCCATAAACCAAATATACCGGTGAGGCCAGTAGTTAACTATGTTAATACACCTAATCATAAGATAGTGAGCAAACTGGTTTCACTTATTAGAGAATACAATTATTTTCCAAAATATTCAGTTAAGAATTCTTATGAACTTACACAAAAATTAAATAACTTAATTATTCCCACAAATAATAAATTAGTCTCATTTGATGTTTGTAGCATGTATTCTAAGATACCCCCTAGGGAATGTTTACCTCTATTAGAGAACGTTTTAATATAAATAACGTAAATGTCATAAAAAGACAAGAAATAATGAATCTTTTTAACGAATGTATAAAACAAAACTATTTTAAATTTGATAATAAAATATGCAAAATGTCACATTTATTAGCCAACATATTTATGGAAAACTTAGAAAACCAAATTTTAACATCAGAACTTTCGCATAATATTGCCTTTTGGTACAGATACGTAGATGATATTTTAGCATGTTTTCAAGGTAGTCATACAGAATTAAATGAATTTTTGAATTTTATTAATAACTTTCACACAAAAATATTAAGTTTACTTTAGAAGAAGAAGCTAACAGTTGTATAAATTTTTTAGACTTAACAATTAGAAAGTTAGAAAATAATTCATTTGACTTTTCAATATATAGGAAACCAACTTACACTGACACAACCATACCATACGATTCATGTCAGCCTTTTTCACAAAAGCTGTCAACCTACCATTCTATGATACATCGTGCATTTTCAATACCTATGTCACAAAGCAATTTTGAAAAATAAATTTCAATAATTAAGCAAACATCATTTAATAATGGCTTATGGATGTTAATTGCACTTGTTGATATTAAATCCATACGTAAACATTTAATATAACTTTATTACTTCACTTGGTTAAACTTTATGATACATTTAACTATAATAAACTTTATGATATAATAACAATTACAACAGTACACGAGTACATAGCAGATAACCGACCGAGCGTGGAGGCCGTGTGTTCACTGTAGGGGTTGGTAGAGAAGAGAGAGAGATCGCTCTGGTGTTTCTTCGTTGCTGTAGATCTTGACAGCTGGCTGTCGCAGAACATAACGTACCGTTTAACTGTCAAGAGTATTTATGCAGAAACATAGAGTAGTGTTGACGGAAACACTGCGGTCGGAACCACCGCCACATACTCCCCTCTCAGTGGCAACGCTATTAGTTCAAGTATCTTCGTGGAAATCGAACTCTACGTCCATGGCGTGTAGTTTGAACGGGAACGGGAACTTCACTGTCACTTTCAGTTTCATTAGGTGTTGGACTTTTACTGTCACTTTCAGTTTCACTAGGATGTCTCTGAGGCTGGAAAGCTGTCTGTTCGTTATCACAAAGAATGAATGCGGGTTTAAGACGGTCAACAGAAATTATCTCTTCTCCGTGTGATTTCTTGATTTTGAAGCCTTTGTCAGTTCGGGATAACACTTCAAAGGGGCCGTCATAAACTGGTTCGAGGGTTTTTCGCGGAATATCAATGCGAACAAAAACAAAAGGAGCTTCCATAAGCTTGAAATGGACAAATACCTTTTTTTCAGTATGATGTTTAAAAGGTACTGGTCGAAGTTTCCTTATGTCTTCTTTCAGCTGAGATATAAGTGGTGGAACATCATGAGGTTGTGTGCTGTTGAAAAAGTCGGTGGGAAGTTTGATTGATTCTCCGTAGACGATTTCAGCGGGTGTTGAGCGATATTGTGGAATTATGTACGATCTGAGTCCTAGTAACACAATTGGCAATTTAGCGACCCAGTTTTCGTCCATATGAGCTTTCAAGGTCTGTTTCGGAACTCTATGCCATCTTTAGATTATACCATTTGCTGCTGGGTGGTAAGCTGTGTGTGAAAAGGTGGCAATCGAATTGTTTACCTCTGTCTGTGGTGATGTATTGCGGAACACCGAAACGAGAGATCCAGCATGATAAAATAGTGTTCGCTACTGTTTCTGCTGTAATATCTGACAATGGAATTGCTTCGGGTCATCGAGAAAATCTCTATATTATTGTTAACAGATACCGTTGACCTTGTGATGGTGGTAATGGTCCCACAATGTCAACATTTATATGCGAGAATCTTCTCATGGCTGGGGTGTATTGTCCAATGGCACTGGAAGTGTGTCTCCATATCTTGACTTTCTGGCAGGGAATGCAAGTTTTAGACCAAAGAGATACATCGCGTTTCAATTTGGGCCAACAAAATCTATCCTGGACCAGATCGACTGAAGCTGATATGCCTGGGTGAGATAAATTGTGGATAGAATCGAAAATCTTTCGGCGAAATTTTAGCGGAATGAATGGGCGAAGTTTCTTTGAAGAAGAATCGCAAATAAGATTCAATCCGTTGTCAAGAGGCATGTTTTGAAATTTGTATGAGGAAGATTTAGACTGCAGAAGGTGTTTGAGTTCCTCACAAGATGACTGAGCTTGCGCAATTTCTTGGAGTGACACAGTGGAAGAAAGTGAAATTGTTTCAATGCGAGAACAATAGTCTGCGGAAATGTTTGTAGGACCTGGTATGTAGCGAATGTCTGTGGTAAATTGACCTAGGAAGTCTAAATGTCGTAGTTGCCTTGGAAATGCTTTATCGACGCGTTGTTCAAAAGCGTATGTCAAAGGTTTGTGGTCCGTATAAATGGTAAAATGGCGACCTTCTAGGGTATATATAAAGTATTTAACTGCCTGATAAGCAGCTAGAAGTTCGCGATTGTAGGTGCTGTAAGATTTTTGGGCTGAGGTAAGCTTTTTAGAGTAGAAACCTAGGGGTTCTAGTGTTTGATCACGTAGTTGTTGGAGGGAAACGCCTACGGCATAATCAGAAGCATCGACATGGAGAATCAGTTGTAGCGAAGAAGACGGATGAGCTATTAGTGTAGCGTTTTTTAGTGCCTCTTTCAAGCGTTCGAATGCTTCTCGAGTCTGAGGAGTCCACTCGATTTTACGTTTGTCGCGTTTTTTGGGATTCTGGCAGAGGTCGAATAGTGGTTGCTGAATTTCCGCAGCACGTTGAAGAGAACGACGGTAGAAATTTATGAGACCTAGAAATCTTCTGAGTTTTTCAATGGTATCGGGAAGAGGTAGGTCGGTAATAGCTTTGATGCGTTCAGGAAGTGGAAATAATCCAGATTTATTTACACGAAAACCTAAAAATAAAATTTCGGCCACTCTGAATTCACATTTAGATGAATTGATACGGATGCCGTTGTCTTGAAGTGTCTGAAAAAGTTTTGCTAGATGCTCTTGATGTTCTTTTCCAACGAGAATATCGTCAAGATAGGAGTAGGCAAAGTCAAGATGTCTTAAAATTGAATGTAAATATCTTTGAAATGTTTGTGCTGAATTACGAAGGCCAAATGGCGTTTTAACAAATTCGAATAACCCAAATGGAGTTATGACTGCTGTTATGGGAATATCTTGAGGTGCTACTGGGATGTGATGGAAAGCGCGAATGATATCTAATTTTGAAAAAATACGTTTGCCTTCTAACTGGGCATTAAAATCCTGCAAATTTGGAATGGGATATTTGTCTGGGATTGTTTTAGCGTTTAGTGCTCGGTAATCCCCACATGGTCTCCATGAGTCATCCTTTTTTGCACCATGTGTAGGGAGCTTGACCATGGACTTTTGGAGGGTCTACAAATTCCCAAGTTTATCATGTGCTGGAATTCTAGCTTTCCGGGGGCAATCTTCTAACTTTTGCAGTGACAGGGAAGAACTCAACCTCTGGAAGGTTGCTAGAAGAAGTTTCCTTAAAAAGGTCAGGAAATTGTTGTAGCAATTTGAAGTACTGGTGTGTCGGGTCTACGAGATGAATTTTAGAATTAATTCCTGGTGGTGGGTTAGCACCGGTCTTAGAGAGGTTTGTCTTTGTATCGATTAAACGTCTATGTTTCATATCCACAAGTAAAGCAAACTCTGCTAGAAAATCAGCGCCTATAATTGGTTGCTTGATATCGGCAAGTGTGAAGGGCCAGCAGAACCTACGGCGTAAACCTAGATCCAAATCTAATAGTTGTTCGCCATAGGTATGAATAGGGCTCCCGTTTGCAGCATACAAGGTACGTTTCGATTGAAATTTCCGTTGGTCGTGAGTGGGTGGAATAACTGAAATATCCGCTCCAGAGTCGATTAGAAATTTCATATTGGAGCGTCTATCGAAAATAAAAAGGCGGCGTGTTAGGTGGCTCTCGTCTCCTGCCGCGTGGAGGGAGTGCCTTATTAGTTTTCCGACACATGTTTTTGCTTTAAAATTGCAAGGTTGGATGCAACGTTTGGCCTTGTTGCCAAATCCTTCATGATACCAACACGTGGAGGTTGAGGAATTTGTGGTTATGGAATTTCGAGAAAGCTTGGGTCTTTCTCGGGAGGTAGATCGGGAACGCGTTCGCCAATTCGTTGACTGATGCTGTTAGCTTCTCTAATTGCGCTTCTAACTTGGCTAGCTTGTCGGGCTCGCGTGACTGAATTTCAGCCACGTTGTATTTATCTCCGGAAAATTCCACGATTTTGTCTGCTGTAACCGACAAATTTTCTAGAGAATCGTTGCTCAAAGCCAAAATTGAACGAACGTTGACTGGTAAACGTTGTAGGAATAAAGTTTTAAGGAAATCCTCTTTAATCTGACTACCGGCTAAAAACTTCATTTCGCGTAAAAGTTGCGATGTTTTTCTGTCGCCTAATTCTAATTCTGTTAAAAGTTTATTTATATTGCGACTTTCGGACTCTTCAAATTCTAATAAAAGACGTTTCATTAGATCTGAATAGGAGGGGGTTGATGATAATGGTTGCGTTAAAAAATCTGAAATTGACTCTGCGACATCAGGATCGAGTATAGCGAGTACATGACTGAATTTTGTCTTTTCAGAACCTATCTGCGACATATGGAACCTGCATTTGCCAGATTTTCACGTTACGTCTCCATATAGGAGGTAATTTTATTGCAACCCTTGCCATGATATTGCTGCTTGAAGAATCTTCGGCCATTGTGAAAAAAAAATCAGATAATTTTTAAATTAGAAAGGACTGACCTGTTTAGATATTCGTTTACTATAGGCACGAGCACGTGCGTGGAAGTTAGGCGACGTCGGCTGGAACATCAGGCTCGGCATCTTCGGCTTGCGGCACGGGGTCACCAATATGGATGTTAATTGCACTTGTTGATATTAAATCCATACGTAAACATTTAATATAACTTTATTACTTCACTTGGTTAAACTTTATGATACATTTAACTATAATAAACTTTATGATATAATAACAATTACAACAGTACACGAGTACATAGCAGATAACCGACCGAGCGTGGAGGACGTGTGTTCACTGTAGCGGTTGGTAGAGAAGAGAGAGATCGCTCTGGTGTTTCTTCGTTGCTGTAGATCTTGACAGCTGGCTGTCGCAGAACATAACGTAACGTTTAACTGTCAAGAGTATTTATGCAGAAACATAGAGTAGTGTTGACGGAAACACTGCGGTCGGAACCACCGCCACAGGCTACTCTGTTAAAATAATAGATAAAATGATCGAGAGAAAAGAATACAAATTAGCGATTAATTTAATTTATCCAAATATTAGAGACAAAAAAGACAACAGATACGTTTCGATAACTTATTTTGGAACCATTTCAGAAAACATTTCAAAAATGTTAAATACCTATACAAATACAAAGGTAGCTTTTAAAGCTTACTACACGACACGTGATTTGCTATTTAACGCGAAAGAAAAATATTGTTTCTTGACAAAAACTGGAGTTTAAAAATTAGCTTATACACATTGTAATGCAATCTACATAGGTGAAACTTCTAGAAATTTTAAAACCCGATACAAAGAACATATTTCTGCATTTAGAAATAACCACGCTGATAAATCTACATTTGCGGAACATATTATTGATACCGAACATAGACCTACAGTAAATAACTGCATACAACCACTACATTTTTGTAATGACAAAAGTAAACTAGACTATTTTGAAGCTTTGAAAGTCAAAAAGCACACATACGACAATAGCTACCATGTTTTAAACGAGCAAACTGATTTAATGAATACCCCTTTCTTGGATATTCTGCTTTCTAATTAAATAAGTCAAAGAAAATAAATTGAACTATTCTTTCAAAAAAGTTGTAATAAGATAATGAGTTGATGTATGTCAATACTTTCGTTGTATAGAGACTGCTTTATTACTGTTATTGTTTAGTTATTTTATTGTTGTAACTGTTATTATAGTTATTATAGGCTAGTTCTATTTTAATGTTAAATATTGACATACATCACATATACATTTTGAAATCCTCATCCGTCATCTGTGTTTCATTTTATTTTCAATTTGATGAATTTTTTGATCAAAACATCATATCTTAACATAGCAACAGATCTTTATTTGTAGTTGTCATGATTTCGTACTAATTCAATTTTAATCTGTCTGAGAATGCTGTCAAGCAGCGAAACTATAGTCACAGAAACGCTGAAGAACATCCTAGAACATCCAGAATTCGTAAGGGCCACTTGCTCCAGTTAGCTAACGCGCTGGCTACGTCCTTCACCAATGAAAACCAACCATGAAGCCAGAGAAGTAGTATCCAAGTCTGTATGTAGTATGGAGAAGTTTCACCAAGGGCAACAACAGTCAATAAATTTTTTAGAAGTATTTTTAAACTCTGCGGCAATGCATTCTGCATTTTAATTTTAACCACTATATTTTTAGAAATATTGATTACATATATATTGGCTTTCAAAAAGTCCAAACACCCAGGAAGATGACCCATATAAATAAAATTTATACATAATGTATGTTTAATCAAACTTAAAAATGGATTACATTTTCAAACTAAATATATTTAAAAAAACAAAAAAAGTCGTTTAATAATGAATGGGTCCGCTGCGATTTCTTACCCATTCGATAAGTCTTCGAGGCATGCCTGAAATTAAATGATTTAAAGTATCCTGAGGAATGTCATCACAGGCTTCTTTAATTCGGCCACGAAGGTCAACTAGGTTATTTGGTGGTTGGGGTCAATTATACAGTCGATTGCCAATCATATCTTACACATGTTCGATTGGTGACAAGTCTGGGGAACGAGAAGGCCATGGGAGAAAGATCACGTTGTTTTCTTGTAAGAACCTTGTAGTAACCCTTGCTGTATGAGGACATGCGTTGTCTTGTTGGAAAAACGGTTGAATTAACCCTCGTAGTTATGGAAGCGCAACATGCTCCAGTACGTTTCGTATGTAATCATTTGTATTCAAATTTTTGTCAATAAAAACTACAGGTGACCTGCTATCGTGTGTTATCGCACCCCATACCATCAGCCCCCATGTAAGGCCGTATGCCGTTCCACCGCAAATTTTAAATTTCTACGTACTTCACGTAATCGTTTTACTCTTCTGCGACAATCATGGACCCAAACCAGAATCGAAATTCGGCAGAGAACACAACATGAATCCATTCACCATTCCAATTTGATATGCCGTTACACCACTCGAGCCGAGCAGAACGATGTCGAGGTGTCAGCGGGAAACATAAAAAATAGTCTATACCAGGGGTGTCCAACTTTTGTATACATAAGATCCACTTTTTATCACAAAAATATGCCGCGATCGACTTGTTATATCCGTAGTCTAAGAAGGGGAAGAGGTGTGAAATACATACTATATTGATACAGTGTGTTTCAGTAAGAAATGCTATGGGTAGATAATCAAAAAACTCGGGACGCAGCAAGTGCGTTATGGTAGTGAATTTTTATTAAATGCCTCAAATTTAAATAACTCAATTTTCTATGAACTTAGAGAGTTTAATTTTCATACGTGGTAAGGCCTTTCCTAAGGCACGATATTTATAAAATTTCATTAAAATAACTTTGTAATTTTCGGAGAAAAAATTTTTTTTCGAAAGAAAATTTAAAATTTACAGTTGAATTTTTGTACGTAGTAAGATCTCTCGTGAGGCAACATATATACTAAATTTCATTAAAACAGCTTTGTTATTTTCGGAGAAAAAAATTGTTTTTGAAAGAAAACTCAAAATTTTTCCGGAAAACCCCGTCAGATTTTTCTGACTAACGAACTCATCCAAGCCATTAATAAAAGAAAGGCACTTGCCAAGTTTCATCGAAATCGGTTAATTATTTTTTGAGTTAGCGGTTGGATACATATATATATATATATATATATATATATATATATATATATATATATATATATATATATATATATATATATATATATATATATATATATATATATATATATATATATATAAAGATTGAAACTGACCCCGGATATGGGTTCTAGGGGTCCTAGTTCGCACTCATTTGAAAGAATTTTTGCAAAGTCTCACCATCGATACCTCTCTATTAGTGAATTTTTTTAAAATAAAAATTTACCAATATACATTCAAACCTATTTTTTATTTGTTAAATCACTTATTACGTTTACGAAACATAGCCTCACAAAGAAAATTACATTTACGAGTTCATTCCGTAAAGGCGGGTAGATTTATAGCAACCTAAAATCAAATTTAATTTTTTTACCAATTGCAGTGTATAAGTTGCGATACTATTTACTGGAAAATGTGAAAAAGTTGTTATAAAAATGTACAGTATGGCTGATAATTTTATTTCAAGATTTCAACTTTTTTTTTGGGTGAGGAAAATTTACCATGGAAGAATTATATAAGATTTTTAGACTTATTTTTTGCTATTTTGTCAATTGCTCTTTGTACTATAAATCCTGTGTGTCTACCTACGTAAAAAAACAACATAGTTATTTAACGGGCGAAAAAAACCAGATCCAGGTGAATTAAAACAATATGAGTAATTATTAGTGGCGTGCGGTCCATGGAAGCAAGGGAAGCATTGCTTCCCTTAAAATAACGACCACATACCTACTTAAAAATAATTTGTATTAAACCGCATTATTTAAGATCCATTTTGTTAAATATTAAATTTCAAATTTTAAACTAATTTATCTATTACAATTTTTAATTCGCAAGCTCACACATAATTATTTATTATGCATCATACTGTACTTGTATATGCGCTCTGCGCTCTTGGCAAGGACGTCGTCCCAGTAAACCGACCGCCAATCAACAGCATGAACCTGATACTACGAGAGTGGATGCAATGACTTCAGTTAAATACACGTAGCCAGCAGGCCACATAATGAGAAACCCTTGCTCGATGCTCGACGCAATGTACGTGTATTTCAACATGTAGAACGTGTTGGAAGACCCGATGCACGTACAACGTGAATGTCTCTGATTATTTCGTAGAAATAAGCAGTTGACTAAGTTAACTACATTGGCATTTTATGATTATTAATATGGCTGCAACTACATCAGCTTTTAACAGCGGCGTCGGTGGGGGTGGGAATTTACAAACTTTACGAACAAGTGGTAATAATAACTGTGATTGTGTCGTGTGTTTTTTGATAACCAAAGGATTTTAAGCTTTATCGTTTGCTGAAAAACTTGCTATTATTAATAAAGGTAGGCCGAAACCTACTCTAAAAAACTTAAATACAAGAATTAAAACATGTATTCGACATTTCAACGCGAAAAAAACTTATAAAAAATATGAATGGTTAACAGGAATAAACTGTTTTGTTGGCCTGGTAGTCTATTTGTGACTGAAAAGGGGGTGTGGAATCAAAGTGGTTGCCCTTACTTTGTAATCTCCGGAGATATGAATTTTTTTCTAAATAAAACACAAAATTTTCCGGTAAAACCTCGGCCAAAATTCCTGGCTAACGAACTTATCCAAGCCACTTACAAAAGGAAGGTACTCACCAAATTTTGTCAAAATCAGCCCATTACTTTTTGAGTTATCGGTGTGATACACACATATATATATATATATATATATATATATATATATATATATATATATATATATATATATATATATATATATATATATATATATATAAACATATAACAATCGAAACTGACCCCGGATATGTGTTCTAGGGCGCCTAATTAGCGCTCATTTGAAGAACTTTTTTCAAAATTCAAAAGTCGGGATCTTCTCATTAGTGAATTTTTTTTAAGAAAATTCACTAAAAGTGATGGTTATGTTTGTATGGGATTGTAAGGGTATTATTCTCGTAGACCTTAAAGAAAGCAACACCACAGTCAACGGAGTATATTATGCAACACTCCTGCATAAATTGCGACAAAATACTCGAGAGAAAGGACGTGGAAAAATGACCAGAGGCGTGCGTTTGCTCCATGACAATACACCCGTGCACACTGCTGGAATTGGACAAGCCGCAATTACTGACTGCGGTTTCGAACAAATTGATCACACTACGTATAATCCGGATATGGCTCTCAGTGACTACTGCCTGTTTGGAAGTTTGAAAAAGGACCTTCGCCGGCGCCATTTCACTGACGACGGAGAGTCGAAAGCTGTAGATCAGGAATAAATTGAGGAGAAACCGAAAAAATATTTTTAGTGGTATCGAATTGTTGCTGAAACGGTGTAATAAGTGCAGTGATGTTAGAGGGGACTATATTGAAAAATAATAAAATTTAATTGTGAGTCTACGCCGTTGCTTTCATAGTCAGGCCTGGAAATTTTGGCGCTTACCTGATAGTAATACCCGACCTACCTAAATAAGTTTACCTCAAGTAGGTACATTCTTAAAAATTACCTCAGCCAATACCTTAAAAGTGACTTTCACTGATGCATTTTTGTTTATTGTATTATTGTGTTCATTATTTTGTCTTTAATTAAGTATTTTTTCTTGTAGGATATGTTGAAAGTAATGGCTGATGATGGATTTCCTCTTGCACGCCTTCCAAACTGCCATATGTTGCCGCATTTTAAACTTTGGATGCAGATGAGGTGTAAAGTGACTTGGACGTTACAGGATAAATGTAAGTAAATAAAAAAATCTGGACGTAGCAAGTGCGTTATGGTAGCGAATTTTCATATAAATAATCTACGCATATATAGATATAGATATATATATATATATATATATATATATATATATATATATATATATATATATATATATATACAGGGTGACTCAGGGTCGATGGCAGGTTAGACGTTTACGGAGAATGGGACATCCCAGACAGCACAGACACATTCTGAGAATATACCAGGAATGTTTGAAAAGAATATTCAAACATCCCCAGAACATTCTCACAAGGTACAATATATAATCATAGAACATTCTATGAACATGAGAATTGGACAGATTCTGTCATACTAATAAGGTTCTTAGAATGTTATTTATAATATTCTTAGGAGCTCCCAGTATCTTCTGAAAATGTTCCACGGACATTCAATGAATCTTCTCAAAATGTTCATAGATATACTCATGGGAACATTGTGTTTTTAAAAAAGATATACAGGGTGTTTCGCATAAGAAACGACACAGTGCACGGGCATGTAGGGGAACCTAATATATGGTGATTTAACGCAACTTACTCCTATACTAAGGTACATCCCTAAGTAGTTATAGGCATTCAAAGTGGGGTTTTAAATTTCGAAAAAAATCAATATCTCAGTAATACTGCAACTTAGAAAAACCAAATTTGGTACACGTTTTGGGTGTACCAAGAGCATTATTCGTTGGTGAGTAGAGTTCAATCGAAGCATTTCAAGGGGTTGAATAGTGGTGATGCACCCATAAAATGTGACAGAATTTCTTAACCTATTGGCGGATCTAAAAAAATATTATTTCATTTTATGGGGAAGTAAATTATAAAACTTTTTTACTCACGTTATTTTTCAAAAAACGTTTGTCGTTTCCAAGAAAAACCCGAATAACTAAAGACACATATATTACTAATGTTACTTAAAATCATCAAAAATTCAATAAATGCCTATGAAATTATCATGTTGAAGAATTTCTATAACTTATCGATAGCAATTTTTTTATTTCTGTTGTTTGAGTTGTCTGTTTTCTAATAAATTATACTTATTCACACTTTTTTCCTGATTGTCAAATTTGACCTATACATAAGTTTATTGGCAAATATTTAATTTTCGATGATTTTTAGTAAGATTGATAAAATATGTTTCTTTACTTATTCGTGTTTTTCTTGAAAACAACAACGTTTTTTGAAAATAGCAGGAGTAACAAAGTTTTATAGTAAAATTCCTCATAAAATGATATATGTTCTTAAATTCACCAATCTGTTTAAAAATTGTGACATTTTAAGGGTGCATCACCCCTAATAAACCCTTTCAAATGTCCTAATTGAACTCTACTTGCCATTGATTAATGCTCTTCGTACACTCAAAACGGGTACTAAACTTGGTTTTTCTAAGTTAAAGTATTAGACAGATATTGATTGTTTTCGAAATTTGAAACCTCACTGAATAACTTCTCAGGGGTAAGTTGCGTTAAATCAACATATTTTACGTTTACCTACATGCCCCTGTCCTGTGTCGGTTCTTATGCGAAACACCCTGTATGCATTTTTTGAATAGATACAGAAATTAAGAAACTGCAAAGATACGAAATATTGGATTTCTCTTCAAAATTTACCGATTTTCCACCATTTAACTGGTCTTTTATATATTTTCGTATAAGCAAGCCCGAGAGGTTGGAATTTGAATTTCAATCACTCACCCTAGTTTAGTTTACCATATTGTTCCAGTGGCTACACACACCTGTAAACCAAGTTCAGACACGTAATAAGTCAACAATTCGAGTATTGCAGGTTTATTCAGATTAAGTATGTACTTATAACGAATACAAAGAAATAATAAAACAATTAAAATTACAATAACATAAAAATCAAATAAATAAAGATACAGTTCTTGGAGTTGCCAAAAAATGTAATAGCCAAATACAAAGTTTCCGAGATGAATAATCACGGTTACCCCCCACTGAAGTAACTTGAAATTTGGCTAGACTATTGATCCTACAGGCTTTCAGTGTGGTATTAAAGAAATAGCATTACACAATAGTACTTACACCTTTATAGAATACAACTAAATTGGACAGAACATGCCACAAAATCACACTAACTTGCACTTACACAAAACTACAACTGTCATCGATCAGACCTTTTGACCATTCCCTTGTATGGTTGCTTTCTGCTCTGCTTCCGCAGACTTGATTTTGACTTCTAAAGCTATTTCAATATCTCAATGCACAATGTTTGTCACCAGCAGCATGGATATTCTGGTTGTAAAGGCATACTTTGGCAAATCAATTCCGTATCTGATAAAATGCAAGTTTTATTGTACATTCATCTTCCTACCATATGTCCAGGTCCACATTTTCTGCACTGTATAGTGATACTTCTTACAGCATTAACTTCTTTCACAGGAGTAAAAAGCCTGAGATGTTGGCTTAGACTATTATTCTTACACTTTTCCAGTCCATCCACATCAAACTGTGGTGGTTTATATTGCATGACTTGGGTACTTTGAACATAACACAATTTTTAAATTATATATTATACAATGTAGGTGTACCTAATTAGTAAGATGATTCAGTCTCAAGCAAAATTGACGAACCCATCATGAGTGTGAACTACAGGAGATGCTTTAAAACTTGTTTCTTTACTAGGTGCGTCTTAGTTCTTGATAACCTCACACCATGTTTTAGTTGCTTATGTACTCTGAATCTATGTTGTTTGCAATTCCACCGTTCTCCGTTTTCACATCACATTATTATTTTTAATTAATTATGTTAGAATATATCCTTATACAATGTGACCACAGACCATTCATTTTGACATTACTTTTTATTTACGTATAGCCGCCATCTTGCCATCTTCCTTCCCGGCGGCATGGACATGCGCTCTATGCCTAGAGAATGGATTGCCTAAATATACAATTTCGGATGTATTTACCATAGACAGGTAACAGAATCAAACATGCAAAATAGTTACAATTATAATTCTCACCACTATACTGTAATCATCATCTATCTTTTTCATTAAATTTTAAAGTTATATAATATTATAAGGATATCTCAAGCACATTCTGAGCGAATATTCGGTATAATAATCTATTCAAATATTCTCAGTATATTGATGAAGAATTTTCTTAGGATGTGATTGAATGAATGTACTCAGAATATTCAAGATTGAAGTTTGTAATTCCATAAATGTTATTAGAACATTCCGAAACAAATATCCTGAAAAAAGAATATTCTCACATTGTGAGAACATTCTAAGAATATCTTGTGCTGTATGGGATAGTATTATTTTGAAAATTTGGTTTCTTGGGTAACTAGTTCTGCTCGATTTATCTAAATTATTTTCAGCTCTGCAGCGTTGCCGCTTATATTGAAACGTAGCAACAACTTTTATATTTTAAATGAGACACCCTGTTCATAATTGCATTTTTTGCTTCACTTTTGCCTTCCGATTATTTTTGTATCATACTTCTCTATAGCTATCTCCAACTGTTTTCAAGAAATTAATTTCTTTCCTTATTTTTTTGTGCAAAACAGAGCTTCAATCAAATGTTTATTACTCCAGTATTTGGATTAGTAGAAAGCTGAAATTTTGGGTGTTAATATCCTGTGTATTAGTCATGTCTGAGGGAATTTGTTCTTCATTATGCACGGTCGTTCAAAATTTCTGATTTTAGCGCTAGATACAAAAATGGTGAAAAGTGGATTTTTAAAAATGGAGCACACCGTATATTATCAAATATCCTGAAAGACAATTAAAGTTGCTTCCTAATGCTGTATCATGTTCCTATACCTAAATAATCAGGTTTTCGAAATAAAAGCAAGTTTCATTGGTTGTAAATCGGGATACAATTTATTGAACTTCTGCATGTTCTTGCTATAATTTGATCAGATTTACCATGAAGAATAAACAATTTCATCAAAACTTCCTTCGAATGGTTATTGCCTTTCATTTTGATCCTTTTCACAAGGAAAAGGATTCACAACAAAATTTAATTAAAGGACGCGCAAACGGTTTATTATTGATGCACTAATTGTCGAACTTTCATAATGACATGCTTCATGACATTTCATACTATAATCCATACAAAATACATAGAAATCTGCTTTTATCTCGGAAACCTGACTATTTAGGTATAGAAACATGATACATCATTGAAAGAAATTTTAATTGTCTTTCAGTAAATTTCATAATATACAGGTGTTCTATTTTAGAAAAGGCACTTTTCACCATTTTTGTATCTATTGGTAAAATCAGAAATTTTGAACGAGCCTGTATAATGGAGAACGGATTCCCTTAGAGCTCAGTAATACACAGGACATTAGTGAACTACATCCAGAATTTCAGCTTTCTAAGCATCCAAATACCTTAGTAAATAACACCTAATTGAAGCTGTTTTGCACAAAAATAAGGAAAACAGTTAATTTCTCGAAAACCGCTGGGTATAGGTATAGGGAACTTTCATACAAAAATAATCGAAAGGCAATAATGAAGCAAAAAATGCGATAATATACAGAATGTTTTAAAATATCAAAGTTGTTGCTACTTTTCAATATAGGCGGTAACGCTGCAGCGCTGAAAATATTTTATATAGATAGAGCAGAACCAATTACCCAAGAAACCAAACTTTCAACATAATCCTACGTCCTGTTCCCCGTCTAACCTACCATTGACCGTGAATGACCCTGTATATATATATATATATATATATATATATATATATATATATATATATATATATATATATATATATATATATATATATATATATATATATATAAACATATAAAAACTGAAACTGACCTAGGATATGGGTTCTGTGGGTCTTAGTTCACGCTTATCTGAAAAAAACTTTGGAAAGAATGAAAGTCGTGATCTCATCATAAGTGAATTTTTGGTTTTCACAAAAATTATAAAAGAATCCATAAAAATGCGACAAAAAAAATTGCTTACGATCCGAAAGTACTTTGTTTTTCGCATGAAAATGTTATTTCTGCAAAAATTGACTAAAAAAAATGACGTAAAAATTCGATGAAATATGTTTCGTGATAATATCCTTATCTGAAAAAAACTTTGGAAAGAATGAAAGTCGTGATCTCGTCATAAGTGAATTTTTGGTTTTCGCAAAAATTATAAAAGAATCCATAAAAATGCGACAAAAAAAATTGCTTACGATCCGAAAGTACTTTGTTTTTCGCATGAAAATGTTATTTCTGCAAAAATTGACTAAAAAAAATGACGTAAAAATTCGATGAAATATGTTTCGTGATAATATCCTTATCTGAAAAAAACTTTCGAAAGAATGAAAGTCGTGATCTCGTCATAAGTGAATTTTTGGTTTTCGCAAAAATTATAAAAGAATCCATAAAAATGCGACAAAAAAAATTGCTTACGATCCGACAATACTTTGTTTTTCGCATGAAAATGTTATTTGTGCAAAAATTGACTGAAAAAAATTACGTAAAAATTCGATGAAATATGTTTCGTGATAATATCCTAAAAAGAACCTGAAAAACAAGGAGGCTGGAGCATCAACTACCTTTACGGTTACTGCAACCTGAAAATTCGGCGTTAGCTGAATATACTATTTCGCAAAATCGCAGAGTCCTATTTTACAAAAGGGAAGTTCTTGTCAGAGAAAAGAGATATCACCAGCAAATCGGGAGGGAGGCGCTTATTAAAATACATACATCCTAACAATCTCAACCGAGATGGTGGTTTTAAGTCGAACCTGGCTCCCCGCAATTAGCAACAGAAAGGATTCCACGGGCGCTGACAAAAGGAATCGGGGAAATCAATAATGGTGACGTCACCTGCAATTAGCAATAGAAATGATTCCACAAGCCCTGACAACATGACACCGTAATACCCGTGGGATACTTAGGGCCTTAAGGACTGCCTGGCTGTCTGTGGCTATGAGGATCCGATAGTTGATGTAGCCCCTCCTCTTGTTCTCCCGCACACAATGCAGGATGGCGTACATTTTGACCTGAAAGACCGTTGCATGGGCTCCGAGGGAAATACTACGACTTACCCTCGGTCCTTCCGAATAAACACATGCCCCCGTCCCATGCTCCTCGCCAGATCCGTCCGTGAACCAGACGAGCGCGTCCCGTGGTATGCCCGGCATCTCCTCCCGCCATGCCTCGCGGTCGGCGATTTCCACTGTAAAGTTGTTTTTGTGTACAGCCAGTGGGCCATACTAGGTCTTAGTATAGGTAGTATTTTTTCAACGTGACCATTCCAGGTTAGCTTGGAGTTCAATACGGCCCCAAGATATTTTACCTCCCTGGCCATTGGAATGTTTCTACCGTATAGAGTGAGAGTTATATGGCTCTCACACTTCCTCCTCCTTGTAAACGGTATGACGGTTGCTTTTTCAGGGCTCACCCCGAGCCCTTGACCAACCGTCCACCTTTCCACCACTTACAGTGCTGTCTGCGTGCGCTCCCTCACTGCCTGTGTAACCTTTCCTCGGACTATGATGACAATATCGTCCGCATAGCCCTGTACCTCAACCCCCCTCCCGAGAGCCTCCCCAGTAGGCCGTCTACGACTAGGCACCATAGCAAGGGAGACACAACGCTCCCCTGCGGACACCCCGCCGCGACCCCCGCCAGCAGAGTCCCCCCCGCGAGTGAGGTGAACACGGCCCTGTCCCTAAACATGGAACCGATCCACTTGCAGTAGGTCTCCTCTATTTCACGCTCCCTGATACCTGCCAGAACCGATCCGAATGAATTATTGCTGAAGCCCCCCCCCCCCCTCTATGTCTAGGAAGGCCCCCAGCGCCACCTTCCTGTTCTCCAACATATTCTCCAGTTTCAGCGCCAGTTGGTGCAGTGCTGTTTCTGTTGAGACTCCTGCTGTGTATGCATATTGTCCGCAGTGTAGGGGTATGCTTCCAGTACACCGCCGCAGTACATGTGCCAGTCGAGCAGTTTTTCCACTATTTTTAGAAAGAAGGACATGAGACTTATTGGCCTCAGGGACTTTGCCTGGTCTGTTGGACGCCCAGGTTTAGGAATGAATACAACCCTGGCCAGTGTCCATGCCCTCGGAATGTACCCCCAGAGGCAGGCTGGCCCTCATAATGAGGGTAAGCGTCGGCGCCAGTATATATATCCCTTGTTGGAGCATGATGGGCATTATTCCATCAAATCGCGGCGGTTTGTATGGCTTAAATCTGTTATTGGCACATCTGATTTTGCTCCAAGTAACCACCTCTTTAGCGACTGTTCAGTCTACTCTAGATGCCCGCCTATAAGGCCTCTCTATTTCTGAGTGTTTCCAGTCCGGAGGTGATTGATTTATTATGTTGCAGCCGGGGAAGCGCGTCTGGAGTAAAATTTTCAAAGTTTTCTCCCCCGAGATTGTAAAGCCTGCCGTGGATGTTCTAAGGGAGCCTATTTTTGAAATCAAACTGTTATCTACGCCTCAAAATTAAATTTATTTATGTAATACTTACCGAGGATACCTGTATCTAGTATATATACTGGAGTTTAGAATTTGACTCTATATTTCTAGATGCTACAAGAAAGGAAAGAAATTCATTTAATTGACCCAATCAGTGGATAAACACGCAATCTTTAATAGTCAATCGAGGTTAATCGGGCACTATATTAATTCTGGACGTAACGTACACATCGTAATTAGCGTGCAATATGTGGCGAAATTTGATGTTTGAGCAAGTAATTTTTAAAGCCTCGCTGTCAAATATTCCACTAACCTGATTTGTTGAAGGTAGACTAATTTCACGCAAAACCAGCCGCTCTCCAGAAAGTTCTTTAACTTTGATGTTTAATAAAAAAATTACCGTCGACTTAAAAAAAATTAAAACCGCCTACTCGATGTAGAATTTTCTGGAGGTTTCGCTTTTGGTAATTGCGCGTTTCTCAGTGCCTTATCTTCAGACGAGATAGACCCCTCATCGGAGCACCTTTTTAGTCCAGTTTTCCAGTTTTGCTCTTGTTTCTCGGATTTTTTTCACCACAACATCCCCAAAAAAGTTTTGCCACGATAAAATTCGTCCCTTTACGTTCCGGACGGGCCGTTTTCTCCTGCAGCTTTCCGTTCGCTCCCGGCGACGTGCTAAAAAAGCTGCGTCTTCGGTCCCCGTGTCGTTTCTCCCCGCTGGATCGTCCTTCACGTCCACTTTTTAAATCTTCAAAATCCAACAATTTGCAACGACATTATTTACATTCAACTGTTTACTGTCAAAATCTGATGCCTTTTCCCCTTGCTGCTTTAGTAATGTAGATTAATATGTATAATTTTACAGGGCTTCTTCTGTTTATTATTACAGTTCGCAAATTTACAAATAAAGCAAATATTTGCTTTGAACTATGTTCCCTTGTGTTTATCGAATATTTCATTGAACGAAAAAATGCTTCATCGAAAAAAGTATAATCGACTAAATAGTCGTTTATACTTTTTTCGATAAATCAGTTTAATTCAAATTTAATTAATAAATTGATCGAAAAATCAAATAATCAATTAATCGGAAAAATATAAAGATCAAAAAATTTATTAATCAATTAATCGATGTCAAAAATCGAATAACGGTTATTCTGATTTTGAAATCGAATAATCGATCATTGGTTTTCTTTATTTTTGTCAGCCCTAGTATGTATTGACATTTCTGTAGGTGCGTACCTATGTATCTACATTTGTACATTTTCAGTTTTAAAAATAATGTCTTTTGATAAAAATTATCTACTCTTATAACTAGTTGCAATAAATTACTTTATATGACAAACCCGCATAATGTTAATATTTTTTTCAGTTGCATCGGTTGCCAGCAGTATAAATGACTGGAGAACTGTTGATAAGTTTTACAAGATGATAAAACCACCTACAGTTGAAGTTTCAAAGCGTGTAGCTAAAACTTTAACATGGCGTGATAATATTAAAGTTAGAAAAATGGTAAGTATATTTACAAGATTCGATCAATGAGTACCCGCGCGTGAAGACAGGTGGCGTTGCTGAAGGAAGGTGGCCAATGACATATTAGGTCATTGGAAGGTGGCATTACCGCCGTATACTGTCATCTGTCAAACAAAACCATACTAAACTTGAAACTGACTCACTGGTTACTTTTTATTTGGCAGCCAGTTGCAAAGGCGGTCGCGGTAAGAACTGCTCCTAAACGAAAACCAACCCTGCCATACACCAAGTCATGTGAGCATAAGATTTTCCTTCCCCCAACGTTGTAATTAGGCAAACTGATGTCAACGCTAGAGGGCGCGCCACAAGGAGCAATTCCTCTCGCGACCGCCGTGCGCCAATTGTATCACGTGTTTAGTGTATCTCGATACAATGAAAAAAGTGCATTGTCAGTCGGTAATTCACTTTTTATTTTTAATAAAAGGGAAGTTGGAATCTGTCTATGGCGACCCTTCACCATCTATGACAACCGTGAGATATTGGTTCAACGAATTTAAACGTGGTCGTACATATGTTTTTTGATGAGCGGCCAGGCCGCCAGACAGACGTGGTTACCGAGGAAATCGTTGAAAAGGTTCATGACACATGCTTCTCGTTGATCGCCGAACTAGGGTGCGCGAAGTAGCAGAGGCCGTATAGGTACATTTTAAAATTGCAGCTTTGAATAGAGAATCAAAGAGCTTTCTTAAAAAAGGGCCATTCGACCTACCTTTCCTATTTAAATTAACAAAGTGAAAGACAACCCCGCTAGGGGTTTAATGCTACAGATTCTGTTAGGGTTCAAAAAAGTCTCCGCCTCCCACGCAAAATCGACGTGTTTTGGGGATTTTTGAAATTATCAGCAGTTCTCGGGAAATCCCTGGTACAATCTTTTACAATGACACCATGTATACATATATATATATATATATATATATATATATATATATATATATATATATATATATATATATATATATATATATATATATATATATATATATATATATATATATATATATATATATATATATTAAAAAACAGGATATCCTTTCTTTTTTAGGTTGAAAGATCAAAAATGATATATCGGGAAATTAGTCAGAACCAAGTGGATTTTGGGAGAATATTTTTTGTTACACTATATGATTATGAATTTCCAAATAAAACCTTTAGAGATGTTTACTTTGCTTACACACCGAGTAAAGAAGAAGAGGCATGGTGCTATAACATTTGGGAATCACATGAAATCAAAAACTTTCGTAATCGTCAGTCATGTTTGTGTAAACAGTAATTTGTTGGTGTTGTTTTTATTTATTTGTTTCTTGTGTTATTTTATGTATGTTGTTTGTAATAATTGTTCTAGTTTTTGTACCTTATGTTTATTTCTTAATGTTTCTCCTACTCATTGTGACTGTATTTTTTAATTATTATAAATAAATTTAAGCTACAACTTTAAGTATATTATTTTTAACAACGTGCAACTTTCAATGGTCCTCCACTATTGTAAGGATAGAAATAAGTTTCTCATATATCGTAATTTCTACATATACATCATTATGATCACTAACCTGAAATAAAGTCGTGTCTGTCAAAAACACAATTGTTTCCAAAAATGCTCAGACACATCAATTAACATTGTCAATTATATACCTTTTTATAAAGAAGGTATTTATACAGGTGCCCGAGCAAGAAGTTTCTGAAATAGCCACCTTAGTTTTTATTCGCTAATTTTGAATTGTTATATACCAGCACAGCTGTTCCAAAGCATTGTGCTTAGTGCTCTTCTAAGCACACGAGGCACTTTTTGAAACCAGTGCTTTCTGCTTCAAGCTCTTCATAAAAATACTTGGTGCTTAGTAATCCTGAAAAGAGCTCCCGAATACTTTGAGTGCTACCGAGCACTGAAAACGCTTTCGAGCACCTAAGTATGTGCGAGTTCTTAGAAACACAAAAATTTTTGATACAAGAAAACTTTATTTACTCTCAAGATATAAAATTTTCTGATTTTTAATAATGGCAATAACATTTTGGCTCGTCCGCGTCTTTGCCGCCCCGATAGCACCGCGGCCTTTGGCGTATTGTCCATGCCCTTTGTCTTTTCTACTCCACCCATTCCAAAATCACTGTGCCTTGAACTAGTCTGCACAGCAATTGGTAGGGTGAAGTTTTATATTGCTCTGTCTCCGGTCTAGGCTGTCTGTAGATCAGTTGTCTTTTGCAGTCCAGAGCTTAACACTCGCACAAGATGTGGTGGGCTGATTCCGCCCCCTCGCCGTAGAGTCTGCATGCGAGGTCCCCCTCGAACCGCCCCATTTTATGCAGGTGTTTCTTGACGGCCATGTGTCCCGTCAAGATACCTGTCATGTTTCTGAGCTGTCATCTGCTAAGATTTAGCAGCTCCACAGCTCGCAGTGTTAGCTTCTTCATTGCCTTTGACCAGGCACCCAGATGAGGGTGACCTGATTCTGCCCAGCCAGGTCACTCGTCTCGTCTCGGCATTCACTTACCAGCCTGGAATTTACCCGTGGGCTACTTAGGGCCTTAAGGGCTGCCTGTGGCTGAGGATCCGCTTGTTGGTGTAGCCCCTCCTCTCGTTCTCTCGCACGCAGTGCAGGACGGCGTACATTTCGGCCTGAAAGACTGTTGCATGAGTCGCGAGGGAAATACTGTGACTTACCCTCGGTCCTTCCGAATAAACGCCTGCCCCCGTCGGATCCGCCCGTGAACCAGACGAGCGCCGTGGTAGGCCCAGCGTCTACCCTCGCGGTCGAGGATTTCCACCGTAAAATTGTTTTCCCTGCAGATTCGCAGGCTCGCGAAGTCTGACCTCATTTCAAGCATGGGCTCCTTCACGAACTCCTGAATTTTGCTGTGGCCCCTGCAACCTGGGAGGGGGGCGGGCGTTGGGTGTAGATCCAGCAACAGCCATGGCGGCTGTTGGGCTTGAAGCAATGGCCTCTGATGCCTAGGCAAGCCATTCTTTGGATCTTACTTAGTTTTTGTTTGGCACTGGATTGTGTCACCTTAGGCCACCAGACCAGTGCAATAACTTTAGTTTTAGCTGAGTTTTTTGATATCGTGCCATTATATTTCAGAATAAATGAAATCAAAATATGGTTTCTAAAGAATTAATCCTAATGATTAAAGAATCTGAATTATGAAATTTTCTTAAAAAGATATTTTTTATTTACGAACTCAAAACAGCACATTTGTACTACAATGAATAACATAAAATTACAAGATTTTGCGACGTTAACTTAAATTGTATCACTGGCAAGTACCTTAGAAACTATATACTATGTAACTAAAAACTGTTTTGTCCATTTAATAAATGTCGTTTTAGGTTCGTTGTGAATCTTTGCATCCGATGTATGTTTCTCAGTTCTTCTGGAATAGTCTTAAATGATCTTAATGCTCCTCGTAATCACACTATGTTGGTGTTGAGTTTTATATTTGTTCCTGATGCTACTACACGTGGGCCTGCCCATTGCCTTGTTAAATACATATGTACTTCACTACTTTTTGCCACTTCAATTTTCGTTTTTATAGTATTATTCCATATTTTATACATTGTATAATGATTCAGTTCTTATCTGGAAGCATTACTGGTTCAAAATACACTTAGAAAGCCCCCAAGTATCTAAATAATACCAAAAACCCTATCTATATTAAATATTTCAAGCTTTAATTTCAAAATTATTTTCATGAAAAGTCGCTAAATCTTCAAGTACCGTAAACCCCTTTACTGCATTTCTAATTTATACGTTAAAATTCAATATATGTTTGCCATGGGAAACTACCTCGCATTATTACTGAACAAATATTTCCAGGAACGAAATAAGCATTGAAAATATACGTTAGGAATATTCGAGAACAAAATATTGCTTATCTGTAATTTTCCGATCGGTGATGTCACCCCAAGAAAGCCGTTGAAAACGTTGTAGAGAATTGCCGGCAAAACCTGCAACTGTGGACACGGGAGGTGAGACGTCGGGACTTCGCCACCGATTGGAGGTCTCGTTTTATCTCATTCGAAGAATGGAGGCTAGAAAGAGCTCGCGCACAGCCACCAATGGTCACGGTAAGAATTTTTGCGTGCAGCGAGTAGCAATTGCAGAACCCGACACATTAGCGAGGACTCTCTTCTGAGCGTTCATAGAGTGAACACCCGTCAGTTTCGGTGGCTATTAAATTATCTTAAAACGGGGTTGTAATGTTCTTTCTGTTATCTGTACTACCTAATAATTATTGTCAGTGATTGTTCGGAGTAATTCAATTGATTTTCGAGCTTAATTAAACATCGTATTAAGTATAAAAACGCGAGCTAACTCGTGGCTCTTTGTTCCAAACTGTTGATTTCTTGCCGTAATCAGAAAGAATTCCTGGTTATTATCGAACCTCAAGTCGATTGGTACTGAATTTTACTCAAGCAAATTCACGTTTTAATTGCGATTCGCAAAGTTTCCATCAAGCGAATTCAGAACATCGACATAGGTGTCAAATGGTCTTGTAGTATTGGAGTAATAACATCCACCGGCCCAATAATCTCTGATGAGAAATCCCAGTCGCGTTCCCCAGTTTTTCCGCTCTTATTGGAGTCGGGAATCTGTGTCACGCACTCATAATTGATCCCACTTGGAAAGCTTCTTCACAGGGTCATCAGGTAACTTAATACGGGAAGACTGGTGAGTCTAACAAATCTTTTCTCTGAATCAGCAGAATTTTCATGCCGAAATCTAATATCTAAAGTTTTAATAACCTGAACTTTCAAAATCACGTAATTAAGTTTGAGCTTAAACAATGTCAGGGAGGTGCTGTCAGCATAACTATATATTTCCTGTTTAACCTCTAAGATTTTGTCAATTTAAACAGTTTTTTTTAAATTGTAATTAGCAAATTTTGTCTGTAAAATATCTAACCTATACATTCTCTTTAACGTCTCTTATTTTTCATAATTAATGTAGAAATTTCACGTAGGATTATATATTCAATTTTTTTTTTTTTTTTTGGAGCATCACTCAAAGAACTGGCCAGTTAATTCACTAGAAAAGCTAGCAATTGATTGACAAACGTCAAGTAATTTACCTAATCACTTGTGTTTATTTTTGAGCGATACCCTAAGTAATTAACAGTAACATTTTAGTAATATGCAACTATCTTTATCTTATTGTTTTAGCACATGTATGTAAATTAATAATTTCTTGCCGTTTATCTGATTGTTATTTGTGTGCAATTAATGTTTATTTGAGATTTACCAACCATTTTTATTTCATTTTGTTCGCTATTCCAAATTTAATTTATATGAATAAATTTATATATTTCGTTATATTAATATATCTGTTTAATTGAAGAGAAATTCCTCCCTAGTATCTACTTTTCTTCTGACTTCGGCACAAACAATTTATTTAAACTTCAATGTAACCTGGCACTAGTCTGGAGAGCCCACAAATATAGGACTCTGGGCAGTGCGAAGCAAACAAAGAAGAGAACGTGAGTATCAAACTATATCCAGATGTCGACTTCCTAAAAAGTGCTGCTAATCTTAATAAATTTGATAATCTGATAGATAGCTACTTTAGGGTAGGGTGTTATAGGTAATTGTGACTTCACCATTGAGCAGATCTATATCCACCTGAGGTCAATCACAATATACCACGGTTCTGGTTTTTAAGTTTTTCTTTGAAGGACGTAACAACATTAATATATATTCTTCCAGCTTTATAATTTTATGAATTTATAAAATGTATGTTATATGCAAACATTTTGTGGGATAAACCGAGTTTAAACCATATATTTTTAGTACCCGGTTTTGTGTTCTCAGCAATTATTATGCTCTGGGAGCATATACCACGGCTTTCGAAACAGAGGTGTACGCTATCCTCTCTGTAGATAATCGACAGGATGTGAGGATGAGCCCTGAGAAATGTGTATTTGCTCAGTTCAGAAGTGCGCTGACGCTCTTGCGGGGCTTTCCAGGACAAAGGAGGTACAACTCATGTGGGTTCTCGGATACTATAGCATAGTGGGGAATGAAGTGGCGAATGACCTCGTAAGGCTTGGTTCCCGGCTGCCATTCTGTGGCTCAGAGCCTGCCAGAGGCATAAGTAGGAAGGTGGTCTCTGACGCCCTATATAAACGGACTGAGGACGCCATGGAGAAGCACTGAAGGTCGGTCAGTGGCTGTAGGCAGGCGAGGGATTTTGTGGAGAGGCTGGATAGAAACAAGACTGCCTGGCTTCTTGGCAGGAGTCGTTCTGCGCTTCGCCAAATCATTGGGGTGCTAACAGGCCACTGTACCCTCAGAAGACACCTTACATTGGTAGGTGTCGAGAAGGATCCCATTTACCAGGAATGCGGCGAGACTGAAGAAACGTCTTATCACTACCTGTTTGAATGTGAGGCTTTTGTGAGTCTTCGAACAGAATTGTTTGGTTCGAGGACTCTACAGAGAAGTCTGGTAGATTCTGTCCAATGGAAGACCGCCACTGCCTTTATTTTGGTGACAAAACCGAGGAGGGGGTAGGGTATGATTGCTGAGGTTAGTAAAAAGGGGCCGGATGTGGCCTAGCCTCCCCACCATTGCTACTACTCCTACTACTACTAGATTTTGAATTTATAAGTTCAAAGTTCAAGCGTTAACCTTACACATACTATTTCCGAGGTTCGAATTTCGAAACAACATATTTGCTTGGGTTCGTTCATAGTTCGGTTCGAAAAAAACATGGGTTCGCACACCTGTGATGACACAAAGTGATAACCACACAAGCTGTATAGAACAAACTAATAATTGTTGTCGTTGACCCACGATTGTTAAATCGTTGGCTCTATTAATATTTGTCCCTGACTATATATAGTCAATTTGTTTTAGAAGCATTTTTGCGATCATAGGTATGGCACACCAATGAGCTCCAATAAGAGCAAAACCTCTATGTGATTCTTATGATGTAACACCTTAACAGGGTAGTGTTTTCTAAACAGAAATATATCAAAGAAAAAATGCTGAAGGTGTGATATCGTTTATTATATAGCTTGTTTGATAAAAACCTTACTCAAATCAATAAGAATATAAAACCATAAAAATATAATAAAACAATAGATAATTAGAGAGAATTCTATAAAATATCTAAAATACAAAAATAAAACATAGATTAATACAATTTCGACTAGTCAAATTAACATAGTTTGTACAAAACAAAAGAAACATGACTTGCTTATGCAAATTGAAACATTTTTTAAATGACATCGCTACCACTGAAATATGCACACATGTTAATAATTGCACTTTTATTTCGATATCGTTTAATGTAAATTACGACCTGAAAAAAACTTAATTTTTAGATTTACGAGCGTCGATCAATAAATACTCATGTGAAAACAGGTGGCGTTGCTGAGGGAAATCGGCATTACTGTCATCTACTGTCATATGTCAAACAACACCATACTAATTTCAGACTGATTCGCTGGTTAGTTTCTATTTGGCAGCCAGGTGTATTACACGTGTTTCTCTAAATGGAAAGAGTGCATTATCGATCTGTAATTCGCTTTTTATTTTATGATGAAAGAACAATTGAGAAACAAAAGCAAACTTGGATGCTTAATATGAGGACCCTTCACCATCTATGACAACCATGATATATTAGTTCAACTAATTTAAACGTGGTCCTACATTTGTTTTTGATGAGCAGCCAGGCCGCGCGGCATCATGGTTACTAAAGAATTTGTTGAAAAGGTCCAGGACATGATTCTTCCTATTCGCCAAAGGAAAGTACGCAAAGGCCGTAGGCATGTCGGCAATAAATATTTTATATTATAAATTAAGCATGAGAAAGGTGTCGGCCTGATGGTGCAGCGAGTGCTCATGGCAAACAACAAGCAGATATGACAATGTCGAAGCAGTGTTTGGACGTCTTTAAGCAAAATTCGCAGGAATTTTTGCGTTGAGTCATCACCATTGATGAAACCTGGATACATTGTTATACACCAGAGACCAACCGATCAAAACAATGGATTTTTCCAGGTGAATCTGAAGGAAGCAAAGATGGTTGCATCGGCTGGAAAGGTCATGGCCACGATTTTTTGTGATTCGAAGGGAATAATCCTCATGGACTTTTTGCAGAAAGGAAGAACGCTTATCGGCCAGTACTACAGTAAACTATTAGACCGATACGATAAAAAATTGGACGCCCACTTTCCCCCCACATGAAAACATGGCCCGGGGGAAAAATTGTCAAACACAGTTATTGCAGAGACAGAAACTTATTTTGAAGAGTTTGAAAAGGTATTTTTGGAGGGATTAACGAAATGGCAGAAACATTGGGAAAAGTGTATCGATCTAAAAGAATATTACGCTAAAAAATAAATTAAAAAATTGTCAAAAATGTATGTCTTCATTTCTAACATGGATATTTATTGATCGGCCCTCATAGAAGGGAAATACCTTCAAACACTTCATATATTTTGGTGCAATTTCAGTCACAATAATATCACATAATATATACTTTTAAAGTTGGGTGAAACTTAAAATTTTGGTAAAATCGGAATAAATAACTATATTTTAATTTGAGGAATCAGGCATTGATTTAAAACCTTTAAATACCAGTCTTTAAATGTAAATATCGGATTTTTAAATGTTATTTAGTCAACCAGAAAGACCATCATTAATTTTTAAGAATAAAAATTACCATACAAAAAAACTTATCAAATGTATAGGAGTATACACTGAAAATGCAAATGTCCCAAAAGTAAATATAAAATATATGTACTTACTATTCATTCAAAAAATAGGTATTTCTAGACATAAACTACACAAAATGAACTTAACCACTATTTAAAGTATTTTACTACTCTTGATTAAAACCAGTAAAAATTAATATGGCATAGTAGACTGTTAAAGTTACAAATGTAGAATAGTAGAGACTAGATTGTATTTGCAGCGTCCAAAAAGTGAATGTACGTTCTATAGGGATACAATACCATAATAGGCCCAAGGTAACTGCTGCCTGCCATAAGAAGCATCATATCACTCTAGGGAGTGATATACACCCAGATTTCGAGACCTCTGGGCTCCGAAATGAACAATTGACCTGCGGCACTGGTGGGTGTCGGATCTAGACGAACCTAAAGGTGAGTTGAGATCTCTAGGGGTGGATTACAACTGGAGATTGAGGCCCAGATGAAACACCTTGGGACAAACGCTGGCAGGTGACGTGTGTCCAATGACCTGTAAGGGGTTGAGATCTCTGGGAACTGGTATATGCCCGGATTTGGAGGCCCCCACTGCGTTATTCCAAACGGACAGGCGACTTCGCTTAGGTGATGCTCGGGAGCGGGAACTTGGTGAGATGTCGCCTTGAGTCTACCACTGGTGGGTATCGGGTTTAGAAAAACCCAGAGGAGAGCTGAGATCTCTAGAGGTGAATTACAACTGGAAATTTAGGCCCCTTCCTTGAGCTTCGAAACAAACGACCTCACTTGAATCCCCAAGCGAGTTCACTCAGATGGCAGTACACTTGTCAAACCAACTTTCACCCTCAAAAAAAGATCGACTCCCGCAGGGAGCTGGATTTGATGGGTGAGATTTAAGCAATTAGACGTGAGCCACGATAGATCTAAGATCGCAGTGGAGGGACTGAAATATCCTGCTCACATCAATAGGGACGATATTTTGATTATTTTTTTAATTAAATAAAATACAACATATTTGCGATAAAATACCTTTTTTCAATATCAAAGTACAACTTGTGACAATTGTGTTTTGAATAACACATCATTCAAATGTCCACCTTGGCTTCGTTTATAGGATCGAATATGATGAACCCAATTTTTGGTGACTCTTTGCAATAAATGAGGTGTAATTTCATTAATGCACCATTCGATGTTCAATTTCAAAGGGTCTCTAGTTCGAGCTTTGTTGGCATCGACCAACGACTTCAAATAACCACAAAAATAAATCCAAAGGTTTTAAATCACAACTTCTTGGAGGGCAATTAACAGTTCCATTCCTAGAGATTACTGACTCACCAAACTTGTCTTTCAGTAACTCTATAGTGGCATTGGCAAAATGTGGAGTTGCACCATCTTGTTAAAAAACATGTTTCTGTTAACACTGATCGATAATTGCTCACTATTCACTGTTACTGCATCTCCATTTGCATTTTCAACAAAAATAAGGTGTGAAGTCACATTCCATAAACCACACCAAACAGTAAGTTTTCTGAATGCGAAGGCTTCTCATGAATCTTATTGTGGATTATTTTCACACCAAAAACGACAATTTTGGCTGCTTACAGAGCCGTATAACCAGAAATGAGCATCTGAAAAAATGACTTTTTTGAAAAAAGCAGAATCAATTTAAAGTTGCTCTAGAGCCCAATCAGCAAACACACGATGCTTATAAATGGTCAAGTGGCTTCAGTTCTGGAGTCAACACGATCTTATACTAATGTAAACTCAAATCTTTTCTCTAAACACACCAAGTTGTCATTCTTAAAAGGCCAAGTTCTTGATAACGTCGATTAATCGACCAATTTGCATTTTCTGGAACACTGGCACAGAGACAATATTCTCTTGGTTTCTTTCGTTTCGTTGTCTTATTGGTGGTCTGGTATCGTGTTAAGTAAAATTTGTTTCTCGAATTTTTCAATATCAAGCACAGAAGGATGATTATGTAGACCAAAATCTTCATGATGATAACCAAAGGTTGTTGAAGCGTGTATTTTTCCATGATGAATTGTCAAACTATACTAAACACAAATGACAGCTAGTGACATTTCTCCCATTTTAAATATGGCTCCCATGACGTTTTAAAAACGTATCGTCTCTATTGGGAACCCCATTATATTGTTTCAGTCGCACCTATGCTGGAACTACCACAAGAACAGCAAGGGTCGTCTTTGATCTTTATATTGTGCAGAAAAAATTATTCACCATTACGGCGATTCATGCCTTGCGAAACTGGATTCTACAGGATATTCAAGGGCTGTCCAACAGAAAATTAGGTAGTTAAATAAATTTTCCTATAAGACTTATTTTTCATCAATCTCCATATATTTTAATGTATGTTTGTTTTATACTAAATATCTGTATTTAAAATGGAACGGTTTCACCAAGTAAGGGCAACAACCATTAATGATTGTTTTGTTCTATGAAAAATTAAAATTGTCTGCAAAATGCTCATCTAGAACTGATCTTATTTCGTTTTTCCTGGAAAATATTTTATCACGTAAGGCTTCCTTTGAATCTTTAAATAAATAAGAATGCTGTGACCCAGATCTGGAGCTTAGTGTGAATGGTTGATTTCAACAAAGTCGGCATCCTCTATAGTATATTTTGTAACTTCAGCTTTGCGAACCAATGTGTTACCCTATAATAGAAAAGTCCTTGGCCATGTGGCCAAGTGGAGGCCATTTTTTGACAGCTGCATGTGATGGTAAACATTGTAGCTAAGTAGCCAATAGTTTTTCATTGATTTGTTTAACAGATTTACTTTTTTTGTAAAGTACTTTATCACAACATGATAGTCTCATTTCAGAAAAGATAATGTTTCACACAGCATTGGTTGTTTGACGTTTACTTCATAACGGTTTAATGTAGACTATTCAAATTGGAATTTTGAAACATGACCTTCTGGGAGAGGTTTATTTTTCACCAAACATGTCTTAGATTAACCCCCTTTTAAACTTTCTCTGATAATTACAAAAAGTATTAAACTAGATCTAGTGACCTTCGCTACTTGGAGTACCTCAGTAGAATAGATCCAGTAACATCCCTTGCTTGGAGTACCTCAAAGCTGAGTATTATGGCCAACACTGTTCTTGATCTATGTGAAACTCCTTAATTTTAACCCGAAACTTTTTTTGTAAGTGGAAAACCACAATACTAAGTACTGATAAATCCCTATTAGTAAAATGCCTAATGCCTAATGTGATTACTGGACTATATTCTGCCATGGTCAAGTTCGTCCCATGGGTGATTGTACATTTGACACATCACTGCCGAAATTTTTTTTAGTACCTGGAGTGGATGTTATGTGAAACATTTAGACTTTTCAAATGATTTCATCATACCAAAGTAGCTGTGGTATCCAGCAATCAAACCAACGCAGGTTCTAAAAGTTTTGTTGTATAGAAATGTAGCTTACAAAAGATTACTGCAGGATTACCGAAAGGATCCGTACTAAATACAGATGGAGACTTTCTCTCTGGCTTCACAACAACTAATCTCTGCAACCGGTTCACCTTACCATAAAGACAAAACAGGTCCCAGAGCAGGTAAGAGGTTACTGTGATGCCAGAGGAATGCCTCTACGTATGAAAATTAGACTACTGGTGAACTGTGCCATACTGTATAATATGAAACGATTCACTAAATTAGGGGGACCATAATCATGATCTGTTATATACTTTACAATATCTTTAGAACATTGCAAAGTGCAACTCTAGTGATCTAAATGTATAATCCATACATTTCGGCCAGACACTGTCAGGACACTGCATCATATGCAAACAAGTTTAAAAAAGAGATGTTTTTTGTACTGACAATACAATTTGTTCCAACCTAGTAAAAGTACTTAAAATTTCAAAATAAACTAATAAAATTTAATTATTGCTTAAAAAAAATTATCATTTGTCACACTTTGACATTTACATTATTTAAAAATTTACCAGCACTCTTTGTTTCTCTATATATCTACCCGTCGAGAAGATACTTGGAAATGTGTCCGATTCGAGAAGATACTCGGAAACATTTGTGCCATGATTCAACCAATTTTTCAATAGTAGATTTACAGATAATGTTTAAAAACGTTTTTTAAAGACATCAATAAGTGCATTCTACACTAAAAATTTTCCAAAATGTAACATCATATATTTAGTACAGTGCAACTTCCTGAATGCAAGTTATATAACATATTCACAAAACAGTTGATTTCAAAGTAGATAAAAATAGTGCTACAAATTGAATCATAACTTTCACATAGCTGTGATAATCTACTCATGAAATGAATTCAGGGTCCATGACTTCCTGTAGGCATAAACTTCTGAAACATTATATTACTTGAGTTTTAACGAAAAAATATCAATTTTCACCAAATCACCCCCCATTCATCCCCTCCCGCCTGAAGCGATCTTAACCAAAAACAATTCGAAGCGTACCTTTGTCGGTTGCTAACTGGATACCAAATTTGAAGATTGTATCTCAGTTCGTTCGAAAGTTATTGCACCTACTAACAGACAGGCATACAGGCCGACAGACAAAAAAAAATCGTTCCTGAATCAAGTTTTCTATATGTTTTGAGACCTTTTAGGCCGTTTTAACAGACAAAAAATTTCGAAATTTCTGTCACCGATATTCCACCCCACACATTCAACCCCTAATTTAATTTCAGCACAGAATACCAGATGTTTGATGAAATTTAAAGTTTTCTAATAAGCAAACCCTAAAACGTTATATTACTCAAGTTCTAACGAAAAAATGTCAATTTTCACCAAATCACCCCCATTCATCCCCTACCCCCTGGAGCGCTTTTACCCAAAAACAATTCGAACTGAAGTTTGTCGGGTACTAACTGTTTACCAAATTTGAAGACAATATCTTAATTCGTTCTAAAATTATCAAGGCTACAAACACAGCCATACAGACAAAAAAAATTCGTTCCCCACTCATCCCCTACGCCCTAGAGGTGTGCAAACCCATGTTTTGTTCGAACCGAACTATGAACGAACCCAAGCAAATATGTTGCCTCGAACTTCGAACCTCTGAAATAAAATGTCTAAGGTTCACAGTCGCACTTCGAACTTCTTAGACATTCAAAATCGAACATCGAACTACCAAAAATTCTTCCGTGTTCATATATCATTTCCTTAAATAAAAAAATTTGAAAAATTGTATACAATATGTAAAATATTCCCATTCTTTTTACAAAAAAGAAGGGTTCGACAGATTTGCAGGTTGATTGGGTGAAAATGGGTTAACGTTAAATCAAAAATATTTGAAACTTTTTTAGCTTTTTGGATCTATAGATAAGCTCAATTATATATATATATATATATATATATATATATATATATATATATATATATATATATATATATATATATATATATATATATATATATATATATATATATATATATATATATATATATGTTGTTGTTTGGTATTGGCTAGGCAGTTTTAGCAAACATATTAGAGGGTTCGAACTGGGCATGATAGCTATAAAATGACCACTTAAAATTTGAACTGCCTCCTGATTGTGAATATTTAACTGTTTTGGCTCATGTTGTTACTGAAGAAGGTGTTGGGAGGCTAAGATATATAAGAAAAATGATTCTGTGATTGCTAAATGACTCTGCCAGGTCTCAAAATGTCTTACCAACTGTCAAAAATATGCATGAATGAAATCTCCTAAAATTGCCCTACCGACTCAATGACACCGATAACGAGTTTAAAGCGCCGCTACCGCGTTAACAGGGCCGCAACTTCGCTACCTTTGGCAGCATTCGATGCCTGTAAAGTTAAATTTCGAAGTATTTTTGAGCAACGAAGTTCGAACTATTTTCGAAAATTACATATTTCGAACTTCGAACTACTTCAACAGCGCTAGTGCGAACATATTTTCGAACCGAAGGTTCGGTTCGAAATTTCGAAGCTTCGCACACCTCTACTACACCCTGAAGGGATTTTACTCAAAAACAATCCAAACTGTTAGTTTGTCGGGTGCTAACTGTATACCAAATTTGAAGACGATATCTCAACTCGTTCTAAAGTTATCGTGGCTACAGACGGACATACAGACCGACAGATATAAACAATTTTCTTTCCCAAATCATGTTTTCTGTATGTTTTGACACTTTTTAAGTTTAAGCGAAAAAATATTTAGAAATTTTTGTCGCCAATGCCATACTTCCACATGTTGTGACGATATGGAAGCAAAATATATAGAGGCTGTCTCTAATCCTGTTCTCATTTTGAATTATGATCCATTTTCATGGTGTCAAATAAGAAACGCAGATATTTCAGTTGTCATCAGCCAGCTTTGAGGTTAAGTTATAGAGCATTTTACAATCGCACAATGTAACATGTCACATGTATTTAACATATACGTGACATGTCACATACGTCAACGCCCTTTCTTTCCGTACAATAAAGCTTCTGAATCGGTCCCAGTAGTGACGTCAGAGTCTGAGTCGCTCTAGTGACGTCAGATTCGGCGGTCAGTTGCTCTACCGCATTACAACTCAATGGAATACGCCTGCAACGTGACAACTCGACGACATGTCAAGATAAAAAGGTCTTTATAAACGATTCGAATACGTGACACACTCTTCTCTTTTATTAAGTCAACCTGCGACATGCTATCATACAGTTAGTTTTTAATTGGGAAAAACAACATGCCTAAATGGGTAAGTTTTATACTTAAATACCCGCTTATTTTCTAGTTGCTTGTAAGTTTCTTTAATTGAGATTAATATGTGATTGCTTGCTAGTATGTACCGTACTGAATTCACTTTCAATAACTGCTCTCTTTCTCATAAATTATATGCTGTTAAACGGTGGCTTGTGGTAGCGTTAATTCAATAATTGCTTGGTATTGTGCCGTACTAATTGTACTTTCAAGGAGATCATTCACATAGAAATTGTGACAATTCACTACCAACAAGATGAGAATTTTGCAGAGTTGGTTCAATTGAGATCTTAAAAGTGGTGGCAATCCCCGTGTGGTTGGCTTATTCACCACTTCTCTCAAGAATTAAGCATCCCAAGAAGCTCTACGCCATGAATTTTGACTATAGACTTGCATTTATATGCTTACAAGATTTAATTGACTAACATCAGAAACCAACAGACCATGCGCATCGCCAGGTATTCGCCAATTGGATATGGGAGCATCAAGTCGATTATGACTTTTTGAAGAAAATCATCTTTAGTGATGGGGCATATTTTCAACTTTAAGGCTACGTCAACAAACAGAAGTGACGGTGGGGGATCCAGGAATGACTCATCAGTAACCCATGTATCCATCACAAGTTGCTAAGTGTTGTGGATTTCGGACTTGCGGAGTCATTGCCTTGTATTTCTTCAAAAATGAAGTCGGCATGTCAAAGTCAAAAATACGTTACAACTAAACTGCCTTACACTATGTGTACTTGTACGATAGAGAGAACAACTATTACAATTAAAAATAAAATGGTAAACTAACCTCAAAATTTAAAAATGTCAATGTGGAATTGTCGTAACAAAAAAAACTACAAAAACGTAGACTAAAACTAGCAATCAATTACCCTTGAAAAGAAATAAACAGCAAACGAAGGCAGCACCACCTGAAAAAGCACCAAAGCTAATTGCAATTACCATCAATTGTCTTCTTATCACAATGTGTTAACCAACTTTTTATGGCCTGAATTGAATGGAAGTAACGTGGAGATATGTGGTTTCAACAAGATGGTGCAACCTGTCACACTGCATAATGGAGTTTCCTGGCTGTGTTATCTCACATCAGGGAGAAGGGAATTAGCCACCAAGATCGCATGATTTTACACTATTTGTTTTTTTTTTTTTTTGGTTTGGTTCGTACAAATAATACACAGACCATTCGGGAGATCAAGACGGAAATTCGACGAGTTATTGACAAAATTCCACAACAATCCAGCCAAGCATGTGTTGAATATTGTTTTTCAAACAGCACCTACATATCGATATTCTATGGAGTGCAATAACATATGGTAACATACTACTAGGTTCTTACAAGAAAATAACCTGACCCTGCTTCCACTGGCTTCTTGCTCCCCAGACTGTCACCTCAAACATGTGTGGGGGAATGTGCAAATAAAACACAGACCATTCCGGAAATCCAGACGGAAATTCGACGAGTTATTGACAAAATTCAACAACAATTATGCCAAGTGGTGATTGAAAATTTTGTCAAAAGAGTTAACGATACAAGAATCTAGGCAGATATGTGTTGAATATTGTTTTTCACACAGCACCTACATATCGATATTCTATGGAGTGCAATAATATACTGTAACATACTACAAGGTTCTTACAAGAAAATAACCAGACCCTGCTTCCACTGGTTTCTTGCTTCCCAGACTTGTGACCAAACATATGTGGGAGCATGTGCAAATAATACACAGGCCATTCCGGAGATCAAGACGGAAATTCGACGAGTTATTGACAAAATTCCACAACAATTATGCCAAGATGTGATTGAAAATTTTGTCAAAAGAGTTAACAATACAAGAATCCAGCCAGGCATGTGTTGAATATTGTTTTTCACACAGCACCCACATATCGATATTCTATGGAGTGCAATAACATATGGTAACATACTACTAGGTTCTTACAAGAAAATAACCTAACCCTGCTTCCACTGGCTTCTTGCTCCCCAGACTGTCACCTCAAACATGTGTGGGGGAATGTGCAAATAAAACACAGACCATTCCGGAAATCCAGACGGAAATTCGACGAGTTATTGACAAAATTCAACAACAATTATGCCAAGTGGTGATTGAAAATTTTGTCAAAAGAGTTAACGATACAAGAATCTAGGCAGATATGTGTTGAATATTGTTTTTCACACAGCACCTACATATCGATATTCTATGGAGTGCAATAATATACTGTAACATACTACAAGGTTCTTACAAGAAAATAACCAGACCCTGCTTCCACTGGTTTCTTGCTTCCCAGACTTGTGACCAAACATATGTGGGAGCATGTGCAAATAATACACAGGCCATTCCGGAGATCAAGACGGAAATTCGACGAGTTTTTGACAAAATTCCACAACAATTATGCCAAGATGTGATTGAAAATTTTGTCAAAAGAGTTAACAATACAAGAATCCAGCCAGGCATGTGTTGAATATTGTTTTTCACACAGCACCCACATATCGATATTCTATGGAGTGCAATAACATATGGTAACATACTACTAGGTTCTTACAAGAAAATAACCTAACCCTGCTTCCACTGGCTTCTTGCTCCCCAGACTGTCACCTCAAACATGTGTGGGGGAATGTGCAAATAAAACACAGACCATTCCGGAAATCCAGACGGAAATTCGACGAGTTATTGACAAAATTCAACAACAATTATGCCAAGTGGTGATTGAAAATTTTGTCAAAAGAGTTAACGATACAAGAATCTAGGCAGATATGTGTTGAATATTGTTTTTCACACATCACCTAGATATCGATATTCTATGGAGTGCAATAATATACTGGAACAAAAAATCTAGGCAGATATGTGTTGAATATTGTTTTTCACACAGCATCTACATATCGATATTCTATGGAGTGCAATAATATACTGTAACATACTACAAGGTTCTTACAGGAAAATAACCTGACCCTGCTTCCACTGGTTTCTTGCTCCCCAGACTTATCACCAATCGAACATGTGTGGGATATGATTAGCAATCGACTGGCTAATTTACCCAACCACCAAATAACCTAGTTGAGCTTATCACAGAATTCGCGAAGCCTACGATGACATTCTTTAGGATACCATAAATCATTTAATTTTAAGCATGCCTTGAAGAGTTATCAAGTGAATAAGAAAAAGTCTTGATGCAGCAAATGTGTTATGGAAGCGAATTTTCATAAAAATGTTTTTAATAGCAAATATGTCTCTTTAATGCCAACAGACATGAATTTGGTCACCGGTATAACCTATATAGTAGAAACACTGTACCATATTTTATCAAAATAACTTATTGTTCGAAAATGTACAAAAATTTTCCAAAAATAAACTTAAAATGTTCCCGAGAAAACTGGCTTCCTAGCCAACGAACCTTAGGTTAAGATCAAATTGACTACAAACTAACCCCGGATCTGGTTTCTAGGGGGCCTAGTTCGTGCCCATTTGAAGAAATTTTTTCCAAATTCAAAAGTCAGGATCTCCTCAAAAGAAAATTCACTAAAAACTGCGGCCGACCCACTCATTATTTTATATTTTTGTTTGGCAATGTGATTTTTAAAGTTTGATCAAACACACATTATGTATAAATTTTATTAAAGTTGATCAACTTTTTCTGTGCATTCGGATTTTTTTAAAGTCACAATATTTATAAAGAGACAGCTTATGTCTCGAAGCAGTGCCCTGGCCAGGTATTGGAATTTTGTGCAGTGAGACGCACCGGTCAGTTAGTAGGTCTATTGAAATGGGTAGATAGAGGAAAAACCTAATCAAATGGGTTTTTTTTTTATCTCGCAAGTTTCCATTCAATAATTTGATATTTGGGTGTCTTTCTTTTTTGGATACACATGTCTTTTATGATGGCTTCAATATTTATATCTCTGTAAACTGACATGTATCTAAAGTAAGTTTTAATTGTCCTCAGACTAAACAAGCTCCTTTCAACTGATGATGTATTCATAGTAAAACAGAAAATATTTTTAACAACCCTCTAATGCCAGGAAAAATTCATGGCATTTTCTTACTGCTTCTAGGGAATTATTTGGACTGATTTTTGTGCAGGGGGGGCGCACCGATCAGCTAGTAGGTCTATTGAAATGGGTAGATAGAGGAAAAAACCTAATCAAATGGTTTTTTTTAGCTCGCAAGTTCCCATTCAATAATTCGAGATTTGGGTCTTTCTTTTTTGGATACACATGTCGTTTATGATGGCTTTAATATTTATATATCTGTAAACTGACATGTATCTAAAGTAAGTTTTAATTGTCCTTAGACTAAACAAGCTCCTTTCAACGGATGATGTAGTCATAGTAAAACAGAAAATATTTTTAACAACACTCTAAAGACCAGGAAAAATTCATGGCATTTTCTTACTGCTTCTATGAGATTATTTGGCCTGAATTTTGTGCAGGAGGGCGCACCGATCAGCTAGTAGGTCTATTGAAATGGGTAGATAGAGGAAAAACCTAATCAATTGGTTTTTTTTAGCTCGCAAGTTTCCATTCAATAATTCGAGATTTGGGTCTTTCTTTTTTGGATACACATGTCGTTTAGGATGGCTTTAATATTTATATATCTGTAAACTGACATGTATCTAAAGTAAGTTTTAATTGTCCTTAGACTAAACAAGCTCCTTTCAACGGATGATGTAGTCATAGTAAAACAGAAAATATTTTTAACAACACTCTAATACCAGGAAAAATTCATGGCATTTTCTTACTGCTTCTAGTGGATTATTTGGACTGTCTTTATCATTTAACCATTTTCGCTTCCAGAAGTTAACCTCTCATTCTAGGGTTGCCAGGTACATCTCCACATAAATATTCCCTATAAAAATCGATTGCTAGTTTCACATAACTGAATGTAAAGTTTTACAAGGCAGTGGCTGTCCAGTCAAAGCATTTAAGCTGGACGTGAACATCGATGAAATCAAGTTGTTCAAATATAAAACTGCCTGTAGAAAAACAATAATCGTCATTGTGTATCTCATTGGTTGGATGCTTGCTTGCTTGAAATCTATTATCGTTTCAGGTAAATCAAACACGATACAGAGGTGGGTGCACGGGCCCCCTGTACCCCCTCTGACTACAAAGTCTTGAAGAAACCAAGAATTCAATTTTGAGCCGAAAAGAAAAAACTTGTGTTAAATTGTCTTTTGAGTTGATGCAGATTATATGTCTCCGAAAATACATCTGCCGGAAGAGCATTTTTAAAACAAGTTTGCCAATTATCTAAATGCCAAGAGAAAATAATGAGGCAATTTCTGAGGAGTAATGTCAATGATTATATAGAGAAGACGGTTAGGGTACCCAATGTTACCATTTTTGCATCATGTTCACCTGTACAGTTCGTTTTGTTTTTAATAGAGCTTTACAAGTTTTTCAAACCTCTGCTCTATATTAGTTTAATCATACTAATAATACTTTTAATAAGAATAATAACACTATTTACAAAATATCATAATGAACAAAATTAATGATCAATTACCATACAATAAAAAAATATTTTTCTCTTTGAGCAATCAAAAAAAAAGCCCAAATACACCTGGCTCAATTGTAAACTACATTACATTAAAGAAGTTGCACTATAGAGCACCATTTAGAGAATTTAACAAGATAATAAACAACTACAAACATCTATAGAGTTTTACGACTTATCCTTATCTTGATTTAGTGTAATATTAATCTCAGACTTATATGTGTTGAGTTCTCTAGCACATTCTTGCATCATCATAATATGATCTATCTTATCAACAGTATTCTTCAGTTCTGACTCCCAAACAACATCTGTACTTTTACCTTCTCCACCATTAACTGGTCTTACTGCTAACTCTCTAAATTTCATCTTCAGTTCATCTAAATCTTCATCTAAATTCTCTGTTTCATCTTTTTCACTAACCGACGAACTTACGGTACCGCTCAAAGAGCCTGTGCTTCTTATTTCACATTTATCTAATTCTACATTAAAATCAGGCAAGGATTGGTGTTTTGAACTGCTAGAAGAGGATGGAACTTCGATTTCTTCACATGTCTGGTTCAATTCGGCCCCCACACCGGGTTCTCTAGGCCTATTAAGTATATCATTGTCTGTTGAAGACAAGCCTTTTCTTTTCATGTGAATTTCATTAGAGATCTGTTCTAGCTGCTTTAACGTTTCACCATAAGCAGTCTTCGTTTTAATTATGTCCTGTTTAATAGCTTCAATTCTTTCTTTCTGGGTGTTTAGCTGTTCTTGGCATAGGGCTTTCTCTTCAAAATATAGTCTAGAATTGATTATGTGACGTTGTAAACGATCTTCTAGATGTTTCACTTTTTCTTCTGCTGCTTTGAAAATAGTTGCTCGTCTCTGATGTTCCCTACCACTTTCAGCTTTCTGGTTTTCTGCTTCAGTTACCTGCAAATCATTAAAATTATAGCTAATTTATAATTGTACACTTACGTTAATGGCAATATAATAACAACTGAGTAAATTAGTGTTTTTATAGCACAAAAACTTAAGACAATAAAAACTAATCTAGAATATGTGTGAATTCAATAAGTCAATATGGACACAAAACACATTTTCAAACTTGCGTGATAACACATCAACTCTAAATGACAAGACATTTACAATACACATTTAAATATTTTATTTTTGGATGGAACCCATTAGTGAAACGATTTTTTTTTGAAGCGGGAATTTCAAACTGGGTTCATAAAGCAAGATACTCTATAATTTCTAAACGTCAGTACCTCTGGATTTGATATGATTTAAGGACAAAAGTAAAGGTTTTACTTCCAGACAGTTTTTTATGTTTTAAAGTCCTACGCGTTTCGGCTTTCGCGAACCATCTACAGGGGTTAAATACCTAGAATATAAAAAATGGTCGTCAGAAACTAGGTTCCTGGTAAGTCTAGCATGTGAGCATTACACAGACTAACAAACCAACTATAAGCTACAGAAAGCGTGAAGGTCTACAAAGCTATTGTCAGATATTAAAACAGAAACTACAAAAAGGTCATGCAACTTGAGCCTACGACAGTCAGAAGTTAAAAAAGCATTTTTTATATTCAAATGACTAGGTACCACAATGATAACACTCTGAAGGAGTCAATACAAGTTAAAAAGTTAAAAATTAACTAACTAAAAGCAAGAGACCAACACAACACAAAAAGCCAGACAGAACTTTCAAAGAACATTTAAAAAAACTGACTTCAGAAAGAAATGAAAGGGGCCTATCTGGCAAGTAATATTTACTTTTTTCTGTTTGTATTACATAAACTATACTAGACGAGAAAAAATGGTTTTTTAACTTCTGACTGTTATTCACTCAAGTTGCATGGCCCGTTTGTAGTTCAGTTTTAATATATGACACTTTTAAACCTATGTTGCTGTACATTACACTCAGTAAAAAATAACTATCTGGGGTCCACTATGGCTGCCTCCTTATACAATCTTTCAGCTGAGTACATGGACCCTTTTCTATGTATTATTTTCAAAATTGCTTTCTGTGAAATTTCAGCCTTTTTATTAAAGTTTTTGAGACACCTTCCCATCCCAAATATGCCATATTTTATGTGAGACTCCACCAAGGAGTAATATAACATTTTAAGTCCAAGATATCAAGATTTTGAATTTAGAAATCAATATCTGTATCTTCGTGATCACATAATTACCTTCCATCTTAGAGTATTGTCAACACAAATTTCAAGATACTTGACGCTTTTTCCCAATTTTATCTTCGATTCATCAGATACCCTAATGCTTTCATAATTTGGTGAAGAGTACTGCAAACAAGCGACAGGTAAATGTTAGGTCTTGTTAAAATTTATCGTTGACAGCTTGTAGTCGAACCGTTGCTCGTTCATTTTCTGCTTTTACCTTCAATAAATCCCAAGATATATCTGAATACACACTTGTATCATCTGCATAAGATATTATTTTCCCAATACACTGTGCAGATTTTTTTTTATATAAATGTTAAATAACAGAGGACCCAACACACTGCCCTGTGGAACCCATATTTAATCAGAACTGGGTCACTAGAGCAGTTTTTAAATTTTACCCTATCGATAAGATAGCTTTCACATAGCTTCAAAGGTGTACCCCTTACCCACACAACTTTAAGAGACTCCACAAATAAGGCATGGCTCACCCCTCAAAGGTCTTGCTCAAATATAACTCACACGGAATAGGTCTACCATGATGTAGTGAAAAGTACAACTGAGATGTAAGATCCAGTATGGTGTCCTAAATACACAGTCTGGCCGGAACGCCACCCACTAGATATGACACTGTATTTGTCCAAGTAACCGCTTCAAAATTTTCTCAAATATATTCGCGAAATTTGTGATTAAGAGATGTAGGCCTGTAATTGTTTATATTAGTTTATTCTCCATCTTTGAAGATAGCGAGAACCAGATACCATTTTAAAACGCTAGAAAAATACCCAAGGTCGATTCATCTGTTATCAAAGGATATGAAATCTGATATCTCTCTTAAAGTTTCATGCTTGCTATTTTTCAAAGATTTTATGATACTATGAAAGAATGTTATTCCATACAATTATAAAATCTTTGCTCCACTTCCGAACGAACATTTCTAAACATTTCGGGTGTTATCTGACGACATTCTTCAACAATTTGCTGATGAAGCTCCTCAAGTGAGTTTGGCCGTGTTGCATAGACTTTCGCCCTCAAGTGTCCCCAAAGAAAAAAGTCTAAGGGTGTTAAATCGGGCAATCTGGGAGGACACACAATTGAACCTCTGCGTCCTATCCAGTGATTAGGAAAGGTCTGATAAAGAAAATCACGCACAGCTGCGGCATAATGTGATGCAGTACCATCCTGCTGAAACCACACATCCTCTTCTGCCAAAGAGTTGTCACTTTCCAATACTTCCACAATCGTTGGGTAGAAATGCGTTTCCAGTATCTCCAGATACATGTTTCCATCCAGATTTCCCAGTAGGAAGAAAGGGCCTATCAGTGGTCTCCCAGTATTAGCGTTTTCTTAAAAATATGTTAGATGTCGCTTAAAACGCGAATATGAAACCTGCACAACTCCTGCCTCATATGCAACAATATGATAAATGCATAACTCCCAGTAAACAACATGGTGGCATAGTACTTTAATGGTGTTGTGATTGTCATTGTGTTAATTTATTAGAAAATTGACTATAAAGCTGTTTTTAATAGTGAATGTGAAAAAATATTGACAAGTAAGTATATGATTTGGTTTCCCATCTTTGAGTATGGAATTAATAAATAAATTTATTGGATAAAACTTTTTTTTTATTGCTGGAGTTATGCACCTTTCACATTTACTATTAAGCCATTTTAAGGAACCAGAAGGAGTTATGCATGTTTTCTAAAATGTAATTTAATGTAAAATGAATACAGGTTTATTATGTCTATGCCCGCTTTATGTCTTTTTGTAGATACAGGACCAGTAGTTTTTAAGTAACAAAAAAAAAATATGTCTGAATATTTCAGAATGGTACACTGAAATTCGTAACTAAGGCCTTCAACTTTCTACACATTAAATTAGAGTATTAAGTTGTATTTCTTTTCAGTTAATATGGATCCTAACTCCAGAAATTTCAAACTACTGTCTTTAGCTTTAGCTCAAGGAAAGAACGTTGTTTTAAAGGATGTGACGAATAACCAATCTCACACTGACGATCAATTATTAGAAAACAAAAAATGTGGAACAGAAACAGAATCAGATGGTGATAAAAATTTACAATCAGCCAAAGATAATTTATTGCAAGAAATCCAGAAAACAAAGGAGCTCTTTACACAAAATGGAAATGATGCTTTAACATCCAATGATGAAATAAACTTTGATAAAGATCTGTTTTCTGAGGAAACAATATGGAGTAATGTGACTAAAGGAACGCTAAGGGGGAGTCCTGGAGGAGGTTCTGCGGGGACATTAATAATATGCCCAACAGCGCCAGAATCCACAGGATTCTCTCACGCGACCGTGTTCAGGAGCTGGGATCGATAAAACGACCAGATGGTTCCTTTACTGAATCTCGGAAAGAAACGTTAGAGCTCTTAGCACACACACACACTTCCCAGATTGTCTGATCCTGAGCAACGGAGAGGTCCTACCGGCTGAGGGACGATTTAAACGCCCTCATGGGGAGGACTGGCGAGTTGCTCGGAGAATAGTAACAGCCTCGGCAATGGAGTGTGCTGTGAATCATTTCCAGCCATTCAAGTCGCCAGGGGAGGATGGGGTGGTACCGGTCCTACTACAAAAGGGACTGGAGATTCTCCTACCTCACCTTATCAGGCTGTACAGAGCCAGTCTGGCCTGGAACTACATTCCATCCAGCTGGACGATGGTTAGGGGGGTTTACATTCCCAAATTGTGACGTAAGGACCTCCTACCTACATCACTGAGACCTCTCAGTATTACATCATTCCTCCTGAAGGGATTGGAAAAAATACTGGACGGACACATTAGGGGGAACATCTTAACCGTTAACCCCCTAAATACCCACCAGTATGCCTATCAAACTGGCAAATCAACTGAGTTAGCGCTCAATAACCTCGCCGAGGAGATCACACACTCTGGAAAATGGAGAGGTTGCGGTGGCGGCATTTCTCGACATCGAAGGCGCATTTAATAATGCATTACCGATCTCCCTCTACGAGGCCACTATCGCTAGGGGGGTGGAACCTACCATCTGTGGCTGGATCGGAAACATGCTGCACAATCGGACCATTATTACCTCGTTGCGGGGAGAGGTGGTCGGCGTCAGAGCTGAGGGGGGGTGTCCTCAGGGGGAGTACTATCCCCCCTGCTGTGGTCCCTCTTTGTGGACGATCTGCTGGCTATTCTCGAACTCTGGGAGGTTGAGGTCCAGGCGTATGCTGATGATCTCGTCATAATGGTTAGAGGCAAATCTGAGGAGGAACTGGCTAGTACTCTTCAGGAAGCACTAAATGTAATCAATGATTGGTGCCGGAGGGAACAGATGTCTGTGAACCCTCGCAAAACGATCATTGTTCCATTTACCAGAAGAAGAAGGTTGGACAAATTAAAACCACCTATTCTCTTGGGAGAAACCATTCCATTTTCGGACCAAGCAAAATATCTGGGAGTTATCCTAGATAAGAAGCTCAACTGGGATATACAGTTAGAAAACGTTATCCGCAGGGCAAAACTGTCCCTGTGGACCTGCCGGAGAATCTGTGGTAACAACTGGGGAACAAACCCCCAACAGATGCACTGGCTCTATGTAGTGGTTATCAGGCCAATGATAACATATGGAGCCATAGTTTGGTGGCCTAGGGTACTTCGTGGTATCGCGAGGGCCAAACTGGCTCATCTACAGAGACAAATTTTGTAACAGTATAAATTGAATAGCTAAACAACTAAGCTAGTTTGGACGTATTTGTGGTTCCTCCTCTGCTTTGAACAAAGAGTTATTGGCGACAACCGTGGTTATTTCTTCTTGATATCCCTCGTATAAGGAATAAAATTGAAATCTTTCGTTAAATTATTTATATTTGTACTACCCCTGGTATATCGTGCCGGCTGCCACGTCTGCGTTGCAGTTGTCGGTAGTCCGAGAATGGTCCGCATGTTGAGAGGGATAGATGGCTGGGGACGTATGTGATGGGAGAGAGAGAGCGAGGGAGTAGCGTTGCCTGCTTTCAAGTAGGAGATGTGAATGCGCCGGAAGTTTCGAGAAAGAGATTTCGTTGGCAATTGTTGGAGTTAACACGTGGTTCGTTCTGAGAGGCAAGTTGGATATTAATTATCCCCCTTGGTGGATTGAAATTGCGCTCAAAACACATCTGCAGTCTTGTTGGTGATATCGTAATTTGCGTAATTGATGTTGAAGGCTGTAGATACACCCCTTTGAGGGGATTTAAGGACCACATTGACTTGTCACGTGTTGGAGTTCGTTTCCCTCTTTGGAGGAACCTCGTACCGGCTGGATACTGCTTGTGTCGGGCAATTCTTGTGTATGGCGATTCCTAGTGCCGGATAGACGAATTCTTGTGTTGGGCGATTTTAGTACTGGATAGAGTTTTTGTATTGGGCAGTACCGTTGGCAAATTAACCTATCGCAATTTTGGTGGAAAAGTCTCGCATGGATTAGCAAATTTTCATGTACTGAACGAAGTATATGGCTATTGAATTAAATGGAGTTTATGTGCTAGTCAAGAGCAATGATAATTCCTGTCAGCCGTGAAATTTGGAATTTATGAATTAGGATCTCAGTGAGGAGGTCTTCCCTTTCGTTGTCGCATTGCCGTTCCGTTGTTGCATTATTCCCGTGGTTGCAGTCCCGTACCCCTAAAGGCCTTAGTTGGTATGGAAATTGGTGGTAATTAGATCGTCTAGAAGTCCAGGAATTTCAAGTAAGAATTTTCCGTTTTGTGATAAAGAATAAAGTGATAAGAGACAATTTTGATAAGCTACATTTTTAAATATTCATCTCGGTTAAATTTGCTAAGATCAAACCGAATTTATTTTATTTAAACTTCACTAAATGTGGTACAGATTTTTATGAGACCATTGTTAATATAATTGCTTCACTTTTGATAGTACCATCAGTTATCATATCTTGTTAGCATTAGTCAAGCTTATTGATTATTTTTTTTTGGGACTTGATCTTTACTCAGGCCACTTACTTTAATTAACGTGTAATGAATTAATATTTGGGGAAAATAAGTTGTGAGCTTTGCGTGCACGAAAAGTGGAATTTTCCATAGAACAATTATATTTGTAGTACATTCATACATACTCAGTAAAGATCTTGATTATTTGGTAGTAAGCCATTTTAGTTATATTATAGAGACTTTTTTTTATTTTAGATCAGAATTTTAGAACAGTTTTTAATAAATTTTTGTATGCCAAAGAAGCTTAATAAAAGCCCTTATTTTATCATATTTTAGGTGTGTTTTGGTTTTGTGTTTGTGTTTTCTTTTCAGGGCTGTTGATAATTAGATCATTACCGTTATCTTTACTTGTGGGTCTATGAGACCATACCGTTCTGAACTTTAGTTTGTGTTATCATAATTATATCTCCCTTGTAGCTTCCTGTGCTCGATTGTGGTTGGCTATAGTTGCCAGTGTGATCCAAGAATTCTTGGTTGTGTTGGATCTGGGCAAGGAAGCATATTTGTGAACATCTTATTAGAATATCCGGGAGTGGAGGTTAAACAATCAAGTGGCGCCCCTAATTAACATCTTATTTTAACCCACGCCCATCTCCACTGTATAAAAGCTGGCGGCCCTCTAACTTCCCGGTAACTTAGCTTATGCCAATGACAAATTAGATTTGTGGATAGGTTAGGAATTATTTGAGCATTTGTCATCTGGTATAAAAGGAAGCGCGGCGGCGTCATATAAATTTTGGCGCCCAACTTTGGGGGCCCTCGAGTTTTCTGGGAATTTCGGCCCCCGAGTTTTCTGGATTTTGGCCCTCGAGTTGTCTGGAAATTTTAGCCCTAGAGTTTTCTGGAAATTTTGGCTCAAGTTTGTAGGAAAATAAATTTTGGCACAACTTTTTCAAATTTTTCAGCAGTCCCTTGGTGTTAGATTATTGAGTGTTGCATGTAGTTGGATTTTAGGTGTTTGGTAGTGTATTTTGGGAATAATTTTTAAGATTACCGTTACCGTTTATTAGTTTTGAGAAATATTACCGTTACCGCTCTACCGTTTGTTTTATTAATTGTGGAAAACCTTATCGTTACCATCCTACCGTTTGCTAGTTGAGTACACTTCTCTGATTTTAGTGTCGGCATTTAGTTAGCTGTTTCGTGTCACATAATTTCGGATTTCTCTCGTTTTATTTTTAGCCATTTACAACTATGGAAGGAAAATTGGAGGTCAATCGCCTTGAACGTTTCGAATTGCAGTATGAATTGGAGATTCGTGGATGCTCTCAGGATCTGACTGTGTCTGAGATGAGGAAGAAGTTAAGATCATTTATTAGGTTGGAGAGTTCCTCGAAAGTTTCGTATCCTAAGTATCCAATTTCATTTTCCGTGGATCATGGTGTCTTGACCACTAAGTTGGCTGAATTAAAGAGTCTGATTGCTGATTTTTCTGATGTTGAGAGTTCTTCGACTTACCGTAGGATGTTTACTAAGCTTTTACATTATTTTAGAAGAGCAGATAGGTCTGTACCGACTAAGGAGGCAGAGCAAACTATCCGGACAAATTTTCTTGTCGAATTTATGGGGTTACAGACTGAGCTTAAGTCCAAGGCTCGTAAGTTTCGATGATCTCTTGAACAGGGAGCTGCAGGTCCTTTGGACTTGACTATAATTTCGCAGACAGGGCAGTTAGGTGAAACTTCTTCGGAGGAGTCCTCAGATGATGAGTCTGTTCCCGCTGTCGTTAATACATCTGTTGTAGATTCTGCCGTCAGTGCTCAGTTTACTGGGGTACCAGTTTCAAAATGGCATTTTACCAAATTTAGTGGAGATTGTTCGAGAGTCTCGTTGAATGCTTTCTTGGAGGAAATAGAAGAACTTAGGATTTCTCGAAATGTTAGTAAAGACCAGCTACTTCATTCTGCCGCCGATCTTTTTACGGGTAAAGCTTTGGTTTGGTATAGGTCAATGAGATCTAAGGTTTCGTCGTGGTCTGCTTTAGTATCAGAGTTACGGTTGCAGTTTCAGCCTTCAAATTTTAATGATAGGTTGTTTGAGGAGATTAAACATAGAACTCAAGGTCCATCTGAGAATATGGGGATGTTTATTGCAGTGATGCAAAATATGTTTCGTAGATTAACGGTCCCTATTGATGAGAAGACTCGGCTTAAGATTTTGTTGTCTAATATGGCTCCGTTCTATCAAAACCAGTTAGGTTTGGTAAATATCGATTCTGTGGATCAGTTACTTGAGTTGGGTCGTAAGCTTGAGGCACGTAAGGAAAATATTGAGGCCTTTATTCCACCTTCTCGTTCTCGCACAGGGTTATTGGAACCAGATTTGGCTTATGTTTATAGTGATTCCGGTTCGGTTACTAGTTCCGTTAGGTCAGCTTCGCCTAGAGTAGATATCGTTTGTTGGAATTGTAAGCAACCTGGTCATAGGTCTAATGCTTGTGGGCGTCCTCTTAGGAAACATTGTTTTAGGTGTGGCACTCCTGACCACACGGTTGTTTCTTGTCCCAAATGTAACGTGAGTTCCCCAAACGGGAATCGAAGGCAGTAGTCGGCCGCAGCCTGTCTTCGTCTAGCATTTCAGCGGTCAAAGACTGTGATGTTGTCAACATGAAGAACCAAGCTGTCATTGATTTTATTTTGGCTCATGCTGAGAACGATGAGCGTCCGTATTTGGAGGTTAAGGTTCTTGGTCGTACATTATTGGGTTTATTAGATTCAGGGGCCACACATACTATTTTAGGAGGACCAGGTTGGAATTTGCTTAAAGATCTTGGGTTGACTGTCGATAAGCGCGATAGTATTATGTGTAGAGTCGCAAGTGGAGATCAGTGTAGAGCATTGGGTTCGATACAGTTGCCATTTCAATTGAGAGATCGGTTAAAGTTAATGTCAGTTTTGGTGGTACCAGACTTTCCGCATACACTTATTTTGGGTGCAGATTTTTGGAGATGTATGGGTATCGTACCGGATTTGCGTCGTGGCGATTGGAAGTTTTCGAATTGTGAGGTTGATACCTTGGAGGTTGCTCCTATTGATCAGAATCCGTTGACGTCTGCGCAATCTACTGAGCTTAAGCAATTAGTGTCTGAATCTTTTGAGGCAATGGGTGATAAGTTGGGTTGCACAAGTCTGGTGGAACATGAAATCAAAACATCTTCCCCACCAATAAAGCAGAGGTATTACCCAGTTAGTCCATTCATCCAGGGTCATATCGATCAGCAGTTGAGGCAATTGTTAGCGGATGATGTAATTGAGAGGTCTTCCAGTCCTTGGGCTAGTCCGATAGTCATGGTGAAGAAGAAGGACGATACTTACAGATTTTGTGTGGACTATCGTAAACTCAATTCCGTTACGGAGAAGGATGCATATCCCCTTCCTTATATTTCTGCCACTTTGGATAAATTGCGGGACGCACAGTTTCTGTCATCCATAGACATTAAGTCTGCGTATTTTCAGGTACCTTTCGCGGAGGCTTCCAGGCCTTTAACAGCATTTATTGTTCCCGGTGGTGGGCTGTATCAGTTTAAGCGTTTACCCATGGGATTGGCGAATAGTCCAGCGACTTTTCAACGTTTAATCGATAGTGTGCTTGGTCCCGATTTAGAGCCACATTGTTTTGTGTATTTGGACGATATCGTGATAGTGACTCCAACATTTGAGAAACATATGGAGATTTTGTCTGAGGTTTTTAGGCGTTTAATAGCTGCAGGTTTAACTGTTGCGAAAGATAAATGTAATTTTTGTAGGCCCGAATTACGTTTCTTAGGTTATGTTGTGGATCGTAGGGGATTACATGTGGATCCAGAGAAGGTTAGTGCGATTTTGAATATTCCGAATCCGTCGAATGTTACTGAGGTTAGGCGATTTCTTGGTATGGCTAGTTGGTATCGTAGGTTCCTTCCGAATTTTTCGACTTTGATAGCTCCTTTAACCAATTTGCTTAAGAAGAATAATCGGTTCTGTTGGGATGCAGCATGTGCGGAATCTTTTAGGTTGGCGAAGGAATATCTTGTGAAGGCTCCGGTGTTGTCCTGTCCTGATTTTTCGGTACCGTTTTCGATTCAGACAGATGCTTCCGGTTACGGGATTGGTGCGGTCCTCACTCAACAGGTTGATGGAGTTGAGCGAGTAATTTGCTATTTGTCTAGGTCATTGACTCGCAATGAACGCAACTATTCGACAACAGAGCGTGAATGTTTGGCAGTCTTGTGGGCCATAGAAAAGTTAAGGCCATATGTTGAAGGTTCTAGGTTTACCGTTGTTACCGATCATTATAGTTTGGTGTGGTTAAACCGGTTGCAGACACCTAGCGGTAGATTGGCCAGATGGGCTGTAAAACTTCAGCAGTATGATTACGAGATTGTCCACAGGCGTGGTAAGGAACATGTCGTGCCAGATCTGTTGTCACGTTCAGTTCCTGTTGTAGATTCCGCTTCCGTTAGACCACCTATTGAGGAAAATCTTCAGTTATCGGGAGATCCGTGGTTGGATCGTCTTAGGGATAGAGTCATTAGGAGTCCCAGGAAGTTTTCGCAATGGCATGTTGAGGGTAATAAACTTTTCAAGCGCGTTGAGGCAAGATACCCAGAATTAAGTTCTAGTTCCGATTTTTGGCGTGAGGTGGTGCCGAAGTGTGATAGACGAAAGATCATTGAGCAGGCACATATATCTAATTGTCATTTGGGTGTCTACAAAACTTTTCATCAGGTAGCCGCTCAGTATTATTGGCCGAAGATGCGTTGTGATATAGCTTCATTTGTCAGGCGTTGTAGGGTGTGTCAGGCTGTTAAGCCGGAACAGCGTAAGCCTATTGGATTTATGAAAAGTGTTCAGCCTACCGTATCCCGTCCGTTTCAGTTGTTGTGTGCCGATATTATGGGTCCTTTGCCCAGGTCTACTTCGGGTCATCAGTACATCTTTGTGGTGGCCGATGTGTTTAGCAAGTTTACGTTGATTTATCCTTTGCGTTCCGCTACGTCGTCAGCCATTTGTAGGTTACTTAACGATCATGTGTTGTCGGTTTTTGGGTGTCCAGATGCTATTATTGTGGATAATGGGGTTCAGTTCCGTTCTCGCGAGTTTGTTCTGTTGATGAGGTCTCGTGATATTAATGTCAGATATACCGTTAATTATCATGCTCAGGCGAATCCTTGTGAGAGGGTCAATAGGGTTATTAAGACAATGTTGAGGTCTTATGTGTGTGAGAACCATAGAGATTGGGATAAGAATCTGTCGCAAGTAGGTTATGCCATTCGGTCTAGCAAACATGAGGTTACCGAGTTGACACCTAATTTTATCGTCTTTGGTAGAGAAGTCCCGGATAGTAAGTCGTGCACTCTTTCGGATGGTCCCATTGACATTGATCGAGGAGGATCGGAAGGAAGAGAAACAGCATTGCACAAGGTGTATCAAGATGCTCGATCTAGATTGGTTAAGGCATATGAACATAATAAGAAGTATTATGATTTGCGTCGTCGAGACGAAGAGTTCTTGCCTAATCAGTTAGTGTGGCGGAAGAATTATGTCCTTTCAGATGCTAGTAAATATTTCACCGCTAAGTTAGCACCACATTATGTTGGACCTTTTTCTGTTGCTAAGCGTTTGTCACCTTGGACATATGAACTTAGGGATTCTAGTGGGACCAATAAGGGTGTTTGGCATGCGAAAGATTTGAAGGCCCATCCGCCAGATGATGCATGAATTGAAAGATTTTGGGTAAAATCTTTTAAAGTAGGGGGGGATTTTGTAACAGTATAAATTGAATAGCTAAACAACTAAGCTAGTTTGGACGTATTTGTGGTTCCTCCTCTGCTTTGAACAAAGAGTTATTAGCGACAACCGTGGTTATTTCTTCTGGATATGCCTCGTATAAGGAATAAAACTGAGATCTTTCGTTAAATTATTTATATTTGTACTACCCCTGGTATATCGTGCCAGCTGCCACGCTTGCGTTGCAGTTGTCGGTAGTTCGAGAATGGTCCGCATGTTGAGAGGGATAGATGGCTGGGGACGTATGTGATGGGAGAGAGAGAGCGAGGGAGTAGCGTTGCCTGCTTTCAAGTAGGAGATGTGAATGCGCCGGAAGTTTCGAGAAAGAGATTTTGTTGGCAATTGTTGGAGTTAACACGTGGTTCGTTCTGAGAGGCAAGTTGGATATTAATTATCCCCCTTGGTGGATTGAAATTGCGCTCAGAACACATCTGCAGTCTTGTTGGTGATATCGTAATTTGCGTAATTGATGTTGAAGGCTGTAGATACACCCGTTTGAGGGGATTTAAGGACCACATTGACTTGTCACGTGTTGGAGTTCGTTTCCCTTTTTGGAGGAACCTCGTACCGGCTGGATACTGCTTGTGTCGGGCAATTCTTGTGTATGGCGATTCCTAGTGCCGGATAGACGAATTCTTGTGTTGGGCGATTTTAGTACTGGATAGAGTTTTTGTATTGGGCAGTACCGTTGGCAAATTCACCTATCGCAATTTTGGTGGAAAAGTCTCGCATGGATTAGCAAATTTTCATGTACCGAACGAAGTATATGGCTATTGAATTAAATGGAGTTTATGTGCTAGTCAAGAGCAATGATAATTCCTGTCAGCCGTGAAATTTGGAATTTATGAATTAGGATCTCAGTGAGGAGGTCTTCCCTTTCGTTGTCGCATTGCCGTTCCGTTGTTGCATTATTCCCGTGGTTGCAGTCCCGTACCCCTAAAGGCCTTAGTTGGTATGGAAATTGGTGGTAATTAGATCGCCTAGAAGTCCAGGAATTTCAAGTAAGAATTTTCCGTTTTGTGATAAAGAATAAAGTGATAAGAGACAATTTTGATAAGCTACATTTTTAAATATTCATCTCTGTTAAATTTGCTAAGATCAAACCGAATTTATTTTATTTAAACTTCACTAAATGTGGTACAGATTTTTATGAGACCATTGTTAATATAATTGCTTCACTTTTGATAGTACCATCAGTTATCATATCTTGTTAGCATTAGTCAAGCTTATTGATTTTTTTTTTTTGGGACTTGATCTTTACTCAGGCCACTTACTTTAATTAACGTGTAATGAATTAATATTTGGGGAAAATAAGTTGTGAGCTTTGCGTGCACGAAAAGTGGAATTTTCCATAGAACAATTATATTTGTAGTACATTCATACATACTCAGTAAAGATCTTGATTATTTGGTAGTAAGCCATTTTAGTTATATTATAGAGACTTTTTTTTATTTTAGATCAGAATTTTAGAACAGTTTTTAATAAATTTTTGTATGCCAAAGAAGCTTAATAAAAGCCCTTATTTTATCATATTTTAGGTGTGTTTTGGTTTTGTGTTTTCTTTTCAGGGCTGTTGATAATTAGATCATTACCGTTATCTTTACTTGTGGGTCTATGAGACCATACCGTTCTGAACTTTAGTTTGTGTTATCATAATTATATCTCCCTTGTAGCTTCCTGTGCTCGATTGTGGTTGGCTATAGTTGCCAGTGTGATCCAAGAATTCTTGGTTGTGTTGGATCTGGACAAGGAAGCATATTTGTGAACATCTTATTAGAATATCCGGGAGTGGAGGTTAAACAATCAAGTGGCGCCCCTAATTAACATCTTATTTTAACCCACGCCCATATCCACTGTATAAAAGCTGGCGGCCCTCTAACTTCCCGGTAACTTAGCTTATGCCAATGACAAATTAGATTTGTGGATAGGTTAGGAATTATTTGAGCATTTGTCATCTGGTATAAAAGGAAGCGCGGCGGCGTCATAGCTTGTCTGATGATAACAGGAGCGATAAGCACCGCACCATCAGCCGCTCTGGAGGTCCTCCTCAATATTCCCCCACTTCACATATGGTTGGAGAGGGTGGCGAGGTGGACAACGTACAGACTAAAACAAACGGCAGATAACATGTCGAGGGAAGTCGATCTGTGAGGGTCCGGTCTCCTTGATGACAGTGATTGTCACAGGATACTGGGAATGGTCTCAGACTTGCCTACAAAAATCAGCAGAGATCTGTCTTTCAAGACCGTCCTCCCGGAAAGGGAGGACTGGGACCGGAATCAATCGACCCTGTTGAGAGTGGACCTCTGCTGGTACTCTGACGGCTCCAAAACCAATTTGGGAGTAGGAGCCGGCGCATATGGGGGCAGCACCGATGCTAGACTTTCAGCTAGCCTCGGCAAGTTCGCAACCATTCACCAAGCAGAAGTGTATGCCATCGAGATGTGTGTAAGGGAAAGTTTAAAAGACCTGTGCACAAACAAATCGATAAAGATATATGCAGATAGCCAAGCTGCAATAAAGGCTCTTGGTTCCTACCGGTGTAATTCAAAGACGGTATGGAGTTGTAAATCTGCCCTTAACGAATTGGGCAGCTGTAATGAGGTGTCGCTGGTCTGGATACCGGGTCACTCGGACCATGACGGCAATGTTGCGGCCGACGCGCTTGCCAAGAATGGGGCCCAGAGTGACTTTGTTGGACCAGAACCGGTGCTGGGGATAACATCTTGCACAGCAAAACGCACCTTAAAGACCTGGACAGAAAGAATGACAATCCAATATTGGCAAAATCTTCCAGGATTAGCCCACTCTAAGGCCTTCATAAATGGCCTGTCTGAGTCAAGGGCTAAAAAGCTTCTAGAGTTGAACAGACAACAACTGAGAACTCTAGTCGGCCTGTATACAGGACACTGTCGTTTGCAGCACCACATGCACCGTATTGGGGTCGGTCAGGAGACTGAGTGCCGGCTGTGTATGGAGAGTGACGAGACAGCAGAGCACGTGCTGTGTTACTGTCCGGCAGCGGACAGGACTAGATACCTGCTCTTTGGCAAGGTAAAGCTTGCTCCAGAAGACCTGGATCAACTTTCGCCTACAAAGATTATCGACCTCTGCAGGAGGCTGGATTTGTTGGGCGAAATATAGACTTTAGGCGTGAGCCACAATAGACCTTAAGGTCGCGGTGGAGGGCCGATATGGCCCACTCACATACAAACCTAGCCTAACAAACCTAAAGGTAATAATCAGATAGATCAATTGGAAGAAGGAAATACAATTTTAGAAATAAGTGAAGAACAAGTCACTAAAAACATTGCAAGCGAAAATATTCATAGCGAAGTAGAAAAGGAAATTATTTCTAGTTCAGAAGAGGAAGAGGTGATAACATATAATCGCGAAAATACCGAAGATAGTGAAGATAATTCAGATGAAGAAGTTCAACCCACACAAAAAAGAGCAAAACGCAGGTAGAATAATCCAAAAACATGGAAATATAATACCAACAAAAATAACAGAGAGAAGGGTATCGAGTACATGAGAAGAAAAAACAATAAATTTGAAATTAAGAAAAATAAAAGGCAATTGAAAATGAGATGCCCTTGCAAGGAGAAGGCAACAAAAAAAGATGTGGCAAAAATTAAGTGTTACGAATTAACAGAAGAAGAAAGACTGGATATTTTTATAAAATTTTGGAAACTCACATGGTCAGAAAAGAGGATCTATGTATCAGCAAGGGTTGTACATAAAGTAAATAAAAAAAGCGAGAGATCGAAAAAATATGGAAGTCAGTCAAAGAACAACTTCCTGTGAATATTTATACATAAAAATGTTCAACATTTAAGGGTTTGCAAGGTAATGTTTTGCAATACCTTAGGGGTGTCTATGAGAACCATTTCAGAATGCGTAAAGACAGACAAATCTACTATCTCTGGAGACTTGGCGAGGCAAAATAACAGCGAGAAATGTGAGAGAAGATGTTTGAGATTTGCAAAAAGAAAACCAAATCTACTAAATTTTTTTACCGCGTTGCCTAAACTAGAATCCCACTATTGCCGGAAATCAACTCAAAAATTATACTTAGAACCCAGATTTAAAACAAAAACAAAACTGTATGATGTTTACAAAGAAGACTGGTGCGTACAACATAAAACTGAAGTACTCTCGATAGCTACATTTTCAAACATGTTTGAAGATTTAAACCTAGCACTTTTCTCACCAAAGAAGGATGATCGCAAAAAAAGAGGAAGCACTTAAAGAAAAGGCGGAAGATAAAAATTCAAATAATAAAGTGTTCACAATGGACCTGCAGTCGGTACTCTTATGCCCCAAATTAAATGTATCGGCTCTTTACTACCGAACCAAACTAATCGTTCACAGTTTAACCATTTTTGATCTTGGTACAAAAGATGGCTACTGTTATTTGTAGCACGAATGCGAAGGGGAGCTTAATGCTAATTGTTTCTCGTCAATAATTTGTGATTTTTTGTCCACTAAAATTATTCCCCAACTTGAGTCTACACAACAAATAATATTATACAGTGGTCAAAATCGCAACTGCACTTTGGCCAATGCACTATTGAACCTGGCTGTTGAAAAAAGGAGTTTGCATAACACAGAAATATTTGGAAAAGGGTCACACCCAGATGGAGTGTGACTCTGTACACTCCACTATTGAACAAAAATTAAAAGGCAGAACTATCAATGTGCCAGCCGATTATGTAGCTTTGTGTAAATTAGCTAGGAAAATTCCTAAACCGTACGAGGTTAACTACCTGGATCACACGTATTTTAACGATTTTTCTACATTAAATATAATCAAGTCTATAAGACCTGGACATAAAGTTGACGATCCCACAGTAAATAATCTAAGGGCTTTGAAATACAATTTTAATAGCACAATCGAGTTTAAACTTAGACATTCTGAAGAATTTAGAGTCTTACCAAGCAGAGTGCAAAGAAACCCTCATTACTTAGAATTAAAATCGCTACCAGCTTTATATAGAGATAAATTAAAAATTAAAAATTCTGGACGCAGCAAGTGCGTTATGGTAGTGAATTTTCATAAAACTATTTTTTAATAGCAATAATGTGTGTTTTTTTAGAAAGCAGGCATCAAATTTGGTTACCAGTATAATCTATATGGTAGAAACAATGTGCCATGTTTCATCAAAATAACTTTATTGTTTGGAAATGTACAAAAATTTCCGAAAGTAAACTTAAAGTGTTCCCGAAAAAACTCGTTTCTTGGTCAACCTTATAGGTTAATAGCAAATTGAGCTATTCAAATATTAAGCATTTGATCAATATTCGCTACCATAACGCACTTGCTGCGTCCCGAATTTCTGTTCTTACAAAGATGTATTATACTTCGATGGAAAATGCAAAAATGCAAAACATAAGGTGTGTTTGATAAAAAAAAAAAAGAAAATTTGTATCACCAACGACTTATGGGCCACCCTGTGATTGTAGAAATATTATTTTAAGATGTAGCTCAAGACACCCTATAATTAATATATACATTTTTTTTCATATCTTGTATAATAACAGATATATTGAGCTTTATTGATTTTTTTACGAAAATTCTACAAAAATTATATACCATTAAACGATAAACTCTATACTAAGACTACTGCCAAGCGTCAGAGAAAGGGTCTATTTGAAATGAATTTTCTGGAAACATTTTATTAAAATGGAGGACAATGCCGGTTGAAACTAAGACTTCAGGGTTTGTAAAACATTCTTCTTGAGACATTTTATTTCCATAGCCCGTATTAGATTCAAGTTCTTTGCCTAATCCTGCTGTATTTTGAAAATAAGAATGAATTTTGCACAACTCCCGTATTTTTCTATAATTTTGATTTTATAGGTAAAATTCGATACCACAGAACATATTGATAATAGAACAAAATGTTCAGATCATATTGACATCAAATCTTACAAATTAATGCAGTAAATCAGTTTTTCCTCTCTACTGTAAAATTATTATTTTTGGAGTTATGCACTTTCCACATTAGGCCGACGATATACCAGTGAATTTAATCTATTTCTATAGATTCTATATTCAGCTCTCAATTGTTCATTATGTGGCTCTTTCACCGATCACCTAAACATCTTGTGTCTTACTCCAATAGAGTTTATTAGGCCTATAGTAATCCAGCATTTTCTTTTCACGTTTTTTACCTGTTTCTTAACCATATATATGACTCAACGCAATGTTTCATAAATCTGTACAAAACTATTTTAATTATGTAATTTATTATAAATGTTTTTAAATTTAAATCCGATTTGCAAGAAGGCATTATTTTAAAGCAGCATACTCATGATTGTTTTAGCCACGTTTACATAATTCATGTTACTTCTATATGGGAAGAGACAAACATAAAACAATACACTCTTTGCATTTATAATATAGAGTTTAAATAATAACACACATATTTATTCAGATGGCATTTTGAAAAGTGAAACCATTCATTGTTTGCTTTATAGGCAACATTTCACATTCTTCACAGTTCATTGTAATAAATACAATGTTAAATTTGCAGTTACTACATTCACATATAATGCATCTTATCAGATTTCAATGATTAGTGAAAAAGTAAAGTAAGAACAAATAAAAAGCAAGTATTTTTAGTTTATATGTTACTGTTTCAACATCTAATTGCCAAAAGACATTGCAAATATATTGTCATCTTGCAAAATTTACACATAAAATTTTATAAGTGGCTATTAAAACAATAAAATACAAAGTCATTTCTCAGGAAAAAATTACAATTACCTCAGATTTAATCAGTGTACTAGTGAAACTGCTCAATCAAGAGTTAATGGTTTATTAAATCATAAAATCAAGTAATAAAACAAAATACAATGACGGCTCTTTCTCTATCAATCCCTATTTAAGGTAAATAAAATGCTTGTACTGATCTTTTTGGTAAGTACACTTGGCGAACCCAAATCACCACAACACATTTAAAAATATATTACGATCATTTCACTAACAAAGTTAGCATCATCAGAGGACGATATCTGATGTGATGACATTAACTTGGTTAGGTTAAGCAGCAGTCTAAGCAGTGATCAACAACAAAGCGCTTCCTAGCAACTACAGGCCTATTTATCTCCTTTCAGTCGTCTCTAAAGTGATGGAAAAGTATATAAACACCTAATTACTAAAATTTCTTGAAAAACCAGTCTAATCCATGACAGGCAGTATGGATTCCGTCAGCGCGGATCAACTGCTGACCTCCTTTCCTTTGTCACCCATTCTTGGAACAAGTCTATGGAACTACACGGTGAATCCCAGATTGTCGCTCTAGACATATCCAAAGCATTCGACCAGGTCTGGCACGCAGTGCTGCTTAATAAACTACTGGCCTATGGCCTCCCACCAAAACTCTGTACGTAGACAGCAAATTTCCTCTCCAACTGGAGCATTTCTGTTGTCGTGGATGGCCATTCCTCTAAACTGTATCCAATTAATGCAGGAGTTCCTCAAGGTTCAGCTTTAGCCCCTACTTTGTTTCTTCTCCACATCAATGACCTCCTCTCTAGCACATCCAACCCAGTTCACAGTTACGCGGACAACAGCACCCTCCACTCAAATATACAATATTCTAAGCCTGTCTCTTTAGCCCAATTAGATGAGGATCGCAGACTCATGGAGGGTTCTATCTCCGTGGATCTCCAAAAAATATTAGACTGGAGAAGTAGAAATCTTGTACAATTCAACCCCACCAAATCTCAGTCTTGCTTTCTTTCTCATAAGAGATACACCAGCCCTAGACCCATCACAATAAACAACCAAGTTATTCAAAATAATGAGTCCTTTTCACTTGTTGGAATTTCTATAGATCACAATTTCAATTGGCACCAACATGTTACATCAATTGCAGAAGTGGCTGCTAAGAAATTAGGTTTCCTCTTCCGGGCTCGCAAATACTTTTCACCAGCTAATCTTTATACTTCACAGATAAGACCAAACCTCGAATACTGCTCCCACATCTGCGGTGCTGCTGCCGCTTCTACACTCGCTATCCTGGACTCCATTCAGAAGAGAGCTATACGTCTCATCGATGACCCTACCCTCACCCAAAGGCTGCCATCCCTTGCCCACGGACGTGCCGTTGGTGACCTCTCTCTCTTTTATAGATATCTGTATGGGCACTGCTCAGAGGAGCTTTCTTCTATAGTTCCTCCACCTGCTGCCACCAACAGATCTACCAGGGGAATAGAGCGAATGCACCCTTTTACTGTCCAGGTCACCAGACATAGAACATCTTGTTATGCCCGCTCTTTTGTCCCGAGGACTTCCAAGTTGTGGAATTCCTTGCCGGCACATGCTTTTCCTTCTCCCACGAACCTTCAACTCCGGAATTAACAAGTTGCCTCTTTCCTCCTTGTCGACACCCACGGTATGATAGTATTTAGGCTGTAAGCCCTCGTGGTGTGTTGTTAAAATAAAAATAAAAAAACTCTACATTTGCAAGGCAATATCTTCAGGAGATCGTCCTCAAGGTTTAGCAGGCAGAAGTCCAGGGAAAACTACAGCAAGCCAGGTGGTTGACCCTTGCAAATAGAACATTGGGTCTTTCTGTATCAACTAGTAAGTCATCAATCTTGTTATCTTCATCATGAAAGTCTACGCATTCATTTGGTTTTCAATTAAGATCGAACCATTTATTGTGGAAGGTCCACGCCATCTATGGAAGTTGATGTCGCCATCTCGCTGTCTTAACGAAGTCACGAAAAAGATTAGTGACCCTATCACCAAGAGAAATGCCTGGTTTAGCCATCCCGTGAATCTGCTCTTGTTAATGATATCAGATCCTGATGCTGGTAAACGGCAATTAGGTTGGAGAAGAATAATGAAAGCTAGAACAAGATTACGTCAAACCAATGCTGTATGAGAATTTTCCAGTCCCGTCTTTCCCTTCAGCCTATTTAATCTAAGGTCAATGCTGCAAAAATGAGACAGGGGAATTTAGGGTAAAAGAAAAAGACAAATTAAAAAATATGAGAAACCATTATAAACACAGAAAATTTCACCAAAATGTTGTTTAAATTGTCTATATTCAGATCCCATAATGAATTAGTTTGACCTGTATTCATAATTATGCGTAATTTGCATTTTGACACATTTAGGTCCCTGGCATGTTCTTTTGGAGCTATACCTAAGAGGACAATCGGATAGGTCTGTGGACAGTTGCGTTTGAAACACGAGGCTTTAGAGAAAAGGTGTATGCCAGTGCTGCCCTTCTAGTACGATTGGAAGGGGAACCAAATGTTGTTATACTGGAGGAAACGCCAGGCTTAAGGCAGGCTAAAGGTTCATCACCATATCAACAGAAAATCCTGAACTATTTCTTGAATTGAACAGGAACGACTTGAAAATCATCACTGGACTTTTCACATGACACTCCCCAGTAAGGTGTCCACCCAATGCACAATCAACCAAAGGTTGCAGTGCTATCGGGGCGGCAAGGCCGCGGACGAGCCCTGAGGGAACAAAAAAAAAAGGTTTCCACCTTATGAAGATGGGTAAGGTGGACAGTGAAAATGAAACAGCAGAAACAACAGAACACTTTTTGCTATGCGACTGCATAGCTCAGTTCTGCAAAGGGTCAAATATATTAGAGGGGTGATTTTAACAACTCCGGAAATAGGTAAAATAGCCCCCAAAAAGATAGTAGACTATATACAAAATCTGAACATTTTGGGCAAAAAAGTCATGCACAAAAGACCCACTGGGGCCACAGTGCTGAGATGCCAAAGACCTATACGACTCGTTGAACAATCTACAATCTACTAGTGATGGATTGTTATTTAACAATCTGTTATTTTTTAACTGTTGCCGAGCCGCAATGGTAACAACCTGTTATGCATATATAAGAATAACAGGTACAAAGTACGCTTTACACTACACTAGAATTCGGACTCGTATTTGTTTCTGTTCCACTGCAACTAGCTTCGATGAATCAACATCAGTTTTCATCGGCAACTGTTAAATTTTAACAGGATGAATGGACATGAGACTGGGAATGCTAAATAGGTATGGGTATACACAAATACAGTATAGAGCGGACTTTACTTCATAACATAATACTTAACACTTTATACTAGTGTGCTCGCTCTCGCTCACAGCTTTGGGAACGTAGGATCGTTGGTACAATAACACTGTTAAATTTTAACCGTTTGTTGATGGGGAATAGGGATACGCCGTACGAACACTACTACAACAGAGTTAATCTGTTAAACTGAGAAGCTGTTATTTTTGAAACAGTTGAGTTTCCCACTAGTATGTAAAGCCAAATATTTAATAATAAAAAAATCTGGATGCAGCTAGTGCATTATGGTGGTGAATTTTCATAAAAATGTTTTTAAAAGCAAATATAAGAAAGCAGGCATCAAATTTGGTTACCAGTATAATCTACATATTGGAAACAATGTTCCATGTTTCATCAAAATAACCTTATTGTTTGAAAATGTACAAAAAATTCCGAAAGTAAACTTACATTGTTCCTGCAAAAAAACTGGTTTCCTGGTCAACCTTATAGGTTAATAGCAAATTGATTCAAATTTAAAGCATTTAATGAAAATTCGCTACCATAACGCACTTGCTGCGTCCCGAATTTCTTTTCTTACAAAGATGTATTATATTTCGATGGAAAATGCAAAAATGCAATAACATACGGCGTGTTCGTTAAAAATATAGGTTAATAGCAAATTGATTCAAATTTGAAGCATTTAATAAAAATTCGCTACCATAACGCACTTGCTGCGTCCCGAATTTCTTTTCTTACAAAGATGTATTATATTTCAATGGAAGATGCAAAAATGCAATAACAAAGGGCATGTTCGTTAAAGAAAAGAAAATTTGAATCACCAACGACTTATGGGCCACCCTGTAATTGTGCAAATATTTTTTAAGATGTAGCTCAAGACACCCTATAATTAATGTAGAAAACTTTTTTTCGTAACTTGCATAATAACGGATATATTGAGCTTCAATAATTTTTTACGACAAAAATGATATACCATTAAACGATAAACTCTATAGCCAACACTACTGCTAAAGCATCAGAGAAAGGGTCTATTTGAAATTAATTTTCTGGTAATCTTTTAGTAAAATGAAGGACAATGACGATTGAAACTAAGAGTTCAGGCTTTGCAAAACATTATTCTTGATACATTTTTCTTCCATAGATCATATTAGTTTCAGGTTCATTGCCTAAATATGACCAATTTTGACGTTTTAAATCGCGACTGTGACGTTTTGAGGAAAACCCAAATTTATGTTTATTTAAATGCCTGTCCTTTAACCTACAGAGCTAAATTTTGGTAGGTAGCTTACCTATAATGATATAAACCCGTGTACCAAATTTCGTTGCCCTTACTTTGTTAATTCCGGAGATATAAATTTTTTTCGAAAGAAAACTCAAAATTTTCCCGGAAAACCTCGTCCGATTTTCCTGACTAACGAACTTATCCAAGCCATTTACAAAAGGAAGGTACGTGCAAAATTTTATCAAAATCGGTCCATTATTTTTTGAGTTATCGGTGTGATACAGACATACATACATATATATATATATATATATATATATATATATATATATATATATATATATATATATATATATATATATATATATATATATATATATATATATATATATATATATATATATATAAACATATAAAAATTGACACTGACCCCGGATATGGGTTCTAAGGGTCCTAGTTCGCGCTCACAAAATTTTTTTCAAAATTCAAAAGTCGGGATCTCCATTAGTGAATTTTTTCTATGAAAATTCACTAAAAATGTAGTTTGAAAAGATGAATTTCTGTAAAAAGGTATTATTACTTTCACTATAGATAACGCAAAAAAGGGTTATTTCACGTGTAATTAAAGTACTTATTTATTTAAATTTATATACATTACATAAGAAAACAGTTTGCACGTAATTTTTGTTAGTCTGATAATAGTTATCAAATTGATATAAAATATATATAATGATACAACATTTTTTAATATCTATATACATTTCTATGTGGAATTCTTAAAAATTCATAGTTCATACATATAACAGTAAAATATGCTATTGATCGACTATCCAGTTGAAAATAACAGATTAATAACAGAACCTGTTATTTTAAACTGTTATTATTAAATAAAGTTAACAGGTTCTACTGTTATTAGAGACTAACTGTTTTGCCCATCACTAGAATCTACTACAATTATTAGAAATTACAATTTTATTCTTTACTAAATAAATGACTCAAATAAGTTTACACTGTTATTAATGGATGTTGTTAAAATATTATAAATTTAAAATAATCTTTATTACTTTCTGTATCATGAAGTCATTATATAGTTTAATTTCAAAGTAATTGTAAAAAAACATTTTAACATATCTAAACATTTTAATAGGTTTGTAATTTTTTTGATGCCTAGCTTAAAATAAAATTTTATGTTGTTGATGAATATTGATACTTCTAATACATTTTTAATGCATTAACATTAGTCAGCAACTAATTACGATTTCCTGTATAAAATTACTATAATTAGTTAGTTACTAGTAAGGTTCCTATTGTACTACATTTTTATGTAACATAAATACATTCATAATTTATCTCGTTATTTCATAAAAAGTTCGGGACGCAGCAAGTGCATTATGGTAGTGAATTTTCATAAAAATGTTTTTAATAGCAAATATGTGTGTGGTTTTTTTTCAGAAAGCAGGCATCAAACTTGATTACCAGTATAACATATATAGTAAAAACAATGTGCCAAGTTTCATCAAAATAACTTTATTGTTTGAAAACGTACAGAAATTTCCAAAAGTAAACTTAAAGTGTAACCGAAAAAATCCGTTTCTTGGTCAACCTTATAGGTTAATAGCAGGTCAAAATTCGCTACCATAACGCACTTGCTGCGTCCAGAATTTCTTAAGTTACAAACATGCATTATATTTCGATGGAAAATGCAAAAACATAAGGCATTTTCGACTAAAAAAAATTTATTTGTATCACCAACGACTTATGGACCATTCTGTGATTGTAGCAATAATTTGTTAAGATGTAGCTCAAGACACCATCTTGTATAATAATGGATATATTGAGCTTTATTGATTTTTTACTGAAATTATATACCATTAAACGATAAACTCTATAGCTAAGGCTACTGCCAAGCATCAGAGAAAGGGTCTATTTGAAATGAATTTTCTGGAAATATTTTAGTAAAATGAAGGACAATGACGGTTGAAACTAAGACTTCAGGGTTTGTAAAACATTCTTCTTGAGACATTTTCTTTCCATAGCCCGTATTAGATTCAAGTTCTTTGCCTAAATGTTGCGAATTTTGACGTTTTAAATTGTCACTTTGACGTTTTGAGGAAACCCCCAATTTATTTTTCTTTAAATGCCCATAACTTTTTTGTCTTTTGAGCTACATGGCTAAATTTTGGTAGATAACTTACGTATAAGGATATAAACCCGCGTACCAAATTTGGTTGCCCTTACTTTGTTAATTGTGGAGATATAAATTAGTAGTAATTAGTAGATTTTCCTGACTAACGAACTTGTCGAAGTCATTTGCAAAAGGAAGGTATTCACCAAATTTAATCAAAATCGGCGCATTATTTTTTGAGTTATCGGTGTGATACATACATACATACATATATATATATATATATATATATATATATATATATATATATATATATATATATATATATATATATATATATATATGTATATATATACATATAAAAATTGAAACTGACCCCGGATATGTGTTCTGAGGGACCTAATTAGCGCTCATTTGAAGAAATTTTTTCAAAATTCAAAAGTCGGGATCTCCTCATTAGCGAATTTTTTTAAAGAAAATTCACTAATAAAGGGTGTTTCAATACATGTGTCGGAAAATGAATGGTGTGGTTCCGGGTCTCTTTCTAAGAAAAAAAGTTTTTATTAGCATGGATCCGCAAACGCGCCGTTTTCGAGATACAGGCTGTCAAAAAATATTTTTATTAAGTGTTTTGACGATATCTCAGAAACCGTTTGAGACACAGAATTCATATTTTGTACACAGCTTATCATTGATATTACATAATTTTTCAAAGCCAATTGAATTGTTTCCATAAGCCAGTGGCCGAGATTTTAGTGATGTGTGAGGTGTTTTTGCCATAATTTCTACGCCACTGAGGAATTGACCAATTTAAAAGCCCATTTTAAACCGCCAATGTTTAATATGCATCTAACTTGAACCGTTTTCGATGAAAAATGATGCATTTTAGTGAATTTTCGTAGAAAAAATTCACTAATGGGGAGATCCTGACTTTTGAAAAATGTTTGCAAATGAGCGCGAACTAGGACCCCTAGAACCCATATCCAGGGTCAGTTTCAATTTATTTATTTATATATATATATATATATATATATATATATATATATATATATATATATATATATATATATATATATATATATATATATATATATATATATATATATATATATATATATATATATATATATATATATATATATATATATGTATATATGTATATATGTATATATGTATGTATGTATGTATGTATGTATGTATGTATCACACCGATAACTCAAAAAATAATGGGCCGATTTTGATAAAATTTGACATGTGCCTTTCTTTTGTAAATGGATTGAATAAGTTCGTTAATCAGGAAAATCTGACGAGGTTTTCTGTAAAAATTTTGAGTTTTCATTAGAAAAAAATTTTTATCTCCAAAAATAATGGGCCAATTTTGATAAAATTTGGCATATACCTTCCTTTTGTAAATGGCTTGGATAAGTTCATTAATCAGGAAAATCGGACGAGGTTTTCCGGGAAAATTTTGAGTTTTCATTTATTATATATATATATATATATATATATATATATATATATATATATATATATATATATATATATATATCAAAAAATAAAAAAGCTATGATAACGAAATTTGGTAGGTAGGTTTACGAGAGGTAAACTATATACCAAAATTTAGATTTCTATGTTACAAGAAAAAAAGTTATAATAAAATATTTTGTGCCAGATAATTTCTATGAAAATTCACTACCACAACGCACTTGCTGCGTCCAGGCTTTTTATTAAATAATTATCATGTTTTGTTGATGACAAAATATTTGGTTTTCACCAAGGCATCTACCGCCACTCTAACAAAAACAATCACTGCAGCATCACTCGGCATCGCCCGGCAAAATCCGTTGATAAGTCCTCTACAATTTAATGAATTCTATGACTTTATAATATTATGCACAGTTACATTAATTAATAAAAGGTGTCAATTATCTTAGTAGTTTTCACCTTTATTAGTGAATTTTCTTTAAAAAATTCACTAATGAGGAGATCTGTGTTTATATATATATATATATATATATATATATATATATATATATATATATATATATATATATATATATATATATATATATATATATATATATATATATATATATATATATATATATATATATATATATATATATATATATATATATATATATATATATATATATATATATATATATATCCGACCGATTACTCAAAAAATAATGAACCGATTTTGATGAAATTTGGTAGATGCCTTCCTTTTGCAAGTGGCTTGGAAGTTCGTTAGCCAGGAAAATCGGCCCACGTTTTCCCGGAAAATTTTGTGTTTTCTTTAAAAAAACTTATATCTCCGGAAATAACAAAGTAAGGGCAACAAAATTTGGTGCGCGGGTTTATGTCATTATAGGTTAATTATCTGCCAAAATTCAGCTCTGTAAGTTAAAAGACAAAAAAGTTAGAGGCATTTAAAGAAAAATAAATGGTGGTTTTCCTCAAAACGTCGAAGTCGCGATTTGAAACGTCAAAATTGTCAACATTTAGGCAAAGAACTTAAAAAACTAATACGAGCTATGGAAAGAAAATGCCTCAAGAAGAATGTTTTGCAAACCCTGAAGTCTTAGCTTCAACCGTCATTGTCCTTGATTTTACTAAAATATTCCCAGAAAATTTATTTCAAATAGACCCTTTCTCTGATGCCTTGGCACCAATCTTATAAAGTTTATCGCTTAATGGTATATAATTTTTGTCGAATTTTCGTAAAAAATCAATAAAGCTCAATATATCCGTTATTGTACAAGATATGAAAAAAATTGTATACATTAATTATAGGGTGTCTTGACCTACATCTGAAAAAAAATATTTCTACAATCACAGGCTGGCCCATAAGTCGTTCGTGATACAAATTTTCTTCTTTTTTTTTAAGTCGAACACGCCTTATGTTATTGCATTTTTGCATTTTCCATGGAAATATGCATGTTTGTAAGAAAAGAAATTCTGGACGCAGCAAGTGTGTTATGGTAGCGAATTTTGATTAAATGCTTCAAATTTTAACAGCTCAATTTGCTATTAACGTATAAGGTTGACCAAGAAACAAGTATTTTCGGGAACACTTTAAGTTTACTTTCGGAAATGTTTGTACATTTTTAAACAATAAAGTTATTTGATGAAACCTGGCACATTGTTTTTACTATATAGGTTATAGTGGTAACCAATTTGATGCCTGCTTTCTTAAAAGAGAACACACATATTTGCTATTAAAAGCATCTTTATGAAAATTCACTACCATAACGCACTTGCTGCGTCCAGACTTTTACCTATTGTTTGCCTACTGATAGAAAGATGAATATGTTCACTGATACAGAAATGTGCGATATTCATTTTATTTAATACGTTGCCAATGGAAAGAGCTCGACAAATTTATCAAGAAAGGTAGGAGTGCTGTGCGGGGTAGGCAGGGTTTAATGGGGATATCGCTTCAAAAAGACAGCTTTCAAGCAGTTTTCTTTGCATTTTCTGCTCATATTTCCTTTTTACTACCTACCCCACCCCACACCCCTATTCACTCCCAGTCCCGTAACTTCCTTGGGGGGTGTGAACAAGAAATTTTTCTTGTGATTTGTGCATCCAGGTGGGGTCCTAGTAATGTTTCTAAAAACAATTTTTTGAAAAGCGTTCGGGAGCTAATCTGCAAATTTACCGAATTTTCATTAAATCCTTCAAATTTCAATAACTCAATTTGCTGTTAACGTAAGCTTTGTTGGTTAGGAAACTAACATTTAAGTTTATTTTCGGAAAATTTTTGTATATTTTCACACCATAAGTAATTTTGATAAAATATAGTACATTGTTTCTACTACATAGGCTATAACGGTAATCAGATTAATGCCTGCTCGCATTTACTATTAAAAAGATTTTTATGGAAATTCACTTCCATAACACACTTGCTGCATCCAGACTTTTGAAAAATGTTTATATATTTTCAAACAATAAATTTATTTCAATGAAATATGGTATATTGTTTCTACTATATAGGCAACCAAGTTTGATACCTGCTTTCATCAAAGAAAGATATTTGCGATTAAAAATATTTAAAAAAAAATTGCTACCATAACGCACTAGCTGCATCCAGACTTTTTTTTAAATACTCATACCACAAGTTTTCACAAAGCTAATAACTTAAAATTTAACACACATTAATCTCTATGGAAACAACATACCAAATTTCATTAAAACTACTGTTTTTGAAAATACAATAATTTTCCGAAAGAACAGTTGAAGTTTCCCTTAAAAATAGTTGAGTTGTGCTAGTCAACAGACTTACAAAAGCTACTTACAAAAAAAAACCCATTTTGGATCATTATGTTTCGAAGCCAGCTTAGCAGAACTAAATATTATTTTTCTACTATGCAATATTAGGTCATTTAAGATAAGCCCAAATACTGGGCTCACCTATTTTAAAGAAGAATTTGATAGTCCTTAAAGAACTAAAGACAAGAAAAAAACTCCTCGTGTAGACGATATAAAAAAAATCATGACCATTTAAAAAATAGATAAAATTGATTATGGTTGCTCATAGAAGAAACGTTGAATAAATATAACAGATGGTGTAGTCTCTTTAAAATTTAAAGTTGCAATGATAAAGTTGCAACAGATTTGCTCTATCTTGAATGTCAAGGTCAAAAAAAAGTACTATCAAAAATCTGAAAACTCGCTTTTTTTTAATAACCCGGAAATAAAAAATCATATAAATTGTTTCTGAGTGTCATTTTGTTAGTCTTCAAATCGCCCAACTTTTTCCCCATTTAACCTAACCTGTATCTCCTGTAATTTCTGAGATACGCCTACTGCCACTCCCTATCCTGGACATGCTGTATATCAACATATTTATCAAAAAGTAGTCCAGCTGTACATTTTTAAACACTATTAAAAACAATGTTAAGCGGTTTAGTACTATTGGTATATTTTAATTTAAAACATCAATCACATTTCACTGATTTGGTTTATTTTTTTACAGATCATCACTATTACTATTTACTGCTTCAAAATTCCTTTCATTTCATGTCATCATAATTTTGGTGAGATTGCATATTTTCTATGTACTATTGTTTGAAAATTCAACACTTGGAAAATAATGAACTAAGCAACAAGTGTTTACAACAAAGGCCACTATTGGGAAATAAGTGTCAAATTGGGGTCAGTAGATTACTTACCTTTATAGTGGCATGATTCAGCATTTCCTGCCATGCATTATCGAACTGCCATTCATGTTGGTTGCTCATAAATCTCTGTTCTGCCAATGCCACGGTTTCTTTAGCTGCTGCATGGATTTCTGAAAAGATAATAACAGGAACTAAACATCAATTCAGAATGTAGAATTTCTTAAATTTACTAAAGCCCCACTACGTTTGTATAACCCCCCTGTGTAATACAGGGTGTAACATAACACCATGCAGATAATTCGGGTGGTAATACTCTGCAAAATAAGAAGAAAAAAAACGTTAATAGACCCATTTTTAGTGAATTTTCTTTAAAAAAAATTCACTAATGAGAAGATCCCGACTTTTGAATTTTGAAAAAATTTCTTCAAATGAGCGCTAATTAGGCCCCCCAGAACACATATCCGGGGTCAGTTTCAAGTTTTATATGTTTATATATATATATATATATATATATATATATATATATATATATATATATATATATATATATATATATATATATATATGTGTGTGTGTGTGCGTGTGTGTGTGTGTGTGTGTGTGTGTGTGTGTATCACACCGATAACTCAAAAAATAATGGGCCGATTTTGATTAAATTTGGTGAATAAATTCCTTTTGCAAATGGCTTGGATAAGTTCGTTAGCCAGGAAAATCTGCCCAGGTTTTCCCGTAAAATTTTGTGTTTTCTTTCCAAAAAAATTTATATCTCCACAATTAACAAAGTAAGGGCAACCAAATTTGGTACGCGGGTTTATATCCTTATACGTAAGTTATCTACCAAAATTTAGCCATGTAGCTCAAAAGACAAAAAAGTTATAGGCATTTAAAGAAAAATAAATTGGGGTTTTCCTCAAAACGTCAATGTTGCGATTTAAAACGTCAAAATCGGCAACATTTAGGCAAATAACTTGAATCTAATACGGGCTATGGAAATCAAATGTCTCAATAAGGATGTTTTACAAACCCTGAAGTCTTAGTTTCAACTGTCATTGTCCTTCATTTTACTAAAATGTTTCCAGAAAATTCATTTCAAATAGACCCTTTCTCTGATGCTTGGCAGTAGTCTTAGCTATAGAGTTTATCGTTTAATGGTATATAATTTTTGTCGAATTTTCGTAAAAATCAATAAAGCTCAATATATCCGTTATTATACAAGATATGAAAAAAAAATTGTATATATTAATTATAGGGTGTCTTGAGCTACATTTTAAAAAAATATTTCTACAATCCCAGGCTGGCCCATAAGTCGTTGGTGATACAAATTTTCTTTTTTTTTTTTTCAATCAAACACGCCTGCTGTTATTGCATTTTCCATTGAAATATAATGCATGTTTGTAAGAAAAGAAATTTTGGGTGGAGCAGGTGCGTTATGGTAGCGAATTTTGATCAAATGCTTCATATTTGAATAGCCCAATTTGCTATTAACCTATAAGGTTGACCAAGAAACGAGTTTTTCCGGGAACACTTTAAGTTTACTTTTGGAAATTTTTGTACATTTTCACACAATAAAGTTATTTTTATGAAACATGGCACATTCTTTTTACTATATAGATTATACTGGTAACCAAAATTGATGCCTGCTTTCTTAAAAAGAAAACACACATATTTGCAATAAAAACATTTTAATGAAAATTCACTACCATAACGCACTTGCTGCGTCCAGAGTTTTGATATATAGGGTGACAAAATTTCAATATTTTCATCATATTTTGCATTTTGTCTCTCGTACACCTCGAGATAAACTTTTGAAATTTGGTACACCTATTTTCTTTAAGAGCCTCTAGAATAAAATGTCAAAATCGTTGATAGTCATATACAGGGTCTTATGTGTTCTTGGGTCATGTACTATTTTATGCTTCGTAACTTTTTTTTAGAGCAGCTGTATGAATTCTGGTACCAAATTTGAATTTCCTCTTGATTTCTTTAGCTTTTTGGAATTTTGCATTGTTCTCGTCTCTTTCACCGTTTTCGATTAATGGTATTTATCCAGTGCATGAATTTGATCACTCTCAATTGCTCTATGATTTTGAAATGTCAAGTATATGCCTCCGATGTCTAATTTGTGCTCTCAGATTTATTTATAAGTTAGTGAACTGTGGCATGGACTTTATTGGGTTACTTACTGCGCTGCAGTTTATAATACCAAGAATAGGTACTAGGTGTACTAGTAGCTTCTATTTGCAATGTCCAAAAAGCAATCTTTGTAAGAGATGTTTGTAAAGTATGATAAATAAGCTCCATATCTGACATTAACTTTAATTCTTTAAATAAAATTATAAAATTAACTATAGAAAAGTTGGTCCTAGATTATACAAAGGATGATTCACGGAACCTGTTAGTTAAAAGTTTTTGTACTTTTGGCTGAAATTTTTTTCTGAAAATTTGGATCTAACCTTTAAGGCTGAAATCCTATCCAAATGAAATAGTTTTAAAATGGCTGCTCTTCCGATTATACCGTAATCTGCCATCAACTCTGTTATTTTAAATGGAACACCCTATATATTATTTCATTTTTGAATTATACCTAAAATTGTAGTTTAAATTCATTTAGGACATTATTGGTAAAAAAAAGCATTTTTTGAGTTATTCAAGTTTCTTAAAAAAAATTAACAGCTGAGGTCAATTTAAGAAAAATCCGTATCTCGGCCATTTAGAAACAAACCATTACACAAATCGGTAGATACAAACAGCAAATAATGTTCTTTCGCGACGTCAAATCAAAATTTCATTTCTTGACACAAGATGTTCGCAAATTGTACACTGTTTTTAAAAACTTATAACCACATTAAGTCAACATTTTTAAATGAAACACCCTGTATGTTATGACCTCATTGTGTTCTGGATTGAATAACCTTTCCAGTGGTATATGAGTTCCCAATACCAATCTCTTTTAGTTTTGTTATGTAAGATTTTAGCTGAAATTAAATTCATGTTAATATTTTTAGTGTTTTGCATAGTAACCTATTGAAGTGACAGCTACTAACAGTAGTATCCACTCATGATAGAAATAACGAGAGATATGATATTCAGACTACCTATTTTTAGACCTGTCACACGCATGGTGTCAAGTGGTGAGTCCAATGCAACAATAGTATGCTGTCATGCAGTGGGGTTTGACGTTTCATCACAACCTCATAACAAATTACGTATTTTACTAATATTTAAGTGCATACAGTTGGAAGTAATAAAAATGAAAAAGATTAAATTTAATGCTGCGATCTATATTATCTGCAAAAGACAATATAGGCGTAACTTCAACCGCATTAAACTGACGTGTAGAAACTTTTTGATTGGGAATGACTTTGTTTTAAGTGTGTAGTTGGACTTCTGTAACGTTACTCACCACGTAACGTCATAGAAGGGGGCGAGGTATATGCGCAATATCATATCTCTTCTAAGTCATTATATCATGGTATCCACTACAGTTGTTATAAGAGCTTACAGACTATCTGTTTTTTGGCGGTTACAGATTGTTGCAAAATAAGTACATACCTAGTAAGTAGTCTTCAATTGAATGCTGAGCATCATTGAAAACGATGGAAACTATTGAAATACAGATATTTTGAACTTGTTTTATTTGTATGGAGAATGTGGTAAGATAGTAGAATAAACTTGTCCGTTATTCAATGAAAGATATCCTCATTTGCCCCGAATGAACAAAATGAATAGTCAACTCATATACGCTATGGAAAGACAAGCACTGTAAAAATCCATAATAAACCAATTACAGGTATAGAAGATAATAAAGTAAGTGTACTGGCCTATTAAAATGCTTATCCTCATATTTCAATAAGATCTGCTTCACAAGACCTAGGAAGGTCATTTTCTTCAGTACAAAGAATTCTGAAGAATCATAAAATGCATAACTACTCTTTTACAACAGTTCAAGCACTTCACGAAGGGGATGGTACGAGAAAGATTGATTTCTGTGAAAGATTTTTGGTTCAAGAAGATCCGTATTTTCCACAAAAGATTATCTGGATGGTCGAGTATACATTTTCCAGAGAAGGCATCATTAATAGAAGAAATTGGCACTACTAGGCTGCAGAAAACCCACACTGAAAGGAGAATCCAACTTTCAAGACAGTTTTAGTTGTAAAGTGTTTTCTATTGTCGTGGATAATCGAGTACGTTATGCGGTATATGATGAAAACTAAACATCTGAGAGATACATTCAGGTTCTAAGAGGACTTTTTGGACGAATTCCATTTGAATGTCTACCATAATTGATGGTATCAAATGGATGGTGCCCCAGCACACTCCTCTCAAGATGTTCATTACGAAGTAACGTGTATATTTGAGGATCATTGGATTGGCTGTGGCCCTCACTATTACTGGACCTGACCCCACTTGACTTTTACTTGTGGGATGATATAAAAAATAAAGTGTATGCTACTCCAGTCCATTCCAGGGAAGAACTCTTAGAAAGAGTGAGAACAGCTTTTGCAGAGCTGGATGGAACCCAGGTTAGGAACGCTACAGCCAATGGAGTTCTTTCAAGAATCACTCGATGCCTGGAGCAGGACGGATCACTCGATGCCTGGAGCAGGACGGAAGTCACATAGAACATTTATAAACATTGTGTTGTTTTTTATAAGTTAGTTATACATACAAACAAATTTATTAATTTGTTTAGAATTCTGTACCTTAATTGGTTTATTGTGGCTTTTTACAGTGCTTGTCAATCCATAGCGTATTAAATTTTTACTATTCTTTTAAATTTTGTTATGTTCATTCCAGATAAATGAGGATGTTTTTCATTGAATAATTGACCATCTTCTGCTATCTTACCACATTCTCCAGGCAAATAAAACAAGTTCAAAATATCTGTATTTAAATAGTTTCCATAGTTTTCCATGATGCTCAGAATTCAATTGAAGAGTACTTACTAGGTATGTACTTATTTTGCAACAACGCCAAAAAGAATAAAAACACATAGTTTGTAAGCTATTATAACAACTGTAGTAATGGATACTAAAGTAGCCGTCATTTCAATAGGCTACTATGCGAAACACTAAAAATATTCACGTGAATTTAATTTCAGTTAAAATCTTAAATATCATCAAAACTAGAAGAAATAGGTATAGGGAACTCATATACCACTGGAAAGGTTATTCGATCTAGAAGACAATGAGGTCATAACATACAACGTGTTTCATTTAAAATGTTTGATTTAATGTCGTTTCAAGTTTTTAAAAACAACGTACAATTTGAGAACACCTGTGCTAAGAAATGAAATTCTGATTTGATATCTCAAAAAAACACTATTGGCTGTTTGTATGTACCGGTTTGTGCAATGCTTTGTTGCTAAATGGCCGAGATACAGATTTTTTTAATTGACCTTATCTGTTGAATTTTTTGAAGAAACTTGAATAACTCAAAAAATCACGTTTTTACCAATAATACCCCAAATGAATTTTACTAGAATTTTACGTACGATTCAAAAATGTAATAATATTTAAGGTGTTCCATTTAGAATAACAGAGTTGGTGGCAAGCTTCGGTATAACCAGAAGAGCAGCCATTTTAAAACTACATACTTTATTTGGACAGGACTTCAGCGATAATGGCTAGATCGGAATTTGCAGAAAAAAAATTCAGGTTGAAGTACGAAAACTTTTAACTAATGGGTTCTCTGAATCACCCTGTATATAATTAGCTACAGTTGATTTTGTTGGTTGCTGTGTTTGTATATAGTGCTCTCTAAATGGGAAGTATATGTATGTAATGCAAGGGCGGCTCCTCAATAAGTGCGCCCGTGCGCGCGCACTGCCGCCTGCCGTGGAAAAAAACAGTCTTTTTGCTATGGTATATTTTAATAAATTTTTATTTACTTTTTTACCTCCTACATTCAACAAACAAAATTGGTATATAGAGGATAGCAGAGAGTCGACAGCCATTAATACAGAATACAGAATCAGAATAAGTATAGTGTTAATCGTTGCAGACGTTATATACATCCATATCCATATAAAGCAGTCAGGCGGCGGTGTGTATTATTCGGCGCTCTCACGAAATGCGATACTTCAGTGCGAAATGATCGCCGAATCTTGATGATCTTCGTCGAAAACGACCGAATAAGCAATCTGGTGTGCGCTATAAAATTACACACTTCCAGTTTGTAGTGGACTTTTGGCAGAGCGTGTGTACCTACTACGTAGTAATTTTCGTCTTCGTCTCAGATTGATTTTTAATTAGATAATTTCGTTGTTATTTTCATGTTTTAACAAGACAATTATTATTATTATTATGATTACTACTTCGGGTTGCTTAATAAGTGGACAAAATAATTGTGATACTGTGATTAATTTGGTGGATATTTTAAATTTGAAGGTTAACTTTTTAAGGGACAATTTAACTACTATACGGTATAACTAACTAGAGGAAAGCTTGGTAAGTAGTTATTATTATTAATTATTAAGTTTAGTAAGTAGGTTTCTTTATAATACATTTTCGGGGAAAAATAGGCGAGCCCTTCATTTTTAGTGAATTTTTATTTTAAAAATTTTTTCAAATGAGCGCGAACTAGGACCCCTAGAACCCATATCCAGGGCCAGTTTCAATTTTTATATGTTTATATATATATATATATATATATATATATATATATATATATATATATATATATATATATATATATATGTATGTATGTATGTATGTATGTATATATGTATGTATGTATCCAACCGATAACTCAAGAAATAAGCAACTGATTTCGATGAAACTTGGCAAGTGCCTTTCTTTTATTAATGGCTTGGATGAATTCGTTAGTCAGGAAAATCGGATAACGTTTTCCGGGAAAATTTTGAGTTTTGTTTCAAAAAATATATATTTTTCTCCGAAAATTACAAAGGTATTTTAATGAAATTTGGTGGATATGTTGCCTTGTAAAAGACCTTACTACATGCTAAAATTCAACTTTATACATTTTTAGAAAATTGAGTGATTCAAATTTTGAGTTTTCGTTTGGAAAAAAAATTTTTCTCCGAAAATTACAAAGTTATTTTGATGAAATTTGGTGTATATATTGCCCTGGGTAAGACCCTACTATACACCAAAATTCAACTTTCTAAGTTCGTAGAAACTTGAGTTATTGAAATTTGAAGCATTTAATAAAAGTTTACTACCATAACGCACTTGCTGTGTCCCGAACTTTTTTTTTCTTGCGCAGCCCCAATGCATTAAGGCACGAGCCGCTACTGATGTAATGGCTTATGTATCTGTAAATTGTTGTCAGGAATCTACTACTTACTTCTGGACCACCTGCTAATGAACTAAATAGATGCGGAATTAATGTTGATAAACTAGAAGACATAAATTAAAGGATTTTTACTTATAACTTACCACTTGCTCTTTGGAAAGCAACAGCTGCCTTTTGACATTCCTGTTGAGCTTTTTTAGCCACATCGAGTGCCTCATAGTAAGGTCTGGCCTTTTCTATACAACTTCCCAACTTTTTTGATAACACTTTCAACCTTCTTGTTGATTCATTAAGTAGCATGCGAAATGTAGTATTTGCCTCCTGCAAAATAAGAAAAATAATGAGACTAATGGAAAACAACCGCATACAAAACTTATATAACAGAAATATTTTCAAGTCGAAACACAATCCATTTAAAATAGTGCTGCAAATTGAATCATCACTTTCACTTAGCTGTGATAATGTACTCTCCCCAGAAAGACATTCTTATGAAATGAATTTAGGGTCCATGACTTGACTACAAAGAAAATATGACAGACAAAAATTTTTGTTCCAGAATCAAGTTTTCTGTATGTTTTGAGATTTTTATGCCGTTTTAGCAAAAAAAATCCAGCTTTCCGTCATCGATAGTCCACATATTCTACTCCTAATTTAATTTCAGCATAGAATACCAGATATTTGATGAAATCGAATGTTTTCTAATAAACAAACTCTAAAACGTTATATTAGCGAAAAAATGTCAATTTTCACCAAATCACCCCCCATTCATCCTCTATCGCCTCGAGCGATTTTACCCAAAAGCAAATCGAAGCGTTCGTTGGTCGGGTACTAACTGTATACCAAATTTGAAGATGATATCTCAATTCGTTCTAAAGTTATCGTGGCTACTAACAGATATACAGACAAAAAAGTGTTCGTTCCCAAATCATGTTTTCTATTTGTTTCGACACTTTTTACTATGTTTAAGCGAAAAAAATTATTTACAAATTCCGTCACCGTACTTCCACACGTATTGACAATGTGGAAGTAAAAATAGTGCTGCAAATTGAATCATAACTTCCACATAGATGTGATAATCTACTATCCTCAGAATGACATTCTGAGGAAATGAATTTAGGGTCCATCACTTGACCACAATGAAAATATTCCTATTCCTGTACCCATTAACTTCTAAAACGTTATATTACACGAGTTTTAATTCATTTGTCCCTTACCCCCTGAAGTGATGTTACCCAAAAACAATTCAAAGCGTTCCTCTGACGAGTGCTAACTGGATACCAAATTTGAAGATGATATCTCAATTTGTTCAAAAGTTATGGCGCCCACTAACAGAAAGACAGACCGACCGACAGACAAAAAAAATTACGTTGCAGAATCAAGTTTAGCAAAAAAATTCTAAATTTTTGTAACCGATATTTCACCCCCATACATTCAACCCCTTATGTACTTTTAGCACAGAATACCAAATGCTTGATAAAATTGAAAGTTTTCTAATAAACAAACCCTAAAACGTTATATTACTCACGTTTTAACGAAAAAATGTAAATTTTCACACAATCATCCCTATTCATCCCCTAAGCCATGGGGGAATTTTACTGAAAAATAATCCAAATCGTTCGTTTGTCGGGTGCTAACTGTATACCAAATTTGAAGACGATAGCTCAATTGGTTCTAAAGTTATCTTCGCTACAAAGAGACAGACATACAGACCGACATACCGACAAATACAAACAATATGTGTTCCCAAATTATGTTTTCTATATGTTTTGACACTTTTTACAGCGTTTAAGCAAAAAAAAATTGAAAAGAAATTTTTGTCGCCGACACTTCCACACGTATTGACTATGTGGAAGTAATTGAGTTACGGTAGTTTAAATTTTCTCAAATTCAGTCACTATTTGAGAACGCCCTGTAAACGGTATCTCGATTTTTTCGACGAATAATATAAACGAAAACCTCTCCGAATGCGTCATTTTTATGAGACTCTGCTATCTATTGGTAAAAATGCTATCAATTTTTTTTTCCTACAAACATGCATTATAATTCGATGGAAAATGTAAAAATGCAATAATATATCGATTGGAATAAAAGAAAGTTTGCGTCGCCAACGCCTTATGAGCCACCTGTGCTTGTCAAAATTATTTTATAAGATGCAGCTTAAGACACCCCATAGTTAACGTATACAATTTTTTCTCATATCTTCTATAATAACGGATATATTGAGCTTTACCGTAGAACTGCGTCACTCTGTATGTAACTGATAAAAAAACAGCAAATTTCAATATCAATTAATTATAAAAATTATTAACGAAGCATTTTCCGAGATTTATAAACTATGTAATATTGTAGCAACGATTCCAATGGCCACTTCACAAACGAAAGGTGCTTTGCTACTTTAAAGCGCGTTAAGGCATTTTAAAGAAATACCATGAGGCAAGACAGACTTACAACTTTGACCATGTCTTCCATCGAGAAAAAAAAGTTGAAACAAATGCGGGACTTTAATGAAAAAGTGATTAACATTTTTGTGAACAATAAGAGCTGATTTCCTCCATGATACAAATACCGAGAGATATGATATTCAGACTACCTATTTTTAGACCTGTCACGCGCATGGCATCAAGTGGTGAGTCCAATGCGACAATAATATGCTGTCGTGCAGTGGGGTTTGACGTTTCATCACAACTTCTTAACAAATTACGTATTTTACTAATATTTAAATGCATACAGTTGGAAGTAATAAAAATGAAAACGATTAAATTTAGTGCTGCCATCTTTATTATCTGAAAAAGACAATATAGGCGTAACTTCAACCGCATTAAACTGATGTATAGAAACTTTTTGATTGCGAATGACTTTGTTTTAAGTGTGTAGTTGGACTTCTATAACGTTACTCACCACTTGAGTTCATGGGAGGGGGCGGGGCATATGCGCAATATCATATCTTTTCTAAGTCATTATATCATGGATTTCCTCTACAAGTAACGGTAAGATACCTATACCGAATTTTTTCACATGTTGCCACCCATTATTTTAATTTATTTATGCCCCTAGATATTCGTGATTAAATATTATTTCAAATAGCTACCAACTTCCCAAAAAATATTCTTGTGAAAGTCTATATTTTTGTATAAAAGAATTTTGCATTGAAATTCTGAAGTGTCAGGAAAGCGTGTAACCTTGAAAATTTTCGCCTGCGGCGCCACTAATAAACAATCCTACTCACGAACCCTGTGCCCACCCACGAGCCGACAGTAATATATATATATATATATATATATATATATATATATATATATATATATATATATATATATATATATATATATATATATATTACAATATATATATATATATATATATATATATATATATATATATATATATATATATATATATATATATATATATTACAATATATATATATATATATATATATATATATATATATATATATATATATATATATATATATATATATATATATATATATATATATATATATATCTATATATAGAAACTCAACCCAGATATGTGTTCTAGGAGGCCTAGTTCCCGCTTATTTGAAGATATCTTTTCAAAAGCCCCACTGTATTCAATTTTTTTTTCTTCAACGTCGGCCTATTTCTGCGACTATGGCCAATCACCGACGCCAGGGAGCAATTTCACTTCACTATCCTGGAAATTTTGCCGAACCCCTGTCTTTCTGTAAGGAGGGTAGGGATCCTTAACGTGCCCAACATCGCATGGACACGGGACCGACGGCTTTACGCGCCGTCCGAAGGGCGGAACGTGCAGACATTCAACTTGCTCAAATACAATGCCAGAACCTCGGTTGATGTTAATTTTACAGTTTGTACTGAAAAAGTGAAAGGAGAACCCTGGGATCGAACCCAGTACCATTCGGTTCAGAGGCACACGTTCTTACCTCTGAACCACCGAGGTCCTCTGTATTCAATTCAGTTAAACCATAAACTCTATAACTAAAATTACTGCCAAAGCATCACAGAAAGGGTATATTTAAAGTTAATTTTCTGCAAATATTTTAGTAAAATGAAGGACCATTAGGGTTGAAACTGAAACTTAAGGTTTTGTAAAACATATTTCTTGCGACATTTTCTTTACACAACCCTTATTCGTTTCAGGTTCTTTGTCTAAACGTAGCCAATGATGTTTCAAATCGCGGCTTTGACGTTTTAAGAAAAACTATAAAATTTTCAAATAATTTTTTCTGGTATTTCTTGACCTTTTTGCGGCAAAAAAAATTTTTTCCGTGCTATACAATAGATGTTATCCACACAAAATATTTTGGTTATGTGCGGTTCTCAGTGGGACCCAAAAAATTTTATTTAAATGCCTGTAACTTTTTTTCTTTTGTATTAGAGATCTGAATTTTGGTACATAGTATACTTTTTATAATTAATATACACCTGTGTACCAAGTTTGGTTGCACCTGCTTTATTATTTTTGGAGGTACAAAAATTTTCCGAAATAAAACCCAAAACAAGTCTGATTTTCATAGCTAACGAACTTATCCAAGCCACATGCAAAGGGAATGCACTCACCAAATTTGATCAAAATCGGCCTATTATTTTTTGAGCTATCGGTGTGATACATATAAAAATTGAAACAGGCCCCGGATATGTGTTCTAGGGGGCCTAGTTCACGCTCATTTGAAGACATTTTTTTCAAAATTCAAAAATCATGATCCCATTAGTTATTTTTTTTTAGAAAATTCACTAAAATACACATTTATATTATCCGAATAATAAAAAAATTTTAGATGCTGCAAAAATCATGATCTCATTAGTTAATTTTTTTTAGAAAATTCACTAAAATACACATTTATATTATCCGAATAATAAAAAAAGTTTAGATGCTGCAAAAATCATGATCTCATTAGTTAATTTTTTTTAGAAAATTCACTAAAATACACATTTATTATCCGAATAATAAAAAATTTCTAGATGCAGCAAGTGCATTATGCGAGTGGATTTCCATAAAAATTGTACACTATTAGTACTAGAATTAACACCTTAAATTTAAACGGACCTTGAAGATTGGATTAAAGACCCTCATACAGGCTGATTTGAAGATTTTTTTTTAAATGTTACAATCGATATCTCTCTATTATAAAAAAACAACATTTTAATCTTGTGTTCTAGCTCCTTTAGAAACAAATGTCTGGAATTGAATTTTTTATGATGCCAGAAAATTAAAATTTGGTATACCTATCTAGGTACAGTAATACCAAATACTTTATAATGACAATACAGGACACTCCGGCTGATTTCGTGTTTCAAGAATATCAGCGCCCCTAGCGGATAGTACTGATGTTACGTCGTTCGAGAACGTGTAACACTAGCAATTGCTGGTGTTTAACTGTGTATAATTAAGTTTGAGCTGTGTTTTTTACAATAAATGTTAGTGGTAGAGTGTGTGGAATCTATAATTGTTCGAATTATAACGTGCTAAATCTATCAAAGACATTTTATAAGTTGCCAAAGGAGGGCGAAACTTGAATATGATTTGAAACAGAAGACAAATTCAGAAGCACTTTTATGCCAATATGTACAGTTCGCAGAAGATAATTTATTGTGTAATATTTACCATCATGAACCTATTTATAGATAAACTTCGTAAACGGATGGTTGAAAGGTTTCAATCATAACTTGTCTTCCAGTGCATCAAAAAAAAAAAAGAAATATGATGGCAAAAAAGTTTTGCATTAATAATAAATGGTGTAGGAAAACTGTTTTTCTACATTCTTCTGTGTCATTTTTTATTTCAGTATGGCATAAATTGTCACATTTTTTCACATTTAAAATTATTTTACTTGGTAAAGGCTTTTAATTATCTTCCCAAGAGAAGTTTTTAAAGAGACAAGTAGAAATAGCAGATTCAGCCCTATAATAAATTTATTCACGGAACTAAGACTTGGTCTGACCTTTCATCTGCACAATTTCTTAATTATGTACTAAGTAGATATATCAGTTACATATTTTAGAATATTAGATTAAGAAGACGGTTTTCATGTAGAGATATAGCAAATTGAATACTGTGCTACCATTTATACCTAGAACAATTATTTATAGGTAAGTACAGATTGTAACTTAATATCCTCAGAAACAGCTTCCAGTATATTCCTATACCCACCCTTGAAATAGTAGTTTAACCGTGGTTTCAAGATAGTACTTTAAATTATGATGAAATAAGATTATGGGTAAGAGAAATTTGCAGAATTATTCATGCTGAATTGATTTAGGTTTCAAGCTGATTGTTGATACAAATTCTATTTATAACTATATAATCAGAAAATTTTCACTGTTTTGTCATATACAAGTTTTTATATTCATCTATAATAAACCAATTGTCTAAATTAAGAATATGCAGGTAAATATACAATTAAAATTACCCGCTCAGTTGTCAGTACTTCACGCGAGGTGGCGCTAGTGTACAAATATTACCAATGCTAAAGCATAGGAGTGTCCCGTATTGTCATTATATAGTATTTGGTAATACTCTCTTTAAAAGAAACTTGCATTACAAATCTTATTAAGGCTACAAAAACTTTCTAAAAGAAAACTTAATTCATATTTAGAAAAATAAATTATCTGCTAAATTATAAAAGTGGCAGGTATTTTCGCAATAATAATAAGTTTTTTTAAAAACAAATTAAACTCTTTTTTACCAACAATAAAAAATGTCTGGTAAAATTTATAATTCTAGACTTAAAGGTGACAAGGTTATCCAGGAGTTTTAAAGAAAAAATATATCTTGGTCTAAACGTATAAAACTTGGACAATATTGTTTCTGCCAAATATTAAAGTTAGTATGATAAAACAAAACGTTAATGTGGATCGTGTCGGAATAGAACACCGGCCGTCAAGTTCAGTTGTGAGCTGAACACAGTTACAACTCGGCCAAGAGAGCTGCATAACAAGTTTTATTTACACGATATGATTCCCGTCCTTAAATCTTGATCTTTTCACGCTACGTTTTCAGTCTGAAACTTTAATTGGGACTGCTCATCAAGCTAAAAATATAGTGCATTTTAAAAATGTATTGAATCTCCCACTTAAAAACATTACTTTTTACAAATCACCTCATTTTTAGTGAATAGGAGAGGTATCGATGATGAGACTTTCGCAAAATTTCTTCAAATGAGCACAAATTGGGGTCACTGGAACCCACTTCTAAGGTCAGTTAAAATGATATATATATATATATATATATATATATATATATATATATATATATATATATATATATATATATATATATATATATATATATATATATATATATATATATATATATATATATATATATATATATATATATATATATATATATCCAACCGAAAACTCAAAAAATACTTCACTGATGTGGATCAAATTTGGGAATTACCTTTATTTTGTTAATGGCTTGGATGAGTTCGTTCATCAGATCTTGACGCCAAATTTTTCTTAACAAAAAATTAAGAAATATTTTTTTAAACGCAATATCTCTCAAATTGTTTGTGATTTTAGTCGCCGAGAGTTGGCGATCGCCAGTTACGTTAGTATGTTTTACCCGTCTTATTTGTATTATTTGGAACTCTGGTATGTGTCAATCTACGCATGGCAGCTAGTCCGTCTTTGTCAGCCATTGGACCTTAATCACTTAAATGGTTTTAACTCATGTCTTTCAGATTTTATTTTCAATTTGAAAAACTTCAAATGTTGTGAACCAAATTACTTAAAATTTACAACAGAGGTTTATTTACAACATTTCTAGCTACATGTAAAATCCCGTTTAAGTTACTCTAATGCTTTAAAAAATAAAGCTGTTTCAAAAATATTTTTCTATACTTTTGGGGAAAAAATGTCTGGTATAGCTGATTCACGGACTCGTCCGTGGTCTCAACAAAATGAAGATATGTGCCAAGTTTCGTTGAAATCAGTAGAGTATTTTTCGAGTTATTGCTCGGACACACACCGGCGCGCGCGTGCACGCACGAACGTATTACCGCACGCACGGACGTATTACCGCACGCACGCGCGCAGACACGCACGCACACACGCACATACACACACCCAGGTATAAGTATACAAAATTTCAACAAAAGTAAGAATTATTAACCATTTGAGAGAAATGTATTTGTGTGACCCTTCTAATATGGAAACAGCCCTGTAACTTTTGTATTCATAACGCGAATTTTTTTAAGGGGATCTCAAAAGATAGAAAATGAAGAAGTCTATAGACCCTATAAAATTGTTTCCCATGCTATTGGGTCACGCCCTACAAAAACTATTTTCATATGTCACAGCATTTATAAACTTTTTTCTTCAATTTTTGAGATGTTATTGTTGACTTGCATAGTTCATCATAATAGTTATTTTTTGATGAAATTTGTTAGACAAGAATGGTGAATCTAGTGGTGTGCTTATTTTTTTTCCTGAAACCAACCCTAAACCTTTTTTATAATTTTTGACATATGAAAATAGTTTTAGTAAACCATGATCGAATGGCATAGGAAACAATTTTCACAAAATCTATAGACTTCTTCCTTCTTCTGAGATCTCATTAAAAAAAATCGCATTTTAAATACAAAAGTTACAGGGTGTTCCATATTAAAAGTCACACAAATAAAGTTCTCTCAAATGGTTACTCATTCTTCTTTTTGAATGAAATTTGGAATAGAAGAGAAAAAGAGAAACCGACAGTATAAATGAAAATCACTACTTTAGTATAAATGAAAATCACTACTTTTTTTGATGATGTGTATAAAGTTAGATTAAGTAATAATGTACACTATATAAAGTGATGTGTTTTTTATGAGAGTAAAATTGTTCATTCAAACTCGGCAGCTACAGTTGACTTGCAACATTGGTGGAAAGGGTTACAGGGGAGTAGTCCGGTTTGTACACTTACATATCGGTATGTAAATACCTATATTTTTTTGTAGTTACTTTTTAGTTCTGATATAACGAGATCTGGTTTTTACGAGATATTATTGCTGGTCCCTTGACTCCTCGTTCAATTCGGATTCTGCTATATATATATATATATATATATATATATATATATATATATATATATATATATATATATATATATATATATATATATATATATATATATATATATATATATATATATATATATATATATATATATATATTAGAATCCAAAGTTAACGAGGAGTCAAGGGACCAGCAATAATATGTCGTAAAAACCAGATCTCGTTATATCAGGATTAAGAAGTAACTATAAAAAAATATAGGTATTTACATACTGATATGTAAGTGTACAAACCGGACTACTCCTTAATATATATATATATATATATATATATATATATATATATATATATATATATATATATATATATATATATATATATATATATATATATATATATATATATATATATATATATATATATATATATATATATATATATATATATATATATATATATATATATATATATATATATATATATATTCGAAAACGAGCTGGCAGCCACAACTGAAAAGATTTTGTCAAAACAAAAAACCTGGAACATGTCAAGTTTGCTTTAATGCAAAAAGAATAGCCCAAACTTTTCCCTTCTAAGCGGAAGTGGCACTCCTCAATTTTTTTCAAATGGGAATAGAGGTCATGTGATAGCTCGTTGAAAAGAGCTTTTTTATTTTTGAAATTCAGTCTATTCGTTTAGAAGATATGGATTTTTGAAATATCGCTAATGCATTTCCGGAGAAAATTTTAATGCTTGAGTTGGGCCTCACCAGCGTCCATTACAAGATAAAAATGTTGTTAAAGTTTTGTGAAGGTAATAAACAGTCATTTAGATCAAGGTGCACCAAAAAAACCTCAGCAAAATATGTCTTCTTATTGTTATTGCCCCACAACAATGTAGGAAACAATTTATCACGAACCACTAAGTTGTGGCACATGCACGCTGAAACCACTGAAACACTAGGGCACTAGGTAGAAGGTGAAAAATGCATAATTTCAGAAGAAGGCCTTGAGACACATGAATAGTTGAGAACCTAATGACAGTGATACCTGTAGCGCATTAAAAGCGATCTGTTATGAGTAATGGAAGATACAAATGGGATGATAGCACAAACTGACGGGTCTGGCATAATCACGTAAATCCCATAATAGATTTATTGTTAACTTTACGTTAAATGTTAAGGTGGCGGAGGGGAACGGGTCTCACGGAATAGAACCATACTGGGAAACTGTGTAAAAATTGTGTAATGTGTAAAAAAATTAAACCTGCAATAAATCAGGAAACACAAGAGAACACAACGTAAGAATAGTGTCAGCGTGCATGTAAGATCCCAAACTGTATCTATCAGCAAACTCTTCAGGAGGTTCTCTGAAAATTCACCTAAAAAGCTTTAAACGTAAATAACTCAGCAAATACAAGATAACAAAAGGTATGAATAGTGTCAGCGTGCATGTGAGATCCCAAAGTTTATCTATCAGCAGTCGTTTTATCCAAAACTATTCGGGAGGTTGACTGCAAATTCACCAAGATAAAATTACTTGAGTAGTCTTTATTTTACTTCGTGTATTTTCATGAAAAGTAGATTATTTTCGTTCTTGCCAGGTAACTTTACAATAATTAATACCATCGAAAAGTGTGTTAAATATGCTTACCAAAAATGTGTTGCACGACCTATGTTGATATTTAAAAAATTAAGGGGTTGTCAACCTCCAAAAAGGGGGTGCCTCAAAAAATGTCAATAATTCCACCGAATAGTCGAAAACAATCTGTTATGCAATCCTACAAATTTTGAGTTTGATACATTTCTCAGTTTAAAAGTTATGGCCTTATGGCGTTACTTACGTGCAACCCTCCTGTACATAGGCTTAGTGTAATTCTATCATAATGTCATAATTAGTGGGTAACATGCACAATTATGAGATAATAAAATATTACATGACAAAATTAAGTTGTGAGCAATGCTAGGAAATAAATTATATAAAACAGTGTGACCTGCTAAATAATTATTGTGTCATATCTTGTCACATAAGGTTTAGCCAATGCAAATCGCATCAAATAAAAATTATATCAGATACCTACTAAATTATGTTTCTTTTTAAGGTATGTACTGCCTATATTTGATTTGAATCAGGTTGGGAGAGCTAAAGTGCAGGAGTACCTGAATCATATATGTCATGACACTGGACCAGCTGATAAGAAATGATAAAAAATATATACCAACAGCTTTACTTACATCATATTCTATTTCCAATTTATTAATTTCATCTGTTGCTGTGTTCAACTTCTCAAGTTCCACCTGTATCCGGGGGTCCAGTTCAGAATCACTTCCATTATCATCCGCGTCGTTCATCTTCTATGAAATATATTAAAGTGAGCTCTGCCCGTCCGCTTTTGTTTCAGACGGGCTCGAGAATTAGTAAAACAAATCGATCTACGCGAACATTTACATTCAGAACAATTCGTCTGCTCTTGAGATTATTGATACAGCATTATTAGTAAATAAGAGTGTGAAAAGTTCATGGTTCAATCATTATTCAATAGAGGAATGTGACGTAGAATGCTATTTTTAATGCTGAATACTTCACTACCGTGTGTGCAGATTAAGTAGAAGTAAATAACAATACATGAAGTTTTTCTCGCATTGAGTGATAGTTTCCCACGACAACTGAATATAAAAATTAAAATTCACAGACTACGTACACTGGCAGCGTCTTATTCAGTCTCAAAACCTGATACTCTGCTACTACTTTCTCATCTCATCACAAGTCACAAGTGAACTAAATAAAAATGTAATTTTATCGGTGAAGTGAATAGAGATCCAATCTTTAATTATACATAGTAGGTACCTCGAAATGTTGCTAGAGAGCTTTCTACATGTATTACACACAACATTAAATAACTAACTCACTAACAACAACAACAAAACGAGCCGTTCACTAAACATTAGTGATGGGTCGTTATTTAACTGTCAGCTATTTTTAAACGGTTACCGAGCCGTAACGGTAACCACCAGTTATGGATTTATAAAAATAGCTGCTTAAAAAATAACGCTTTTTACACTAAACTAGATTTCGGAGTCGTGTCTGCAACTAGTTCGGCTTCGATGAATAAACATCGGTTTTCATCGGCAACTGTTTATTTAACTATTTAACGGGATGAATAGCTTTGAGATTGGGAATGCTAAACACGTTATTTATACTGTGTGCTCGCTCTCGCTAACAGCTTTAGGAACGTAGGATTTTCGGTACAATAAAACGGTTTAATTTTAATTTTAACTTTAACCGGTTGTTGATGGGGATACGGCATACGGATACTACTACACAGAGTTATTCTGTTAAACTGAGAAGCTGTTATTTTTGAAACAGTTGAGTTTCCCACTAGTATGTAAAGCCAAATATTTAATAATAAAAAAATGTTGGGTGAAAAGATGAATTTCTGTAAAAACGTGTTATTACTTTCACTATAAACAACGCAAAATAGGGTTATTCCACGTGAAATTAAAGTACTTATTTATTTAAATTTATATACATTACCTAAGAAAACAGTTAACACGTCATTTTCGTTTGTCTGATAATAGTTATCAAATTGATTAAAAAAATATAATGATACAACATTTTTTAATATCTATATACTAAAAAATTAAATGTATATATATATATATATATATATATATATATATATATATATATATATATATATATATACAGGTGTTTCCAAATTGATGCGAAAAATTTTACAGGGTGATTCTTTGGCGAAAAATAAGGGGTGTCTTTTTATTAAGTTTTTCTTGAAACCCCTTCTCCTCCAAGTTACAGCCCTTTGAAATTTTTGAAACTAATTTTAAAACAACGATTAAAATAAGTAAATAAACAATTAATACTATATATCTTCCAATTTTTTTTAAACTCAAACTCAATTTTTTATACTGTTTCTTTACCGAAATTTTATTAGCTGCATTATGTTATGGAGTTCTTAGAATCACTCCCTGTGTAGCAATAAAAGTTCTAACGTCTAACGTCCCAAGACGTGATAAATAATGATATTTATTGATTCTTGCTGTGGCATTGACATTTACGTAAAGACCCTGATAAAATAAAATTGTGAGAAATGACTAGTTTATAATTCCTAAAACATCTAAGTAAATTCTTATAGAAGACTCCTTTCTGATTTCTAAAAGTTTCACTTCAGAGTGGCAAAAGATTTACGACACGCTTATTATAATTTCTTAACCCTTTGTTTCCTTTTCATATCGACAAAATTTGAGATTTATACACTACGTGAAATAACGGGGTAAAAATACAATGCATTTATACTAGTGTGCTCGCTATCGCTCACAGCTTTGGGAATGTAGGATACTATCGATCGACTATCCAGTTTAAAATAACTGAAGCCGTTATTTTCAACGGTTATTATTAAATAACGTTAACTGCTTCATATGTTAACAGAAGATAACTGTTTTTCCCATCACTACTAAACATCAACATAAACACTTCTATTTATACCGAGCTTTAAATTATAAGTTCATGTAGGCATATAGGTACATTAATAATAACACAGAGACAGAGAAGAGCCCAGGCAAATAACCCACATTCCTCGTTTATCAAACAATGGAGTGGAAGAAAGCAATGTTGCCGTATTTTGTTAAAAGAGTTTAGGACTGACATTCTATCGGATGTCCCAAAATTTCTTGTCGTAAATATCAGTGAACTCGACAAACGAAAAAAAACGAACAGTATGGCATATTCACTAGAAATTAAGTGCGATCAACCCATATGAAAGACCTTCCTTCCTTTAGAGAAAATTTTCTACGTCATTGTTAATAATACTAGTACATGGGTATAATGTTCATTTGACACTGTGATATATTTCGCATAAATTTATTTAGCCCATTATAAACTGTAAAATTCACATTCAAATTTAAATCTGACATCTCCCAGACATCAAACATGAAATTACAGTCCGCTGTTCGCATTATTAAAATTTCGAAATTATATTTGAATTATGTAAAAATTTTAACTAACTAGGTACTTCCACATCGTCACCTGTGGAAGTATAGCATCGGCGACAAAAATTTGAAAAAGCTTTGTTCGCTTAAACGTCGTAAAAAGTATCAAAACATATACCTGGAAAACATGATTTGGAAACGAAAATTTTTTTGGCTGTCTGTATGTCTGTCTGTAGCTACGATAACTTTAGAACGAATTGAGATATGGTCTTCAAATTTGGTATACAGTTAGCACTCGACAAACTAACGGTTCGGATTGTTTTTGGGCAAAATCGTTTTAGGGGGAGGGGTTGAATGGGGGATGATTTGGTGAAAATTTACATTTTTTTTCGTTAAAACTCGAGTAATATAACGTTTTAGGGTTTATTTATTAGACAACTTTTAATTTCATCAAACATCTGGTATCTGCTGAAATTAAATTAGGGGTTGAATGTGTGGTGGTGGAATATTATGTTGACAAAAATTTCGAATTTCTTTTCGATAAAACGGCGTAAAAAGTCTCAAAACGTATAGAAAACTTGATTCTGGAACGAAATTTTTTTGTCGGTCTGTCGATGTACGTCTGTCTGTTAATAGGCGCAATAAGTTTCGAACGAATTGAGATATCATCTTCAAATTTGGTATCCAGTTAGCACCCGACAAAGGAACGCTTATCGAATTGTTTTTGGGTAAGATATCGCTTCATGGGGTTGAGGATAAATATAAGGGATGATTTGGTGAAAATTGTCATTTTTTCAATAAAACTCGAGTAATGTAACGTTTCAAAAGTTTATGGGTACAGTAATATAAATATTTTCTTTGTGGTCAAGTCATGGGCCCTAAATTCATTTCATGAGAATGTCTTTTTGACGAGAATAAATTATCACAGCTATATTATGATTCAATTTGCTGCACAATTTTTTTAACATATTGTGACTTTAAAGTTAATATCTGAAATGTGGACACATCGCTAAAGTAGACCAGCAAATAAGTAAAAGCTTTGCAAAACATTGTACTCGCCACCTCGCTTAATGAGGTTTTGGTTTGAATATAAGTAATTGTTGGTGGTAATTTCGTAACGAAGCGAATATACACCCTGTTTTAAAATATACTAGATCTCACAGTAAGTTATTTTCTGAAATTTGAACCACCCACAAAAAACAATGAGGTTTGCTTTGTTTAACGTCAAAAAATTACATAGTCACTTTACCATAGGTTCATACCACAAACTGGAATTGCGAACTACGAAACATATTGTTTTTGACCCTCAATACGTCAGGGTTTGACATAATTAAAGGAATAATAAAAAGGCTTTACTACCAGACAATCGTTAAACGTTAAACGTAAAGCCTTTTAATTATTCCTTTAATTATACGAAACATATTACCTATTGATTCATTTTAAATATGACGCAGCGAAAAATTTCGCATTTGGCGTTTCAGTTCGCAACATTTTAAAGCTAGGAGGCAGAAACATTGAAACGAGTTTTGGGAAATATGGCTGTAAATTTTTACGTTTTCAGTGAATTTTCTTAGAAAAAAATCACTAATGGGGGATCCCGACTCTTTAATTTTGAAAAAAATTCCTTCAAATGAGCGCGAACTAGGACCCCTAGAAACCATATCCGGGGTCAGTGTCATTTTATATTTTTCCGATAAAATGTTGGGTTTCGGAAACATTTTTTTTTCAAAAATATAAAAGCTGTGGTAACCAAATTTGGTACGTAAGTTTACGATATTAAAAGGAAACTATATACGAAAATTTATATTTCTACGTTACAAGAAAAAAAAGTTATAAACAAATCTTTAGTACAGATTATTTCTATAAAAATTCATATTGCAATTGCTGCGTCCAGACTTTTTGACAGTTGTATGTGTATGATGCGGAATAGTACAGTCTTGTCTAAAAGTGATGCTAAACAGAGCAGCAGTAGATTCTTGCACCAAAATATTATGATTTAGCCAAAGTAGCTGCAACACACTCTTCCTAATAGTTTTCAAATCATATTTTATTTAGTTGGCGCCCGTATAAACAATTTTTTGACGCTGCTCTTCTCAAAATCGCGTGCTGGCGTCATCAGTTGTTAAATCATTTTTACAATATTATTAAGCTAAAGTATGCCATGACATAATCGTGTTTCTAGCGAAGAAATACGAGATATGATTTGCTTTTATGCGAACAAGAAGAAGACATTTTAGTTCTTGTAGCAAAAGATCCAGAAACTAGTTCAAGAAAAATAAGTGCAGCTGCTAATATAAGTAGATCATCAGTTCTGTGAATATTTCATGACAGAAATCGCTTCACACCAGTACAGAATTTATTGCCGCTCATCTTCCAGCAAGACTACAATTTTCCGATTCTTTTAAAGACACACAGAATGCAGATGGACTGCTTGTCAATAAAATTCTTGTTATAAATGACGCTACATTTACTAAGCGGGGTGTATTCAACCTCACAAACAAACATATAGTGGTGGTGATATCAGTAAATATGACTGCAGAGCTTACATTCCATTGGCCACATTATATTCTTCTACACGTACGCCACACTTGCAAATGCGCCTGGAACAAACATACGTATATATATATATATATATATATATATATATATATATATATATATATATATATATATATATATATATATATATATATATATATATTCATATTTATTCACAATATATTAATTATATATTGTGCCTTACAAATAAGCAAATGCTTGTGCTCGTATTAAAAACACAGTTGTGAGTTATGCCGTTTCCAATACATAACTGCCAAACTTCTCTACTGATACGTCTTTACTTAAATTTGTCCAAAGTTGTTTTTATTTTTCAGCTTTCTCCTTCACTTCATTTGGGAAACCATTTTTGAAACTAATCAATACTTCCTGTAAAACTCATTTCCATTCGCCATCTCAATTAACTGAACATTTAGCGTTTTTAAAACACACATTTTGATGTATGTACTTGATAACACTTTGACAATAGACTAAATCTATAAGAATGAAAATCATCATGCAGCAGTAGAACGCCATTCCAAACGATTTCAAGATTAATGTTTGGTACAAAATTATTTGATTGGAAATCAAATCTTAGGTCCATATGAATTACCACCAAATCTGAATGTAAATTTATACCAAAAGTTTCTAAAAGATGGGCCCAGTGATCCCGTCGCTGGTTTACTTTTATATTTAAGCTGGTAGATGTATTTTATGCAATGACACACTTATATGATTAACTGCAAAATAATCTGAAGGAAAGTTATCCCCAAAGAGGGAAAATCCCTGGAAGCCAAATCCCTCGGCCAGCTGGTAGCCCGGATTTTAAGCCACTAGACATTGTTCTTCTGTACAAATTTCCAGTTCCAGGGCAATATGTCAAAAATTAATTTCACATTTTAACACCCTGTATCTCTTATAATTTTCACTTTTGGACTGAGGTAAAGTTAGCACACGTAATATTTTGTTGCTGGTCTGTGTACCAATACTTTTGGTCCAGCCCGTATATTATGTTTTGAAATTTTGCGTTTTAGGTGATCTTTTTGTTCATAACAAATTTATTATCAAACTTATAACTCCTTCTAGCTAATTTCCGTAGAAACTTTTCACTCAAATAGAGCAGTTACGAACTTCAACCTTGTTTTAATTTGATTTACCCTAATAAGAGACTGAATCGTATTATATATATATATATATATATATATATATATATATATATATATATATATATATATATATATATATATATATATATATATATATTGTATGAAATATTGCAGTTAAATTCAAATTTAAATCATTCGGCGCCAACGGAAACCGCCGGGTGACGTAGATATTGTGCATGTGCCTGGTGTTTGGTGCTCGGAGAAAGTGTTGTGTGTTTGGTAACAAAACTGGATGGCGTGAGTAATTTCCAACCATTTAAGAATATAATTAAAGTTAATTTACCTCTTACCAACAAGTGTTTATACTGTTACGTTCTTTGGGTCTCACAACACAGCTTTTCAAACTACCAATTTATTATAACCAACTATTTTCCAACACCACCATCAACTACAATATTTCTCTCTATTACTAAATGTCTATTGTCTACTTCTGGCCTCCATTAATTCACCCTACGCCGATTCACTTAAGACTGACTTCTATGATCGCTTATTATACACCAACACTAACCTATTACTGACTAACTGACTATATGAGCGGTTCGCTTATTTATAGTGTCCATAGAGAATCTAGACCTGCTACACTGTTCTACACCTGTCACTTCTGGCCCCTTCTAGAAATATAATTCCAGAGTGTTCGCTGTTACCAACATATTTATAACCGGCTTCTGATCATAGAAGTAACAAAGTTCATGAACTTAATTCTCATAGAAAGATGTGACATTGTATAAACTTTGAAACCCACATCTGATGTAGGTTTTCAGGGGACTTGGTTCCTGCTCATTTGGAGAAATTTTCTCAACATTCAAAAGTTGGGATCTCCTAAATAGCAAATTTTTTTTACACGAAAATTCAGTAATAAACAGAAAAAAATATATATTTAAATTACTTCCAACTGATTTAAAGTAGTATTAGTTGATTCCATGATTCCGTTATTGTTGGATGGCACTGTATGCCAGAAATTTTCACACGGAAGTTGTAGCTTTAAAAGAGTATGTTCTGTGCTATAAACTAAACACTAATAAAAGACTCGAGACCGAGGCAGAATATCAAATGTCAATGTCATCAATATTAAATGTCAAATGTCTAAATCAAAGAAACATATAAAATGTCACACAACTTTTTGTTTTCTGTTAACTCTGGACTCTTGTTTAAAATTAAAATATTTATAAAACTATAAAACTTAATAGATATTTAACTCTAAATAGTGGCTGATGGATTTACAGATACTATTTTCAGCAGTTATATTCTCATATCACTTTGGAAAAAATACTTGCCGGAAGTCATTAAATTATCTTAGAGATTAAGGATTTTTAGCTTTTGCCATGTCTTTTTTGGGATCACCGTACTCAAATTCTTATACCAATCAAGATTACGATTTTGATGACGAAAAATATTATGAAGATGAAGACGATCGTGAAAATGAGGACCCACAAGATGAGAGTGATGAAGGTGTGTTTTAGATTTTTTTTTAATCACCAGATTTTAGGTTGTTTGCTTCTAGTGTCGCCACTACGTAAGTTACCTTTTATGGCTTACTTTTAAAAGCTCGTCATTTGATTTTTGGCTTATAGAGATGTTGTGGTCAATTTGAAGATTATCTCATCCTCACTTTTCAGAAAATTTGTATTAGAAACATGTTTAGGACCCTCTATATGCATAAACCACAAGAGAAATGTTGTGGTTGCGACCCCCACAAGAATGTTACAGGACTCAGAGCGAATAAGGGTGCTGGGCGGGGAAGAAGACTAATAGGAAACACAAATGCAAAATGCGCACAAAATTGCTTAGTTCGATTTTTTTTAGGCTGTTTTATTTTTCACATTCTGCAGTTATACTTTGGTAAATTTGCACTTAGCTCACGGAGGGTCTTTCGAAATTTGTTTTCATAAACTAGAAAATTTTCTTGCAAATGACCGCCAAGAAAGTTACAGGAGAGGATAAGAGGAAATATGAGTGTAAAATGCGAAAAAAGCAGCTTAGCGAGACTTCCAAAAGCTACCCTTTTCACATTTTGCAGCTATACCTTCTTTAAGCTATGTTTACACTGTATTCGCTCCAAGGTCCGTAACTTTCTAGGTGGTCTTTTCCAAGAAATTTCTGATGTGGATTATGCATTGAGGATGGCCGTAGGCATGCAGGAGGGGAAAGGGGAAGGAAAACCCTAATGACGTAGTCGCAGACCCCCCCCTCCCAAGTTCAAAACATGACAGTGCAATCTGAGAAATAGATAGTGATAGGTAACTGCAGGGGAAGGGGTGTACTGGGAATGCAGCATGTAACAGCAAATAGAAAATAGAGAAATTGTGAAAAAAATCATTTTAAACTTACCGTACCAGGTCTGTGAAAAAGTTTAAATGTAAATAACTCGGCAAAGACAAGGAAGCAAAAGGTAAAAATAGTGTCAACATGCAAGTAAGAAGCCAAACTTTATCTATCAGGAGTCGATTAATCTAAAACTGTCTGTGAGGTAAAGTGCAAATTCACTGTTCCTTTTCATCTTCTTTAACCTGAACTGCAACCCTATTGAACCCGGACCCTGTAACTTTATGTGGTGGTTGAAACCACAACATTTGTTTTGTTCTTTTTGAATAAGGGTTGGTAAAATTGCAGTTTATTCCATAATCAGTCGTGCACTCCCTCATTTTCACCCCAAAATATCACCGGTTCACCCAAATAGGGGAAGCTGCAGAAGTTCAGTGGAAGCAGAAACTCAAGCATGTTTTAGAAAAAAAATTTAGAAAATGGACATCACGCCAGCCTTCCCATCCCCCCGTAAAAAGTCCAGTTTGGCCAATTAAAAAGCTGGGAGAAGGGAAAACCACATCACAATGCACCACCACAGGTGTATAGGAAAAGGAGGCATTGCCTAAACTACCCACCACTGGCCAAACCACCTTACACACCGCCGGGAAATATCCACAAGGGGGCTAAGCTTTACCTATCAGCAGTTGGTTTATCTAAAATTGACCATGGAATAATTTGCACGATTAGCCACATTATATAGGTATAAGGGATCAAATTCTTCAGTTTTTAGTATTTTTTTATTTCTATTTACTGTTACTATAGTTATTTGTATCCTTCACCATTTTGTTGTAGATACTGAAGACGCAAGTGAAACAGACACAGGGCGTCATGAAGAGCCTCTTGAAATCAAAGAACAAATGTACCAACACAAGCTTGCTGGTTTTAAAAAGAAACTTCAGCAGCTCAATGATGGTACCCATCATGAATACAACAAGAAAGTCCGCAGGCTTGAGAATCAGTATAAGGAAAGGTTAAGACTCAATCAGCTATACCGTGAGTACATGCTCGATGTCATTGATAAAGAATATTATAATGAAAAGAGAGCAGCTGTCAAAGAATTTGAAGAAAAGAAAATTGACCTCAAGGAAAACTTGATATCTGATTTAGAGGATAAGAAACGACAGATTGAAGCAGAGAGGTAATTATATAAAAGTACATTTATGTGTCTGTCTTACTACTAGCTAATCTATCCTGGTGAATCTGTCTACAAGTTTTTATAAAATGATGCACCACCTGTATTCAAGTTTTAGTGTATTAGAAATCAAAGACAAACAAGTTTACTGCTGGACCAGATTTGGTGCCATCCTTCTTTATTAAGGACTGTGCGCATGCTCTTCTCAAACCTCTTAGAACCCTATTTAACCTGTCACTGCGCACACATTGCTTCCCTGAGGTTTGGAAGGTTGTCGGATCTGTCCTGTGTTTAAGTCTGGGGACTGTTCGAGGGTCAGCAACTACAGGCCTATAGCTATCCTATGTAAATTTGCTAAAATTGTTGAGGCAGTTCTGTATGGTTGTATATATCCTGCCGTGAAGTGTCGCTTGTCACAATACCAGCATGGGTTTATGGAGGGGCGCTCAACACTGACGACTTTATCCCTGTTCACACAATATGTAAGTGAAGCTTTGGATCGACGGGGTGAGGTGGATGTAATTTATACAGACTTCTCCAAAGCCTTTGATCGTGTTGACCACTCAACACTTTTGTACAAGCTGCATTTGGCGGGTCTTGATGGACGGCTGATAGAATTCTTTCGATCCTACTTGACTAACCGTGTGCAATATGTTTTTTATAATGGATTTAAGTCTGAACCCTTCACTGCGGGCTCCGGCGTTCCAATCTTGGCCCGCTCCTCTTTTTGTTATTTATCAACGACATAAGCTCTGTAATTTCTGGTAATCATCTATTATTTGCTGATGATCACAAATTATACTCCAGTGATCACGATATTGCTGACTGTTCAAGACTCCAGGTGGACCTTGACAACTTGCAGCTGTGGTGTGTTGAGAACAGACTTGAATTAAATGTCTTGAAGTGCAAAGTGATGACATACACTAGAAAAACCAGCCGTATAGCTTTTGCTTACAAAGTGGGTAGTGTACCATTGGCTAGGACTGAAACGCACAAGGATCTTGGCATTTTATATGATGAACATTTAAGTTTCACTGGACATATTCAAACAATCACAGCATCCTGTTTGAAGTTGATGGGTTTCATTATGAGGAATAGCAGATCATTTTCCAATTTGGATAGCTTGAAAATTCTCTATTTTGCCTATATTCAATTGAGGCTTGAATATTGTAGCTTGGTTTTTGATCCCTTTTATGGTGTTCATATTGGTGCTCTGGAAGATGTTCAGCGTAAGTTTTTAAAACACCTTGTATATAGGGTATCTGGTATCTACCCACAGAGGGCATGTGATCATGGCCAATTGCTGATGCAAACTGGCATACCCAGTTTGTATTCGCGTAGAAGAGTTGCATCTGTGATGTTCCTGCATAACTTGTTTCATGGTAAAGTTGATTGTCCAAACTTATTGATGCAATTAAATTTCTCAGTTCCACGGGCTGCATCTAGAGTGATGAGAGTGTTTCAATACCAAGGACTAACTCGTATATGAAATCACCTGTGTACACAATGAGCTCTGACTTTAATGATATTGCAAACTTGTGCGACTTCTATTCGGATAAGGCTGCAGTTATTCGTAGGGTGGCTATATCTTACTTTGTCAGTTATTAAGGCCATTATATGTACTGTTTTGTGGAATTTCTGCCTTGTGATGTTTTGCATAGTATTTTAGTTTTGTTTTAGAAGTATTTTTTGTTCATATTGTTACATATTGTTGTTTTTGTTTGGTGCCCTATTAATGGGATTATCCTGTTGGGCATGTATTCAATAAATAAATAAATAGCAATCCTTTTTTTAACATGTAGCACATTTAATGATTTTTTTCAATTGAGGGCTAGCATGATTACATAAGCAAAATATGCCAACAAAATATCAAATTTTGGTGTCAAAAAATATGGTAATTTATCTAGGTACAATTTCAGAGGAGGTTCAACAAAATGTTTAAAATACACTATATTTGTAGCTCGATGAACTGTCCCAATTAAAGCTTAAGACTAAAAATATAGTATATAGTAGAAAAATCAAGGTTTAAGGAAGGTAATGAGTAAATATTTAGGGAAACATCGCTTTTATAAAAAATGTACAATGCTTCTGCAAAACCATGATTTGACAATTTTTTGTCACAGAATTTGCTCAAAATCACTCGTTGCCTAGAGTAGGTATCCAAGTATAAGTTTCTTAAATTTCAGGTCTTTTGGATTCCAAATAAAAACGCAGTTCAAAATGAAATGTAATATATGACGTTCCTTAATTATTTAGTCAATATGGCTGCTGAAACTAGCACCTGTCGCCACCATCCGTAGATCAGCTTTTTTGTAAGACATGGTGCAATAAAACTTTTCGTTTTGCAAATACAGTATGACAGTATTAGTGTTTCATTCTTAGTGATATTACGAAAATATGAGAAAATGAGAAGTTATGAATGAAGCTACTGGAGCGTGTCTGTCTTACTGCATTACAAAGTTGTCTGTAATGTCTAAACTATGGTTTAAGAGACTTTTGACTTTTTTTTTATATTTCAACAACACACCACGAGGGCTTACAGCCTAAATACTATCGTACCGTGGGTGTCGACAAGGAGGAGAGAGGCAACTTGTTAATTCTGGACTTGAAGGTTTGGAGGTTCGGATGAGAAGGAAAAACATGTGCCGGTAAGGTGACCTGGACAGTAAAAGGGTGCATTCGCTCTGTTCCCCTGATAGATCTGTTGGCGGCAGCTGGTGGAGGAACTATGGAAGAAAGCAGTGCCCGTGCAGATATCTATAAAAGAGAGAGAGAGGTCACCAACGGCATGTCGGTGGGCAAGGGATGGCAGCCTTTGGGTGTGGGTAGGGTCACTGATGAGACGTATAGCTCACTTCTGAATGGAGTCCAGGATAGCGAGTGTATAAGCGGCAGCAGCACCCCAGATGTGGGAGCAGTATTCGAGGTTTGGTCTTATTTGTGAAGTATATAAAGTATAAAGATTAGCTGGTGAAAAGTATTTGCGAGCTCGGAAGAGGAAACCTAATTTCTTAGCAGCCGCTTCTGCAATTGATGTGACATGTTGGTGCCAATTGAGATTTCGATCCACAGAGATGCCAACAAGTGAAAAGGACTCATTACTTTGAATAACTTGGTTGTTTATTGTGATGGGTCTAGGGCTGGTGTATCTCTTATGAGAAAGAAAGCAAGACTGTGATTTGGTGGGGTTGAATTGCTGGGATCTCGTCAAGGCCAGAGGCTTTCCTGGTATTAAGAGAAGAGAGCATCTTTCGTACCTTTTTATTTTTGAAAATGATATCCATCATTTTATGCGTGACATTGGGGACTGTTGGTGGTTGAACTTTTGGAGGTGGGTTGAGAGTAGAATTGCCGGCGAACGAGGCAAAAAGTTCAGCCTTGCCCAGGGCGGTAGAAACAATTTCATCCCCTGAGACAAGAGGTGGGAACGTGCTCCTGCAGAAATTATTCCCAATAGATTTAGCAAGAGTCCAGAAGGGTTTGCTGCCGCTGGAGCTTAAGAGGACTTTGTTTTTGATGTGGTTATTAAACGAGTTTTTTACCTCAGAAAGAATGCGGACATAGCGGTTTCTTGCGTCGTTAAATGCTTGACGGTTTTCTTGACTGGGATTGTGTAGAAGCATTTTGTGAGCTTTGACCTTTTCAAGTCTAGCCTTGTCACATGATTTAGAGCACCAGGACTTTTGAGTGGCTGCAGAATTTTTGTGTGTACGTGGAATAAACAATTCCATGCCAGCTTGGATAATTTCGGTGACGTTTTGTAAGATATACAGTATGCGCTGTTAACGTTGCTAAAGATGGATAGCTGTAAAAGATGCAATGTCAAGCTGAAAAGGAAGAGGCTTGCTTGTTGCAATAAGTGTGGCACTTTATTATGCAAGGATTGCTCTGGCCTCTCTGAGTCAGAGATGAGATGCATGCCAATGAAGAGGAGAAAAATGCGGTATTTTTGTGACGATTGTGATGGTGTTGGTTCCCAATCAGCGGGTTTGACCGATGATGATGACATTCTTATGTTAGTATTGAAAGCACCAATTTTATCTCCCGGGATGTTTTTACAGCTGAGATAGGCAAGCTCTTAGCGGTTATTGGTGAATTGAGAGCTGACGTAGCCACGTTGAAGAATTCTAATATAGATCTGGTCAAATGCATCACCAGCGTTGATTTCTCCAGCTCTGCAGTACCTAAGTCTGTCAATCGTTCCCAGGATGCTGGTGTTCGCAGTGTTCCAACGTTTGCACAGTCTGTTGCAAGAGGAGCTTCTGTGCTTATAAGACCTAAGGATGACACTCAATCTGCTGCTGTTACAAAGGCTGATCTGTATCGAAATGTCAATCCCGCTGCATCTGACATCTGTGTTTCCAAAGTCAAAAACATTGCTAAAGGTGGCTTGATAGTTAGCTGTTCATCCAGGAAAGATGGGGAAAAATTCAGGTCTTTAGCTGAGAGCAGTCTTTCAGCTGAATATAGTGTTAAAGAAGTTACACATCAACACCCGCGAATTCGTATCGTTGGCCTCTCTGAGAAGATCGAGGGGGATGAATTAGTAAGACTAATTAAGTTGCAGAATGGTGACATCTTTGGTGACTCTAATTTTAAGTTTATCTCTACTGATCATCTAAAAAATAATAGAATTTATCAGGCGGTCCTGCAGGTTGATCGTGTTTCTTATAAGTCGGCTTTAGATATTGGTCAGATTTTTATCGGGTATGATCGCTGCTCTGTTTACGATGGTATCGATATCACGCGATGTTTCAACTGTTCGGGCTTCCACCATACTTCTAAATTTTGTAAGGGCAAAACCACATGCCCTAAATGTTCTGGTGACCATCCTGTGAAAAACTGTGTGGCTACTACTCTTTGTTGTGTGAACTGTTTCAATGCGGCTAAGGTAAAGGCAGGAGTTGCCTATGATCATGCAGCCTGGGACCATAACTGTGCGGTTTACAGGCAAAAGCTGCAGTCGATGAGAGCAGAGATTCTGCAGATCAAATAGCAATTACCACAATGCCATGTCGGGGTGGAAACCCAGTCTCCAAACAAACCTGTTGGATCTTTCGTTAACTTTGGACACAATCATCATTCTTCTTTTGCCTGTTCTATGGAGAGGCAATTTAACATATTTTATCAAAACGTCAGGGGCCTCCGGACACGAACCAATGATGTTTACTCTTTTGTTTGCTCGCAGGCATATCCTCTTGACTGTTTTGCTTTCGCTGAGACTTGGCTGGATAGTGACATCTATAGTAGCGAACTGTTTGATGATCAATATATTGTCTACAGATCAGATAGGGATTTTTCTTTCTCTTGTAAGACTAGGGGAGGTGGCGTTCTGCTTGCTGTGCACACTCGCTTTGCAACTCGTCGCCTTGATATTCGGAGCGACTGTGGAGGCCTTGATGCTCTTTCTAATATTGACATTGTGGGGGTTAGAGTCTCGGATCATCGGGCCTCGCTTAATGTTTTTGTTGTTTATATACCTCCCAATACTCCAACTAATGACTACTACCTCTTGTTTGAAGCTCTCGAGTCCCTGTGCATAAAATATGGTTCCGAGACATTCTTAGTTGGTGACTTTAACATGCCTGAATATGCCTCTTGTCGTCAGAACGACCCCTCCGCTCGTGTGTCTGCTTTTCAAAATTTCTGTAATCTACTACTCCTTGGACAGTTTAATCATGTTGAGAATATTAACAACAGAATTCTTGACGTGGTTTTGTTTACTGACACTTGCTTGGTGGGGGAGGCTCCTGATTCGCCCGTGATTCCTGATCGTCATCATCCCCCCTTAATCATAGAGTTTCCACTCAGTGGTTCTGTGGTCTCTTCCCCTGCTGGTGACACTACTCGGCAAAGGTCATATAACTTTCGAAAATGTGATTTTGTCAGATTGTATGCGGAGCTCAGCGACTTGTGCTGGGATGGCATGGATGGGCTTCAGGATGTCGATTCTATGCTTGACTTTTTCTATTCCAGAATTTACGACTTATTTGATATGTATGTTCCCATGACTGCTCCAAGAGCATGTAATAGGTATCCCCCGTGGTTTTCTAAAGAAATTAAGGTTAGTATAAAATATAAATATTCATTATGGTGTAAGTTTAAGAAGTCTGGAAATGTGGAGTTTCTGGATAGATTTAGGGAGCTGAGACAAAAACTTAAGAGAGACATTTATCTTTCTCGAGTCAATTACTTTCAGAGGGTCGAAAGAGAGATTAGGTCTAATCCTAAAAAATTCTGGAACTGCTCTTCTCGACGCCGTCAAAACTTTTCTATTGGGAATTTATCTAACCAGCAGCAGGCAGCTGACAGTTTTGCTTCTTATTTTGCGGGATGTTCTGGCTCCACCCCCACCTCATCGCCTACAGCCGCCAGTCTGGCTTCGGGTGACATCACAATGTTCTTTGTTGATGACTTTACAGATGACGAAATTATTACAGCCGCTAAGAGAATTAAGGCTAACATGTCCTGTGGACCTGATCTAGTTCCTGGTTTCTTGGTGCGCGACTGCTTATATGCTTTCCTGGCTCCACTTAAGAAAATTTTTAAACTGATTCTTAGATCTGGAACATTCCCCGCGATTTGGAAGCTGTCACGGGTTTTCCCTGTCTTCAAGGCGGGGGAAAGTGGTGATCCATCAAACTATCGACCAATAGCCATACTATGTGTCTTTTGTAAAATTTTCGAGGCCTGCCTTTTTTAGCGAATACTGTTTCACATCAAAAACAGACTCTCTATTTCTCAGCATGGTTTCATTCCAGGTAGATCGACTGTAACGAATTTGGTTGACATTACACAGTTCATTGCGTCCGCTCTTGACCGCTCTTCACAGGTTGATGTTGTGTATACTGATCTATCTAAGGCCTTCGATTGTCTAAATCATTCTGTTCTGATTGACAGGATGAGGGCTATCGGATTCTCCGAGGGCTTGCTTGGCTTGTTCAGATCTTACCTTGATGGAAGGAGGCAATTTGTTGAGGTTGGGGGCTTCAAATCTAACACCTATCACGTAACTTCGGGAGTGCCGCAGGGTTCCATACTCGGTCCATTACTGTTTAATATATTTATTGACCCAGTTAAACATGTTTTACATGTTCCTTTTTTAATGTATGCAGACGATATTAAGATTTTCGCAAATATTTCGAGTGTTGATGACTGTTTGCGGCTCCAGAACTGTCTTCAGATCCTTGTTGAATGGTGTTGTCGGAGTGGTCTATCTGTGAATGTTTCCAAGTGTTGTGTGATGTCCTTTACTCGAAATAAGCACGCAATCACTTTCGGGTACAATATAAGAGGGCTTCCACTTGACCGCCCCAGGACAGTTAAGGACCTTGGAATTGTTTTTGATGGTACTCTATCTTTTAAACCACACTATGAGCAGACTGTCAGTTCTGCTTACAAAACTCTAGGGTTTCTGATAAGAAACAGCAAAAATTTCTCACAGACTGACACCCTCCTCCTGCTCTTTGGCTGTTTGGTTAGGTCTCGACTTGAATATGGCTCAGTTGTGTGGGCTCCCACTTATGAGATACATGTGGCAAGCCTGGAATCAGTGCAAAGGAAATTTCTAAAATTTCTTAGCTTTCGTGAGGATGGTCGATATCCATCTATTGGTTTTCCTCAGGAAAGTTTACTTCTTCGCTTTAGTCTGCAGAGTCTATCGATGCGCAGGCAGTGCAGTTTCATTATATTTTTATATAAACTGGTTAATTCTGTGTTCGACTGCCCTAGTCTGCTTCAGCAACTTAATTTCAATGTGCCTCGTATTGCAGCACGTTTTCCAGGCACATTCTATCTCCCGACTGCTCGTACACGATTGCTGCGATCGTCTCCAATTTACCAGATGTGCAATGATTACTCTGTACTGCAGGACCGCCTAGATATCTTCTCATGTAATATATCAGAGATAAAAATGTTTTTCAAAGCGATCTAATTTGTGAATCTTTTTTGTATTGTTAGCTAGATTGTTGTTAGTTATTATGTTTTGTGTATTGGCCCATCCTTAAATTGGCTTTTAAGCTGTTGGATGGTGTATGAATAAATAAATAAAATAAATAAATAAAAATATCAGAGGGGTCAGGATGAGAGAAGCAGACAGACGCCCATGGAAATGAGGAAAAGTAATCTCGCATTTCGTCCGAGTTCGCGGAGTTGTAGTGCCCAACGATACGTGGGTGTGATGACTGTGTGACCTCGGGTTGCACTGCGCAGGAAGCAGTGACCATGCTGTGGTCTGAGCGACTCAGGGGGGTGGTGACTGATATCTTATAGCAGTCAGGATTTGTAGTAAGAAGGAGATCCAAGGGATTTGAGCTGTGTGTTGGGATGCGAGGAAAGTAAGTAGGTTGCTGAACCATATTGGCTAAAGAATTGCTGACTGCAAAGGCCTCCGCTGCTCTTCCTTGTGTATCGGTTTTTGAAGATCCTAGCCATTCCTTATTATGGACATTGAAGTCACCAAGAATAGTGACCTCGGAGGAAGGATATCAGAAATCAGATGGTCGGTTTTTGAAAGGTAGTCAAAGAGCTGGACAAAGTTGTTGTCAGAAGGTGACCGGTAAATGCAACAGATGAATTTAGTTGCAGCCCTGAGAGAGAGTTTTATCCATAGTATGTCTTTTCTTCCAGCTTCTAAATTGGGGAGTCTGGTGCAGGGTAGATTGCTACGGACGTACACGCACACGCCTCCATGCAATCTAAAAGAAGTAAGGAGCTCATACCCCGGGAAATTAAGGTGATTAGTGGCTGTTTTGGCACTGATTTGAATTTCGGTGGGGAAGAAAAGTTGGGGCCTATTAGCCTGCAGGAAATGGTGGACGGAGTTCAGGTTAGAATTTAGGCCACATTTATCGAGAAGGATATTGTAAATCTCGATGCTGTTTTTATTGTTATCTCTGATGTAAAATATGTTGGTAGCCCTTCCATTAGGACCTCCTGTTGACGTCATAAATAAATATATACAAAGTAACACTTGGTGTTGAGAGTTATTAACTAAAACCAGCCTTTCAACTAGAAACAGAAAATGACTTTTAATAAAAGTAAGTGTAAGAAAGGAATTAACTTTTTCCTTTTACAGGTATAATATGGAACTGACAGGTGATTCTATGGAGGTGAAACCTATAATGACAAGAAAATTAAGACGGAGGCCGAATGATCCTGCCCCATTGCCTGAAAAGAGAAGGAAACCACCTACTGCACAACTAGTTTTCCTTCTGGATGAAAAGGATGTTGAGAATGATTTAAAAATTATTAATCGCGGGAAAATCATGACTACACCCATACGTAAGCTTTTGTACTAATGTTAGTGATGTTCTTATTCAAGTAGATGTCCATATTTTTCTAACAGAGATAAGTGTTTTAGTACCTAGTTATTTAGCATAATTAACAGTATCAAAAAAGGATTTTAGAGTTTGGAGTTCCTCGAGACTCCTTTGGCCCATTACTATTTTCTTTTTCATACATATTGCGACCTTCATACATGCAAGACATTTCGATTACCTCCAGTGTTGCCGGAAATAACATTAACTTGCATTTTTCAAGTGAATTACTCTTAATATTTTTACTTTTTTGCACAATGTTACAAGTACATTGACACCTGACAATTAACATTTTTCATCTTGGTATAATGTTTAGAAGCTACTCCATTTCTCTATTTAGTATGCGATGATCTACTGAAATTACTTCTCACCAATCAAAGCACCATTCAAAAGACCCAGATTCATCTTAAAACTTCACAACTCTTTCATGATATCCGCGTAAAGTTAGCTAAAATAATCAAGAATTTGATCAAATGTACCATTATAGTATCGGTACCAAATTTTGATGCACAATCAATTCATTAAGTACTCACTGAGGATATCAAATTTACATCGCTGGGCTGGCTCATTTGAACTATGTGAAACGTTAGTAAGCCACTTTTAATATTGCTCAATAAAACATTGTTATATTTTCTTGTCTGATATACTAAAGCAGCAAGAGAAGAGATCAGCTGAGAGATGGGGTATGAGAGATAATCAATTTTTTTCTGTGCATTAGCAGGGCCAGCTCAGAGGTTACATGGTAGCCTGCCAAGGAGGTGGATGCGGTTTCTATACCGGTTCCATCCATGTGTTGTTTTGTTTTAATTACTCTGAACTAAAAAAAAATTAGTTAGTCAATAGTTTAACGCCGCACAGCTTTGCAAGAGGATGCACATAGAGTCAATAGTTTAGTTATTGAAACATCCCCGTCTGGAGGGAGACGAGAAAGTAAATTGAAAGATTTGTATCGGATATCTTATAAGCAAAAATGATGATGGCTCCTCCTTGTACAAAAGATTCCGGAGGCAAATTACCCCTCCATTCGGATCTCCAGGAGAGGGGTGTACAGGGGGCGCCAGCATCAAGATTTAACATATACTTCTTGAATATATGTGGCCTAAATCCTAACCTGAACTCCGTCCACCATTTTCTCCAGGCTAATAGGCCCCAACTCCTCTTCCTCACCGAAACTCAAATCAGTGCCAAAACAGTCACTAATCACCTTAATTTCCCGGGGTATGAGCTCCTTACTTCTTTTAGATTGCATGGAGGCATGTGCGCGTACGTCCGTAGCAATCTACCCTGCACCAGACTCCCCAATTTAGAAGCTGGAAGAAAAGACATACTATGGATAAAACTCTCTCTCAGGGCTGCAACTAAATTCATCTGTTGCATTTACCGGTCACCTTCTGACAGCAACTTTGTCCAGCCCTTTGACTACCTTTCTGAAAAAACCGATTTCTGAATATTCTTCCTCCGAGGTCACTATTCTTGGTGACTTCAATGTCCATAATAAGGAATGGCTAGAGCAGCAGAGGCCTTTGCAGTCAGCAATTCTGTAGCCAATATGGTCCAGCAACCTACTTACTTTCCTCGCATCCCAACACACAGCTCAAATCCTTTGGATCTCCTTCTTACTACAAATCCTGACTGCTATAAGATATCAGTCACCGCCCCCCTGGGTCGCTCAGACCACGGCATGGTCATTGCTTCCTGCGCAATGCAACCCGAGGTCACACAGTCATCACACCCACATATCGTTTGGCACTACAACTCCGTGAACTGGGACGAAGTGCGAGATTACTTTTCCTCATTTCCATGGGCGTCTGTCTGCTTCTCTCATCCTGAACCCTCTGATATCTCACAAAACGTCACCGAAATTATCCAAGCTGGCATGGAATTATTTATTCCACGTACACAGAAAACCTCTGCAGCCACTCAAAAGCCCTGGTTCTCTAAATCCTGTGACAAGGCCAGACTTGAAAAGGTCAAAGCTCACAAAAAGCTTCTACACAATCCCAGTCAAGAAAACCGTCAAGCATTTAAAGACGCAAGAAACCGCTATGTCTGCATTCTTTCTGAGGCAAAAAACTTGTTTAATAACCACATCAAAAACAAAGTCCTCTCAAGCTCCAGCGGCAGCAAATCCTTATGGACTCTTGCTAAATCTATTGGGAATAATTTCTGCAAGATCACGTTCCCACCTCTTGTTTCAGGGGATGAAATTGTTTCTTCCGCCCTGGGCAAGGCTGAACTTTTTGCTTCGTTGTTCGCCGGCAATTCTACTCTCAACCCACCTCCAAATGTTCAACCACCAACAGTCCCCAATGTCGCACATAAAATGACGGATATCATTTTCAAAACTAAAAAGGTATGAAATATGCTCTCTTCTCTTAATACCAGGAAAGCATCTGGCCTTGACGAGATCCCAGCAATTGTTCTCAAAAAATGCGCACCAGAACTTGCTCCTGTCCTGACTCGTCTGTTTCAGACATCTTACAATAGAGGCATACTCCCTAGTAACTGGAAAACTGCTCGAGTACAACCTGTCCACAAAAAAGGATCCAAAGCGCTTCCTAGCAACTACAGGCCTATTTCTCTCCTTTCAGTCGTCTCTAAAGTGATGGAAAAGTATATAAACACCGAATTACTAAAATTTCTTTAAAAACACAGTATAATCCACAACAGGCAGTATGGATTCTGTCAGCGCAGCTCAACTGCCGACCTTCTTTCCTTTGTCACCTATTTTTGGAACAGGTCTATGGAACTACACGGTGAATCCCAGATTGTCGCTCTAGACATATCCAAAGCATTCGACCAGGTCTGGCACGCAGCGCTGCTTAATAAACTACCGGCCTATGACCTACCACCAAAACTCTGTACGTGGACAGCAAATTTCCTCTCCAACCGAAGCATTTCTGTTGTCGTGGATGGCCATTCCTCTAAACTGTATTCAATTAATGCAGAAGTTCTTCAAGGTTTAGCTTTAGCCCCTACTTTGTTTCTTCTCCACATTAATGACCTCCTCTCTAGCACATCCAACCCAGTTCACAGTTACGCGGACGACAGCACCCTCCACTCAAATATACAATATTCTAAGCCTGTCTCTTTAGCCCAATTAGATGAGGATCGCAGACTCATGGAGGGTTCTATCTCCGTGGATCTCCAAAAAATATTAGACTGGGGAAGTAGAAATCTTGTACAATTCAACCCCACCAAATCACAGTCTTGCTTTCTTTCTCATAAGAGATACACCAGCCCTAGACCCATCACAATGAACAACCAAGTTACTCGAAGTAATGAGTCCTTTTCACTTGTTTGCATTTCTGTGGATCGAAATCTCAATTGGCACCAACATGTCACATCAATTGCAGAAGCTGCTGCTAAGAAATTAGGTTTCCTCTTCCGGGCTCGCAACTACTTTTCACCAGCTAATCTCTATACCTTATATACTTCACAAATAAGACCAAACCTCGAATACTGCTCCCACATTTGGGGTGCTGCTGCCACTTCTACACTCGCTATCCTGGACTCCATTCAGAAGAGAGCTATACATCTCATCGGTGACCCTACCCTCACCCAAAGGCTGCCATCCGTTGCCCACTGACGTGCCGTTGGTGACCTCTCCCTCTTTTATAGATATCTGTACGGGCACTGCTCAGAGGAGCTTTCTTCCATAGTTCCTACACCTGCTGCGCCCAACAGATCTACCAGGGGAACAGAGCAAATGCACCCTTTTACTGTCCAGGTCACCAGACATAGAACATCTTGTTATGCCCACTCTTTTGTTCCGAGGACTTCCAAGTTGTGGAATTCCTTGCCGGCACATGTTTTTCCTCCTCCCCCGAACCTCCAAACCTTCAAGTCCAGAATTAACAAGTTGCCTCTTTCCTCCTTGTCGACACCCACGGTACAATAGTATTTAGGCTGTAAGCCCCTGTGGTGTGTTGTTGAAATTTAAAAAAAATATAAAAAAATAAATTAATTGCTTATTCAAATTTCTTTCCATTTTCAAATTGGATCGCTCACATCTATCACTAAAATACTGATGGCTATAAAACCTATGTATTTATTAACGTTATAATTTGTACTCATACCCATTAAAATTGCCATTAAAATGAAATGAAATGTGAAATGGAATTTAATTTTTTATTATTAGGTCTGGATCCTTTTTACTTCTGATGTGTAAAGTGTTTAAAAAAATGTGGCACTTCGTTAAAGCCTCTAAAAGATGGCAAAAAAGCCAAAACATGTTAGAATTAACTAATGTTATCTCAATAAAACATCCAGTGATTAAAGACATCTCAGTTTTAATTTTTATTTGACTTTAGAATAGGTTTATGAACTCTGTAAGAATATAGTAGGGATACTGTCTATATAACTTTTCTTATATTTCAGGTGAAACTTCTTCTTCTAATCCTCCCGCTCATATAACAACCCCACCCCTACAACTGTCATCGTCTAACAGAAATGATATTCCTTTAATCGAGACAAGGATAGAAGATGGCAAGTTGCTGTATGAGAAGAGATGGTTTCACAGGGGACAGTCTGTCCATGTGGAAGGAAGGGATATGCCAAAGTTTGCTGCTAATATATCGCACATTGGCAGTGATATGGTGAGTTTTTTCTTTATGAATGAATTACTTTGCTAGCTTTTCCACAAAACCATGTCGGCTCTGGCATGGCGAGTTTAGTTATATTTGATAATATTATGAATGAGTTGCTATATGTCTTTTTTGTCTGCACTTATATTTTACAATAGATGCTGGTGCTAGCTATGGAAGTGTACTATAATGAAGCATTCATCAGCCAACTAAAATTGTAGGAGCTCTATAGAGACAGTGTGGCCATCTGTTCGTGGCTGCCATGTTCCATAATTTTTTGTGCAGAGCCTTATGGGAGAAACGAAAATCGAAGCAATTCTGTGTTAATCAATGTATCAGTGAGAAAAAATGGACAGGGGTCACAAGTGATTAGATTAGATTAGATTTAGATGTGTGTGAACCCATGTTTTGTTCGAACCGAACTATGAACCAACCCAAGCAAATATGTTGCCTCGAACTTCGAACCTCTGAAATAGTATGTCTAAGGTTCACAGTCGAACTTTGAACTTCTTAGAAATTAAAAATCGAACATCGAACTACCCAAAATTCTTCGATATTCTTATATCATTTCCTTAAATACAAAATTTAGGCATATTGTAAACATGCAATATTTGATATGTAAAAGGATCCCACTCTTTTTACAAAAAGTAAGGGTTCGACAAATTTGCAGGTTGATTGGGTGAAAATGTCTTCCGGTGCAGATCGTTATGAGATGGGTCAACGTTAAATCAAAAACACAAAAACACAAAATATTTCATTTATAGATAAGCTCAATTATAATAATGTTGTTGTTTGGTATTGGCTAGGCAGTTTTAGCAAACAGATTGAGCATGATAGGTATAAAATAACCACTTACAAGTTTGAACTGTCTCTTGATTGTGAATATTTAACTGTTTTGGCTCACTGTGAAATAAAGCATGTTGAAACCAGTGTTCTCCAAAGGCAGTCTGCAATTATCCTCAAATTATGTAACTTTACGTTACTGATCGCCTTCGAACATCGCCATCATAATGTTGTTACTGGAAAAGGTGTTGGGAGGCTAGGATATATAAGAAAAATAATTCTGTGATTGCTAAATGGCTCCGTAGTGTCTCAATGTGTCCCACCTACTCTCATAAATATGCATAAGTGAAATCTCCTGAAATTACGCTATCGACTGAATGAGACTGATAACGAGTTTAAAGCATCGCTACCGAGTTAAAGGGGCCGCAACTTCGCTACCTTTGGCAATATTAAATGCCTGTAGAGTTAAATTTCGAAGTATTTTTGAGCAACGAAGTTAGAACTATTTTGTAGAATGACATATTTCAAACTTTGAACTATTTCAACATGGCTAGTGCGAACATATTTTCTTACCGAAGGTTCGGTTCGAGTTCGGGTTGGGTTCGAAATTTCGAAGCTTCGCACACCTCTAATTAGATTTATTGAGATGAGTCAATCTTTTCTTGAGGGTGAAAGTTTGTTTGGCAGGTGTGCTGCCATCTGAGTGAAGTTGCTTGCCCATTTCAAAGCTCAAAGAGAGATAACCTCTCTCAGAGTTTCTCTGGACCCGACATCCGTCAGTGTTTGCCTCAAAGCGGTATCATGAAGTCCCGCTCTCGAGCAGCATCCAATCTCCAGTTGTAATCCCCCACAGGCTCGTCTAATTCCGACACCCAACAGTGTTAGACTCAAGGCAACATCCCATCGAGTCCCGCTCCCGAGTATCACCCAAGCGAGGCGGTCCATCCTTTTCATAGCACACAGTGGGGGCCCCAAGCTCCGGGTGTATACTAGTCATCAGAGATCACAGCCCTCCGGGTCGTCTGGACACACAACTCCCGTCAGCGCTCAACCCAGGGCGGTATCATCTGGAATCCCGCTCTCGAGTTACAACCAAGCGAGGCCAATAAGCCCATAGTGGAGGTGTCAAAATTCGGTTGCATATCACTCCCCAGAGATCCGCCTCCCTCCAGGCTCACCTGTACCAGACCCCCGCGAGTGTTCCATTGACTCGAGGCAGTGTCATGAAGTCCCGCCTTCGAGCAGCATCCAAGCGGGGTCGTTAGTCTGTTTCAAAGCTCACAGAGTAGGCCTAAGTCTCCAAGTGTAATCCACGCTTAGAGATCTCAGCCCCCCTCCGGGTTTGTCTATACACGATACCCGCCAGCGTTTGCTTAAATTTCACCCAACAAATCAAGCTTCCTGCAGAAGACGATATTTGTGAGGTGAAACCTTGTTTGACAGATGTACTGCCATCTCAGCGAAGTCACATGGCCGTTTTAAAGCTCAAAGAGAGATAACTTCTTTCAGAGTTCGTCTGGACCAGACATCCGTCAGTGTTTGACTCGAGGCAGTATCATGAAGTCCTGCATCGGAGCAGCATAAGCTCACAGAAAAGGCCTCAATCTCTAGTTGTAATCCACCCCTAAAGATCTCAGCTCTCCTCCGGGTTCGTCTAGACTGGACACCCACCAGTGCTAGACTCAAGGCGACATCCCATCGAGTCCCGCTCCCGAGCATCACCCAAGCGAGGCCGTCTGTCCATTGCGAAGCACACAGTGTAGGCCTCAAACTCCGGGTGTATACCAGTCATCAGAGATCTCAACCCCCTCTGGGTCGTCTGGACACACGACACCCGCCAGCACTCAACCCAAGGCAGTATCATCTGGCACCCCGCTCCTGAGTAACAACCATGTGAGGTCAATTGTCCATTTCTAAGCCCAGAGTGGAGGCCTCAAAATCCGAGTGCACATCACTCCCCAGAGATATCCGCCTCCCTCCAGGCCCACCTAGACAGGACCTCTGCCAGTGTTTGACTCCAATTAGTCGCCTCAGGCAGGAGTTACCTTGGGCTCATTTTTTTAGTTAGTCCCCAGACCCACAGGGGACGTCACAAGTGATAATAATGAACAAATGACTCATGTGATATTTCTTGTCGGAGTCTTTTTTAATTAGAAAATGTAACTTTAAATCTCATTCTCGATTCCCGCAAAATTTCAAATTGCTTGTAATGTCAATTGCCATATTAGCTTGAGATTTTACATCACCTGAAAAGTAATCAGTAAAAAAAATCCTAGTAGAATTCTTGCAAATTGCGTGGAGAAATCTATGAAATTGTGAATATTTAACAGAATGTTAACGAGAGCATTGTTTAAAGTTTTGTTGTGATAGTTTTTGAGCTTAGAATCGTTGATCAGTGCTCCATATCTAGATCAGTTCATTCCATTGATTACCTGCTCAAAATAAAAAGTCCATTAAATTATAAAAAGTATAACGAAGCCAAGTTAATTTTCTTGGGTAAGGAAAGTCAGATAACATTATTATTACATATTCGTGACTGAATAATTAGCACTGCTGATTACAAGCATGAGACATACATGGGTTTTCTGAGCTATCAATTTTCAACTACACACTATCGAATGCTACTTTCATCCGTCACACAGTGAGGAGAAGAGCATTTTTCCTTGTGTTTAAAATCTTGTCTTCGGCTAGTTTCCAAGGATGCTTCGTACTGGGGGTTTTCCTTACCCTCTGCATGCATACGACCACCGTCAATTCATAAACCACTAGAAAAGTTTCTTGGTAATACCCCCAGGAAAGTTATGGGACCTGAGGCAAATAGGGGATCTGTGCGGACTGTAAACAGGGTTTTAAGGAGTTATAGCTGCAAAATGGGATAAAGGCAACTTATATAAGTCCAGCTAAGCTATTTTTTTTTCGCATTTTTAATTGATATTTCCTTTCTACCACTGTCCCCGCCCAGCACCCCTGTTCACTCCTGGTCCTGTAACTTTCTTGGGGGTTGTTTACAAGACATTTTTCTTGTGGTTTATGCATCCGGGGGGGTTCTAAGCATGTTTACGATTTTTTTGTCTAAAAGCCCGCCCTGAGCTTCTTTGAAAATTTATTAATAGGTATGTATTATTATAACAAAACAAAATTGGTGGCCTACTGTACTTTCCCTTAGTCGAGAGTTAGTTTTTCTGAAACTGTGGATGCAGAGTGCAGGTAACACATTTAAATAATTAGTAACCTACTGCAATTGAGGAACCAAGTTCAAAGAGAGCTGTGGAGCTGCTAAATCTTAGCAGAGGACAGCTCAGAAACATAACATGACTCTTGACGGGACACATGGCCGTCAAGAAACACCTGCATAAAGTGGGGCGGTTCGAGGGGGACCCGAGATGCAGACTCTGCGGCGATGGGGAGGAATCATCTGAACACATCTTGTGCGAGTGTAAAGCAATTGTTCTCAAAAAATGCGCATCAGAACTTGCTCCTGTCGTGACTCGGCTGTTTCAGACATCTTACAATAGAGGCATATTCCTTAGTAACTGGAAAACTTTTCGAGTACAACCCGCCCCAAGAAAGGATCCAAAGCGCTTCCTAGCAACTACAGGCCTATTTCTCTCCTTTCAGTCGTCTCTAAAGTGATAGAAAAGTATATAAACATCGAACTACTAAAATTTCTTGAAAAACACAGTCTAATTCACGACAGGCAGTATGGATTCCGTCAGCGCAGATCAACTGCCGACCTCCTTTCCTTTGTCACCCATTCTTGGAACAAGTCTATGGAACTACACGGTGAATCCCAGATTGTCGCTCTAGACATATCCAAAGCATTCGACCAGGTCTGGCACGCAGCGCTGTTTAATAAATCACCGGCCTATGGCCTACCACCAAAACTCTGTACGTGAACAGCAAATTTCCTCTCCAACCGGAGCATTTCTGTTGTCGGATGGCCATTCCTCTAAACTGTATCCAATTAATGCAGGAGTTCCTCAAGGTTCAGCTTTAGCCCCTACTATGTTTCTTCTCCATATCAATGATCTCCTCTCTAGCACATACAACCCAGTTCACAGTTACGCGGACGACAGCACCCTTCACTCAAATATACAATATTCTAAGCCTGTCTCTTTAGCCCAATTAGATGGGGATCGCAGACTCATTGAGGGTTCTATCTCCAAAAAATATTAGACTGGGGAAGTAGAAATCTTGTACAATTCAACCCCACCAAATCACAGTCTTGCTTTCTTTCTCGTAAGAGATACACCAGCCCTAGACCCATCACAATAAACAACCAAGTTATTCAAAGTAATGAGTCCTTTTCACTTGTTGGCATTTCTGTGGATCGAAATCTAAATTGGTACCAACATGTCACATCAGTTGCAGAAGTGGCTGCTAAGAAATAAGGTTTCCTCTTCCGGGCTCGCAAATACTTTTCACCAGCTAATCTCTATACCATATATACTTAACAAATAAGACCAAACCTCGAATACTGCTCCTACATCTGGGGTGCTGCTGCGGCTTCTACACTCGCTATCCTGGACTCCATTCAGAAGAGAGTCCCATCGGTGACCCTACCCTCACCCAAAGGCTGCCATCCCTTGCCCACTGACGTGCCCGCTCTTTTGTCCCGAGGACTTCCAAGTTGTGGAATTCCTTGCTGGCACATGTTTTTCCTTCTCCCCCAAACCTCCAAACCTTCAAGTCCAGAATTAACAAGTTGCCTCTTTCCTCCTTGTCGACACCCACGGTACGATAGTATTTAGGCTGTAAGCCCTCGTGGTGTGTTGTTGAAATAAAAAAATAAAAAAGCTCTGGACCGCAAAAGGCAACTGATCTACGGTCAGCCTATCAATTGCTGTGCAGACTAGTTCAAGGCACAGTGATTTTGGAATGGGTGGAGTAGAAAAGACAAAGGGCATGCACAATAAACCAAAGGCTACTGTGCTATTGGGGCGGCAAAGACGCGGACGTGCCCTGAGAAAGAAAAAAAAAACTGCAATAATTATTCTTGACATGAAGTATTGTAGGCTTTTCTTTATTATTTAACAGAGGAGCCCCCACAATAACTGATTATTATGTATTTGATGAAGACAGGTAGGTATGGGGTTGCAGTGTGGACAAGGCAACTGAACATTTGGTTGTTATGCCTTCTTAGAAACGTTGGAAAATAGCCGGAGAGGCAAATAGTACATTCTAGCTGTATTTTAAACTAGAGGTGTGCGAAGCTTCGAAATTCCGAACCGAACCCGAACTCGGACCGAACCTTCGGTTCGAAAATATGTTACCACTAGCGATGTTGAACTAGTTCGAAGTTCGAAATATGTAATTCTTGAAAATAGTTCGAAGTTCGTTGCTCAAAATTACTTCGAAATTTAACTTTACATGCATTGAATGTTGCCAAAGGTAGCGAAGTTGCGGCCCCTTTAAATCGCTAGCGGCGCTTTCAACTCGTTATCGGTCTAATTGAGTCGATAGCGTAATTTCAAGAGATTTCACTCATGCATATTTTTGACAGTAGATGGGACACATTGAGACACGACGGAGCAATTTAGCAATCACATAATTATTTTTCTTGTATATCCTAGCCTTCCAACACCTATTTCAGTAACAACATTATGATGGTGGTGTTCGAAGGCGATCGGTTACGTAAATTTTCAGAATTTGAGGATAATTGTAGATTGCCTTTGGAAAACACTGGTTTCAACATGCTTTATTTCACAGTGAGCCAAAACAACTCACTTTCAACCCTCTTAATCTGTTTGCTAAAACTGCCTAGCCAATACCAAACAACAACATACTTATAATTGAGCTTATCTATATAGATCTAGAAATCTAAAAAGTTTAAAATATTTTTTGTTCTTGTGTTTTTGATTTAATGTTGACCCATCTGCACAAAGATCAGCACCGGAAGGCATTTTCACCCAATCAACCTGCAAATTTGTTTCCTTTTTGTAAAAAGAGTGGGAATCTTTTACATATCAAATATTGTATGTTACAATATTCCTAAATTTTGTATTTAAGGAAATGATATACGAACACTGAAGAATTTTGGGTAGTTCGATGTTCGATTTTGAACCTTAGACATACTATTTCAGAGGTTCGAAGTTCGAAGCAACATATTTGCTTGGGTTTGTTCATAGTTCAGTTCGAACAAAACATGGGTTCGCACACCTCTATTTTAAACACAAGGAAAGTTGCTCTTCTCCCCACTTTGTGATTGATGAAAGTAGCATTTGATAGTGAATAGTTTAAAATTCATAGCTCAGAAAACCCATGAATGTCTCACACTTGTAATGAGTACTGGTAATTATAATTCAGTCACGAATATGTAATAATAATGTTATCTGACTTTCCTTGTCCAAGCAAATGAACTTGGCTTCTTTATACTTCATATAATTGAATAGGTTTTCAATTTTGAGCAGGTAATCAATCAAATGAACTGATCTAAATATGGAGCACTTATGAACGATTCTGAGCTCGAAAAATATCACAACAAAACTTCAACCAATATCCTCGTCAACACTCTGTTAAATTTTACAATTGCATATATTTCTCCATGCAATTTGCAAGAATTCTGCCAAGATTCCGTTTACAGATCACTTTTCAGGTGATGTAAACTCTCAAACTAATATGACAATTGACATTACAGTAGATTTGAAATTTTGCGGGAATCGAGAACGAGATTTTAATTCACATTTTCTAATTAAAAACGAGACTCCGACAATGAAATATTGCATGAGTCATTTCTTCATCATTATTACTTATGACCCCTGTTCTTTTTTTCTCACAGATGCATCGATTACCACAGAAATGCTTCGATTTCGCTATTTCTCCCATAAGGCTCTGTGCAAAAATGATGAAACATGGCGTTGCTGATCCCATGTGATCGTTTACCAATCAAAGCTTTTTTGACGAACGTAGGCCACACTGTCTTTATACAGTCACTGTAACTAAAATATGGCACAGCTCCAACTCTGGACTATACAATTGCAAAGGTATACTGACGGCCAATGCTTGCCATGTATAGCATAACGTAGTGAGTGTAGCGTGTATACGAGAAAAATGGTAGCGATACAATGAGACAGAGGTTGGTGAAACAAAGATGCAATTATTAGTTGGCTGTCTAGTTGATGTATACTTCACAAATAAAATATTTAATGTTGTTTAAATACTCAAATGTCCAACGACTTAACATTATCCACCCTTGTCTGAACGACAAAAATGACCACACTTTAGACAGTGGTTTTTAATTTGAAAGTTGGTACCTGGGTACTAAAAACTACACCTGATTTCATTATTATTATTATTATTTCGTTAATACCACGGTTACATAATTAGGCAGCTAACCCAACACTTGTCTAAAATGTGATTATTTTATCCAAATACTATATAATGACAATATAGGACACTCTGCCTGATTTCGTGTTTCAAGAATATCAGCGCCCCCAGCAGATAGTACTGATGTTACATCGTTCGAGAATGTGTAACACTAGCAATTGCTGGTGTTTAACTGTGTATAATTAAGTTTGAGCTGTGTTTTAACAATGAATGTTAGTGGTTGGGTGTGTGCAATCTATAATTGTTCGAATTATAACGTGCTAAATCTATCAAAGACATTTCACGGTTTCCAAAGGATGGCGGAACGTGAATATGATTTGAAGCAGAAGACAAATTCAGAATCACTTTTATGCCAATATGTACAGTTCGCAGAAGATAATTTATTGTGTACCTATTTATAGATAAACTTCGTAAACGGATGGTTGAAAGGCTTCGATCATAACTTGTCTTCCAGTGCATTAAAAAAAAAGAAATAGGTATGAAGGCAAAAAAAGTTTTGCATTAATAATAAATGATATAAGAAAACTGTTTTTCTATATGCTTCTGTGTCCTTTTTTTTTCAGTATGGCATAAATTGTCACATTTTTTCACATTTGAAATTATTCTACTTGGTAAAGGCTTTTAATTATCTTCCCAAGAAAAGTTTTTAAAGTGACAAGTAGAAATAGCAGATTCAGCCCTATAATAGATTTATTCACGAAAGTAAGAGTTAGTCTCGCCTTTCATCTGCAGTATTTCTTAATTATGTACTAAGTATATCAGCTACATATTTTAAAATATTAGATTAATAAGACAGTTTTCATGTAGAGATGTAGCAAATTGAGTACTGTGCTACCATTTATACCTAGAACAATTATTTATAGGTAAGTACAGATTGTAACTTAATATCCTCAGAAACAGCTTTCAGTATATTCCTATACCTATCATTGAAATAGTAGTTTAACGACGGTTTCAAGGTAGTACTTTAAATTATGATGAAATAAGATTATGGGTAAGAGAAATTTGCAGAATTATTCATGCTGAATTCATTTAGGTTTCAAGCTGATTGTTGATACAAATTCTATTTATAACCATATAATCAGAAATTTTTCACTGTTTTGTCATGTACAAGTTTTTATATTCATCTATAATAAACAAATTGTCTAAATTATGAATATGCAGGTAAATATACAATTCAAATTACCCACTCAGTTGTCAGTACTTCACGCGAGGTGGCGCTAGTATACTTGTCACAAATATCACCATTGCTTAAGCATATGAGTGTCCCGTATTGTCATTATATAGTATTTGTTTTATCTCACTTAGACAATGACGGACATTGTGCTACAGAATTTGTCATTTGCATATATAAATATTTGGTTTTTTAAGTTAACTTGGCAGGGTCAACTGGACAGTCCTAATTTTTAATTGCCTGTCTTCGTCTCCCCAACTTAATTATCTCACTGTGTTGCTACCCTCTGTTGTACCCTTACGAGGTAAGAGATATCCAGGGTATCGCAGCCTGTCAAATTTTGGTTCAAGTCTTATTAACCTTAGAAAAAAGAAAAATTGATTTTATGTCAATTAGTTTTTCTGCAACTGACATTTCTTCTTCACGAAAATTGAGTATATCTGTTACTAAATTCCTTACTCGAGAAGGTCTACCAACTCAAAGTGTACGGGAAAAATTCCCCGTCTTATTCTGTAGGAAAATATTCCAAATGGGAAAGGAATCCTTGGAAGATGACGTAAGAACAGGAAGAAAGGTGCAAGTGGTGACGGACAACAAGATTGCCCTTGATTGCCAATTAAGCGATAAATTCTTGAAAGTGAAAGTATTATCAAAAATGTCGGGGCTTCCAGATACAAGCATTTTCCGAATCCTTCACAAACATTTAGGCATGAAAAAAGTTAGTGCAAAGTGGGTTCCCAAACATTTTTCGGCAGTTCGGCGTTATGTTGAATGTTCCTGATCCTTCTTGGACCTCTGTGGAGAAAACCATGTGGCTGTGATGAAGACAATTGTGACAGAGGATGAAACTATAGTTCTTTACATAGAGATGTGAGAACCCATGTTTTTTCCGAACCGAACTATGAACGAGCCCAAGCAAATATGCTACCTCAAACTTCGAACCTTGGAATTAATATGTCTAAGGCTCATAGTCGAACATCTTAAAATTTTAAAGTCGAACATCGAACTTACCAAAACATTTTAAAGTTCGTATATCATTTATTTAATTATAAAATATAGGTATGGTCCAGCATACAATATTTTGTACGTAGAAGATCCCCATTCTTAAAAAAAAAAGGAAAAGTTCAACAAATTCCGCAGCTTTTGCTTTCGAACACTGCCATCATAATGTTGTAACCTAAAAACGCGTTGAGATGCTAAAACATTAAAAAAATAATTCTGTAATTGTTAAATGGATCTGTCAGGTCTCATCTCGCACCAACTGTCAAAATACTCATGAGTGAAATCTCCTGAAATTACCCTGCGACTCAGTAGAACCAATACGGAGTTTAAAGCGCCACTACCGAGTTACAACTTCGCTACCTTTGGCCGCATTGAAGGCCTGTAAAGTTCAACATCAAAGTAGTTTTGAGCAACGAACTTCAAACTATCTTGGAGAATTACATATTTTGAACTTCAAACTACTTTAACATCACCTTGTGCAAACACTTTTTTGAATAGAGCGTTCGGTTCGAAATTTCGAAAGTTCGCAAACCTCTATATCTCTCCTATGATCCTTTGTGCAAAAGGGAGTCTATGGAATGGAGGCGTAAGTGAGAAGCACTGCCAAGAAACTTCAAGTTCTGTCTGTCGACAAAAAATGTAATGGCTACGATTTTTTGGGATTGTAAGCGCAGTCTTTTCATCGATTTCAAAGAGTGCGACACCACAGTTAACAGGGCATATTATGCAACACTCTTGCGTAGATTACGACAAAATTTTTGGCAGAAAAACGTGGTAATCTGACCAGAGGCATGGGTTTACTCCATGACAATGCATCTGTGCACACTGCTGGAGTTACACAAGTTGCAATTCGTGACTATCGTTTTGAACAAATTGATCACGCTCCGTATAGTCCAGATATGCCCCCCAGTGATTACTACCTATTTGGAAATTTGAAAAAGGACCTTTGTGGACACTATTTCAGTGACGAGGAGGTGAAACTTCAGTTTGGGCACACTTTGAGGAAAAACCAAAAGATTATTTCTTTAGGGGTATCGAATTGGTGCTGAAACAAAGTGACTATATTGAAAATAAAATTTAATTGTAAGTCTACGCCGTTTCAAATTTTGGCGCTTACCTCGTACATGCTATATGCAATACATGTAACCGTCCTTAAACAAACAAAAAAACTGGAACTGGTATATTGTGATTGACCTCAAGTGGATTTGAATCTGCTTGATAGTGAGGTCACTTTTGCCTATTAGCCCTACCCTAAAAGCACCTATCTATCAGATTATTATTATTATTTAGACTAGAAACACTTTAGGAGGTTGGCAGATGTTGATATGGTTTGATACTCACGCTCTTTTCTGTGTTGCTCTGCCTGGAGTCCTATATTTGTGAGCGCCCCAGGCTAGCGCCTGGTTATATAACATTTAAGGAATCTAGATAAACGATAATTATAATTTATTAATTGTGTTACTGCCAAACAGGAGAGATATTATGGAGGAAGTTCTCTTCAATTAAACAGATATGTTAATGTAACAATAACATTAAATTTATTCATATAAATAAATTTGGGATAGCAAACAAAATCAAATTAACATGGTTGGCAAATTTCAAATAAATATTAACGCATACACAAATAAATATCAGATAAACAGTAAGAGTTCCAAGAAAAAGAAATTATCATTTCATAATGCATATGACAAAATAATAAAATAAAATGGTCCTAGTTTACAAAAAGGGATTAACATTACACATTTGATGTATATTAAGGACCAAATGCTGCATTTCACAACTCAAAAGCAAATACAAATTATTATTTAAATTGCTTGACGTTCATCAATTAGTCCATTTGATTTTTCAATGAATTAACTGGCCAGTCCTTTGAGTGAGGCTCAATTTAAGAAAAATATTACTATGTGAAATTTCTACTTTAATGATTGTCAGTGAAAAATATTAAAAAATTTACAGGTTAAATATTTTACAAGCAAAAATCTGTTAATTACAATTTCAAGTACTATGTATTTAAATTCACAATATTGACAGATTTCTAAAGAATAAACAGGAAATTAACAGTTACCCTTTTACAGACACCTCACTGACACTATTGAAGTTAAAATTTGATCATGTTACTTTGAAAATTTAAATTGTAAAGGTTCAAATAATAGACTGCTGCATGGAAGGTTTTGATTGTTCCACACAAATAAATAAAGTTTCATCGACTCACCAAGAAGATGCTCTCCAAGTAGTCAACCATCAGGGCCTACATAGGCTCACCAATTCCAATACGAGAGAGGAGGTTGGAGAGAAGAAGTGGTACTTTCCATGAACGTTTATTGGGCAGGTGGTGCTCCAATACTGGGGGGAGACAATTTGGCCCCTAACATCAAATGGTCTTATGTCAATGTTCGGAATTAATTTGACTGAAATCTCTCTACAGCAATTAAAATGTAAATTGGCTCAAGTGAAATTTATAATGACAACTGATTCAGAGCTCGGTAATAATCAAAAACTTTGTGTGATTAACTGAGGGATTCACCAGGTCGGTGAACAAAGGATCACTGCTTAACTCGCGTTTTTCTGCTAAACACGTTGTTAATTTAAATTCCAAAAACTGATCAAATGATATTAAACAATCACTGACAACTGTTGTTAGATAGTATCGACAACAAAAAGGAATTTTATCACCTGTTTTAACATAATTATTAGCCACGTTAATTAGAACGATGTTAACTTGTCAACCGCCTAGCTCATTCTCCCTGCTGGCAAGTCAAGCTTCCTCTTGCCAGAGCTGCACGAAAAATTCTTACCGTGACCTGTTAGTGGCTGTGCGCGAGCTCTCTCTAGCTCCCTCTCTTCGAATGAGATAAAACAAAACCGCTAATCGGTGGCGAAACCACGACGTCTTCTATACACACCTCAAACAATAATGGACTTGGTCCCCCGTTCTGTAACCGTTTTTCTAGATTTCATCATAATTATGTCAGCTTCTGTTATTTATCTAGAATTCCTGGACAATGGAGATATTCATTTTTCCCCAAGAAAAATGCAACGTCTTTCAATGCTTGCTTTTCGACACAATTCAGTACTGGTGTTACGATATAGAATTTCTTAGCGAATTTTCAATGAAAAATTTTGAAATAAAAACATGAATTGCCTTACAGATAGATATTGGATTGTCAGCTATTAATTAAGTCTCTTATGAGTTCATGTCCCCTGTGGGTCCGGGGACTAACTAAAAGAATAGGCCCAAGGTAACTCCTGCCTGTCGTAAAAGGCGACTAATTGGAATCAAACATTGGCGGAGGTCTTGTCCAGGTGGGCCTGGAGGGAGGCGGATATCTCTGGGGAGTGATGTACACCCGGATTTTGATGCCTCCACTCTGGGCTTAGAAATGGACGGTTGCCCGCGCTTGGTTGTTACTCGGGAGCGGGGTTCCGGATGGGTGCCGCCTTGGGTTGAGTGCTGGCGGGTGTTGTGTGTCTAAACGACCCGGAGGGGGTTGACAACTCTGATGAGTGGTAAACACCCGGAGTTTGAGGCCCTCACTGTGTGCTTCGGAACAGACGGACAGCCTCGCTTGTGCGATGCTCGGGAGCGGGGCTCGATGGGATGTCGCCTTGAGTCTAGCACTGGTGGGTGTCGGGTCTAGACGAACCCGGAGGAGAGCTGAGATACAACTAAGGGTTGAGGCCTCTTCTGTGAGCTTCGAAACGGACAAACGACCTCACTTGGATGCTGCTCGGATGCGGGACTCGTGATACTGCCCCGAGTCAAACACTGACTGATGTCTGGTCCAGACGAACTCGGAGAGAGGTTATCTCTCTTTGAGCTTTGAGACGGGCAAGCGACTTCGCTCAGATGGCAGTACATCTGTCAAACAAAGTTTCACCTCGCAGATGTCTTCTTCTGTCGGAAGCTTGATTTGTTGGGTGAAATTTAAGCTAATGCTGGCAGGTGTTGGGCCTGGAGGAACCCGGAGGTGGCTGGGGTCTCTAGGGGTGGATTACACCTGGAGACTTGGGCCTACTCTGTGAGCATCGATACAGGCTAATGACCCCGCCTGGATGCTGCTCGAGGGCGGGACTTCATGATACCGCCTCGAGTCAATGAAACACTGGCGGGGGTCTGGTGCAGGTGAGGCTGGGGGGAGGCGGACATCTCTGGGGAGTGATATGCACCTGGAGTTTGGCGCCTCCACTGTGGCCTCAGAGACTGACAATTGGCCTTGCTTAGTTATTACTCGGGAGCGGGGTTCCAGATGATACCGCCCTGGATTGAGCCCTGGCGTGTGTCGTGTGTCCAGACGTCCCGGGGGGCTCTGATCTCTGATGAGTGGTAAACACCCGGAGTTAGGAGCCCATACTGTGTGCTACGAAACAGACGGACGGCCTCGCTGGGGTGATGCTCAGGAGCGGGACTCGATGGGATGTTGCCTTGAGTCTAACACAGTTAGGTGTCAGGTTTAGACTAGCCTGAGGGGAGCTGAGATCTCTAGGGGTGGATTACAACTGGAGATTAGATGCTGCTCGAGAGCGGAACTTCATGATACCGCCTCGAGGCAAACACTGACGGATGTCGGGTCTAGAAGAACTCGGAGAGAGGTTATCTCTCTTTGAGCTTCGAAACAGGCAAGCGACTTCAGTCAGATGGCAGTACACCTGCCAAACAAACTTTTACCCTCAAGAAAAGATCGACTCCCTCAGGGAGCTGGAATTGATGGGTGAAATCTAAATAATTAGACGTGAGCCACAATAGACCTAAGGTCGCGGTGGAGGGACTGGAATAGCCCACTCACAATAAAATGTGTACGAGTTCATTTTGAATATTTAAAGTAGTAACGAAACGCAATCATTACATACACTGCAAGAATTGCTCGTCAGCATACCTGCTAAATTGTATAACCATGGCTACTGGCCAGGTCAACCAGGCTACACACCAGTTTCTAATAATAATTATCATATTTAAATTGATAAGATTTTTTTTCCAGCTTTACGTGAAGAAGTCTGATGGAAGTAAAGTACGAATTTTTGTGTCCAACTTGGCGAGAGGCAAAATTTCTATTAAGCGCAGATCATCTTAAGATGCAAAGGCTGGAATATATCTTTAAGCTTTCAATATGTAGAAAAAAAAAGTTTATTGTAATAAGATATTTATAGATTTTGTTTTTATTGTGTTTATATTTTTTCTATTCAACTACCAAAAAAAAAACTATTCTTGATTTTCTACCAGATAAAGTGTATTTTTTTTTATTATTAATAAAGATAATATGCTAAGTATTCTGTGAATATTTGTAATGCTCCTCAAAATTATGTCATCTCTTCACTATCTGTGGAGTTTTTTTCACTTATATTGTCATCAAGTAACTTCCTATTTTCAGAGTGATTTATCTCTATTTCAATATTCGTTACATTGCTCGGATCTTGCAATGGGCTGTTTTCTTCACTACTTATACCATCAGTATCACAGGTCATCTGGTCAGAATTAACACTTTCACATGAGAAAGCAGATACAGGTGTGTCAAGACAAGCTGGATTATTGATCATCTGACTGTTTGGTGCTATTTCATAATTTGGCTCGTTTATATTAATTATATAGATATACCCTTCATTTTTAATCAAAGTCATTGGTTGATCATCAGCTTTTAAAAGGCTACTTCTGGTCTTTAGAGGTATATTCTCAGTTTCAAAGGGTTCACTTTTTTTGTAACTTACACCAGGCTCAACATCTTCAAATTTTTCATCAACATCAAGCACAATATCTGAAGATATCACTGTTGAAGCCTTTAACATTCTACATTCACAAACTCTATCTAGTGCTTCATGATAAATTTCTTCTTCATTTTCAATTTGACAAATGGATTCTCCTCTACAACAGTCATTATTTGCTCTTGAAGGGGATGCTGATAAAGGTGTGTTATTAGGTGTCTGAACTGAACTAGGACACTGGCTGCAAATATTGATTGTACTTGGCGGGACATACTTAACAGTGCATTCTCTTTGCCACCAGTTATACCACATTCTTGCATGCACTCTTATAACAGAGTACACCCAAAGATAATACCCAATAAGCATGACCGCAATCATGAATAGTAGTGATAAGGAAGTCCATCTTGCTGCTGGAACTGTATTGAATTTGTTTTGATTATAATAATCGGCTGAGAAGAGACATATGTATGTTATTAATATAGCAATTGGCGTCAAAAGCCCACAAGCTAAAAGATCACCTCTAACACCTCTCTGTCTTGGATTGCCTCTTGATCTTGTAAGCCATTTCCATATGGCTTGTTTCGAAGTATATTTTGGTGTTCGTTCTGTCTTAAAGATTTGGTGACAAAGCTCGCAAGTTGTTGTGTTTGACTCAGCTAACCAGGTTTCCAAGCAACTTCGATGGACAAAAGCGACAGTGCCCTACAAATCTACAGTTCACTAATTGTGTAAATACTGACAAGTCTTGTAATACCTTGCAACGACAAGGAGTGATAAGAGGTTCTTCCTTCTCATTGTCATAGCATATCCTACAAACTATGGAAATCACTGAGAGTCCTTGATCAGAACATGCAATTCGATTACAGGCATTTCTTACATGAACCGGTACCAATGCATTGTTCTGGTTGGGTGTTGGCATCACTTGGGTTTGAAGAGACTAGGATCGCCCCTTTAATCAAAAATGTGTTGTGTTAACATTTTGTGAAATTGAACATTTTTAATTTAAAAATGGTCAGCATTACATAACATCAAAAATAGACTTTTTACAGAGTTTGAGACATGTTTGACATTAGCTATTAAATAGAGAACATTTTGTTAAGATCCGAGAATTTCTGCTTAGTTTATGATGTTTGTAGTTTCCTTGACAATTAATTTTCTAAAGCGAAATTGCTTCCATTGACTAAATTGCAATTCATAGATCCTTTAATGTTACACCGTTGAAATGTAACCAATGGACATAAAGCATTGAAATGTAACATTGAACTGGAAGGGACTCCACATGAATGACAGTTGAGGCAAATTTTCAATAGAGATGGGGCATAAAAGGAGATGCTGTCTTTTTCTTACTAATTAACCTTATAACCATATTTCTGTTTTTTATTTTATTTTAAAACTATTGTCAGCGTTAACAAACGTTTTAATCTACGGATAAACGAAAACCAGTTAGAATAATTATACAAATGAGCCTTATCTCTCTCTGTGTAGTGTGCGACAGAGATATAACATATAACCTCTCCTTGTATTGTCACTTGTGCCTCAGAAAATCGATATTGAATTGAAAGCACTGCCAGATCCATGCCAGTGTAAGTTACCATTTCAAAGTTAAACACTGCGAAAATATCGCCAACATCAGGAAACCATACTTTATTAAGAAAATACTCATTTTTATTTTCTAAATCGCCATTTCAAATCCACACATGAAAAGGTCCGCAGTGAATGGAGAGAGAGGTGGTTGCCCATTGCCGTGCCTTGGGTTTGTTAAAAAACTCAGTGCTAAATTGAAAGATATTTGGTTTTATACAAAGATTTGTTAATTAAACTTAAATATTCTTTGCAGACCTCTTCACTTAATGTTGTTTATTTTCAACAATTGCTCGAAATACGTTAGCGTTGGCTTCGTGTGCACGCGAGGAAGCGCCAAAGGCCAACAGCTGAGTTTAGGCGCTCATCTGATGACTACCAACATATTCCAGCGGTTGGAGACTGTTAAAGGCAACTTTGAATTCAAGCACTATTTTGTTACGTTTGTCTGTCATACCGCTTTGACAAATCGGCAACAGTTGAGTTACAGCAAAAAAAACACACCGGAAAAGGTGAACCCATTCCTTGACAACTATTCAGTTGTTGGACTCAGACTGGGCCAGGTGGACAAGTCGTCATGTCAGTGTTGTGTTAAATCATAGAGAAACAAATTTTGTCTACGTAACAATTCTGTAGTTTATGCCTTTGACTATATATCAGAGAATAGACTCGCCACACAGCCGAATTGTTTGAAGCCAACATTCAAGGGACTCAATGTTTACATCGGTCCTTTGCTCTGATTGGCTGGTGGCTCAAGCATTGCCGCTATGTGATAATTCATCCTTAAATCGCCGAATATGATGACAAGTTGAGAATGATAAATTTATTACTTTTCTGTTACTTAAGACATTACACTTACATTACGGCTTATTTATGAATGTAAATATTTACTAACGTTATATTACTTGGTTTCTCCCTTCTTTATGTAAATATAACCAGAAAACTCAATTTAAAATTTTTATCTTGCTGCATGTGAAGTATCTAGATTTGTATTAATCGACAGTTGTGGCTTGTATTTGTCTGTGAATAGTATGTAAGTATACTGAGAATTTATTTTTGTGTTACCTTGAATTGCAATAAAGGTCTTGAGTTTTGTTTTTGCAAAATGATGAAAAAGTATATTGCTTGTAGAAGATTACCTGGGGATGTGACAACCATGTCTCTGCATGCCTAAGGACATTGCTGTTTGCGATTTTCAGTGGCGGCACGTCAGTTTGGCACTATTTTTAGGTTTCGATCTACTAAAGAAAGCAGATAAACATGGTGCGCTGCCTTAAATATAAAATCGGATACGCTGCCGAAATATTCTTATTTATGTTCACAGCATTTTAAAAAAGACTTTTATTATTTACCCAAGTGGAAGAAGGGTATTAAAAACGCAGCGTCTCCATCAGTTTTAAGTTCTCCAGTGCCTTCTACTTCTGGCATAAATAAGCTCTTGCTCATTCAGAAAGAAGGTGAAGAATTCTTCTTAGCTTCCTATTTTGTAAACCTTTATTATTGTTAAAAATAATAAATTACCCGATAAAAATTGCAGTCATAGTTTTGAAGAAAATAGAGATAAATCATCGTTATCATCAACTCTCACTGCCTTGGAACTATCATGTTCAACAGGTGCGACACTTGGCAGTCCTCCTGAATTAACACCAAAAGCTAACATTACTCCAGGTCAAAACTAAGTTAATATGCCTGGACTTAGAATTGAATTGAGCGAAAAATATTAGAAACCATTTTTTTCAAATTATACTCCGTTCACTGAAAACTTATCAAATATCGTCCATTTTTTTAGGAAACAACTTCGTTATTTTGTAGATATTTCCAGTTTATCAGGAACTCCAAAACATATTTAAAAAAGTGGTCTATTGCTAAACGAGTAATAAAAAAACAAAAGAGGAAAATAAATATATTGCGCCAACAGAAAAGACGTCTTAAGAGTTTGTCATTGAATTTATATCATTGCTTGTAATATTTTAGGCCTCTTTACCCACACAAATAGATCTGATTAAACAGCTTTTAAAATGTCCACAGCGGAACTATTCAGCAGACGTAAGGTCGTTTGCTATTACCCTAAATTTTTATTCAAACAAAGCTTATAATTACGTTCGAGAAAAATGTATGAAATCTTTGCCATATCCTCGACCAATTTCTAAATTGTTCCTGGATTCTGCAAAGAAGCATTAGCGGTTTTGGATTCAAAAAGACGTGAAGCAGCTAAAAAAGGTCGCAAAATAATTTGTTAAATACCTAGTCATCGACGAGATGATCATAAGACGTCAAATTGAGTGCACAGTAAAAAAGTTTTGTGGTAACGTAGATATTGGCGTGGATATGGATAATTTAAACGAGCTTCCAGTGGCTAAAGATGTTTTGCTTTTCTTATTAGTTGCTTTAAATGGCCACTGGAAAGTTCCAGTGGGTTATTTCTTCCTAGCTGGCATTTCTCGTGAAGAAAAAGCAAGCTTATTATTTAATCGGGCTTTAAGTTTTATCCATCAAGCAAGAATAGTCGATACTTCCGTAAGTTTTGATGGAGCAGCTGCAAATATAAGCATGATTAAATGTCTGGGAGCAAATTTAGATACATTTATTCAAGAAGGTTTAAAGGCTTATTTGCCACATCCTGTAACCAATGAAAATGTATATATTTTCCTAGATGCTTGCCACATGATAAGAAATTATCCGGCAAGTTGTAGATCTATAAAACATGGCAGCAGACAAATCAGGTGGTCATTTCTAGAAAAACTGGAAGAGCTGCAAGGTTGTTTCTTAATTTTTTTCTTTAATTTTTGTTGAAAACACTGAATTTGCATAGAAAAAATCGCTTGTGACGAGATCACAACATTACAACATTGAGACTTTCGAACATTTTATTCGAGAAATCATTTCTATAAAAATTCACTACCATAACGCACTTGCTGCGTCCTTAAATAATGTATAGGTTGTTAAATAACTTTTAAATTTTATTTTAATCGTATTTATGAAAATTTCAATCCTAATTCTCGAGACGCCTATGGTGCCGAGGACCGAGTAAACAAACATTTTATTCAATGTTGGTTTCAAACATTACAACGCATCGCATTGGGTGATGCCTGGTCTATCCGTAGGTAGATAGTCAAAGGTTTATACGCAGTTTTTAAATTTTGAAGGGCAATAGTAATAGGTTATGTTCAATGTTTTGTTTTGATTTCTTGGTTGTTAAGTTGTTAGGTGGTTAGGTGTCTTCATTATTATTGTTGTGATTGTTGAAATAATTTAATTGTCAACAAAAATAAAAATGGCCAAACAATCCCAGGTCAAGTCAAGAAGAAAACTGATGAATCCTGTCTTTCATTTACAGACCAAACAGGAAGAAGACAAAGTATTAACACAAGGATTAATTAAAGTTGTTAGGAAAACGGGGCAGTTGAATCTGTCAGGAAGGAGTCTAGCACATGGTAAATACGTTTACATCCATTTGTTTGGAATGAGTTTTCAAATAAATGAAGGGCTGTTTATTGCATATCACAAAGGTTCTTAGAAAGTCATAGAAAAAACTCGCCATTGTGAAAGTCACGATTTTAGGTTTCAAAAAATGTCTTCAAATGAGCGCACCTCGTCGCCATTACCCAGTATTTGCAGATCATCCCACGAACTGCTTTCAACAAATTTATCAGGACCATTTATCCTGTTAATGTTAATGCTCTGTAATGAGTAAAACAGTTCATGTATTAGGAGTACTCTATTAATATTCGCACTGTGGGTCTGTGATAAGGCTAATAATGGTTGGGTTTTCATTATTATCTATTTGTATAGTTTATCCGGTAAATTTGCAGTTTAACTCCCGAACGCTTTTCAAATTTTTTTCTTCAGAAACGTGCCTAGGACCCCCCTAGATGCACAACTCACAAGAAAATTTTCTTGTTCTCACCCCCCTAGGAAGTTACGGGACCAGGAGTGAAGAGGGGTGCTGGGCGGGGTAGGCAGTAGAAAGGAAATATGAGCAGAAAATGCGAAGAAAATGTCTTGAAAGCTGTCTTTTTCACATGCAGACGCCATATCCCCCCAAAACCCTGCCTACCCTGCACATCACCCCTATTCATGCCAGGCCCCGTAACTTCCTTAGGGGGTATGAACAAGAAATTATTCTTGTGGTTTATGCAATGAGGGTGTTTGTACGCACACGACGGGGAAGGAAAATCACTACGGTTTAGGAGGGAAGGAGATTCCACGGGACAGGACCGTACTGGGAAATTGTTAAAAAAACTGTGAAATGTGTAAGCAATTTTAAATGTGAATAACTCTGGAAATAAGAGAGAACAAAAGGTAACAATCGCATCAGCGTGCATATAAGACACCAAACTTTATCTATCAGCAGTTGATGTTTTGAAAATCGTTCGGGAGTTAAACTGCAAATTCACCGTTTATCCTGCTTTAGTAAGGCTGTGTAATAAATAAATCTAATGCCTCCAACAGTCTGGCCGTGAGCCCCCCCCACCCCCCCCCCACCCCCCCATTAACCACCACATAACTATTATCCATCGCACTATATATCATTATTCTACTAAATTTTCTTTAGCTAGTACATACCTTTGAAGTCTCTGAAACCTTATAGGCCGGCGTCAATTTTTGAAAAACCAGGCATCTTTTTTTGCAATTTGTTGCTGTGCTACGAAATTCACCCTACAGATTCAACTACCTCCCACATGATGGTGCTATATGTACACTGCACGGAAAATTTACTCTGAAGTGAGATAGTGTTGCCGGCATTCCCAGAGGGGCCAACATTTATCCTGTCTCCCTACTCTTTTTCAATATCTTGTTTGTCTCTTAACAATCACTGAGATCCCTAACAAACAACATATGTTTTACAACTAGCAAATTGCTTCATTTATAGTTTGACTTTATTTTATAGTTGCAATGATCACTTTGAATTTTATTGTTAATTTTTGTAGTTAGGGTTATCATTTTCCTTTATAAATAAATACATTTTGTAGTTACCCACAGAATACCCCCTATAGAAGGGAAACGCCAATGCTGACATTTTGAACAATATTGCAGCGCCTCTGGCGGATGCGATGAATTTTAGTCACACGTGGAAAATTTGATTTCATTTTCATTTAGCAAATCCAAATAAATTCTATTTAATTTTATACCACTGCCAGTAAAGAGGTTAAATTAGTCAATTAATTTGTTAATGATTTTCATAGTGAAAGCAAAACAAGTTATGTTTTAATAACACACATACGCCTGTTTTAAGCTTTGCAATCATAGGAAAAATTAATTGGCAATTTGAACCTTCTAACACTTGCAGCTTCAGTTTTTACTATCGATATGATTAATGGAAAATCAAACAAGATAAAATACACTTGTGTTTTATTAGAACAGTATTACTATTACATTTATTTAAAAACCTAGAACAGTATTCCTATTACATTTATTTAAAAACCATTTTAATTGATGAAGAATACATTGCCATTGCTTATCGATAGGTAGGTATATTACAGCAGTTAGGTGCTTGTACAATATTACATTTATATGCTCACATGATCACAATGTATGGCAAGGTTGGTTTTTCGTTCTTTTAGGGTATGTATAAATGACGTCATATTGTCATTTATTAGAAAAACATTTGTGCACCCTTTTTTTTTTTTTTTTTTTTTTTTGTTCCCTCAGGGCTCGTCCGCGGCCTTGCCGCCCCGATAGCACCGCAACCCTTGGTTGATTGTGCATATTTGTGCACCCTTTAATTTCCTTCTTTATTTAAAATGACACTTGGTAATATTCATCTAACAACAGTGTACACTATCAGACTTTCTGGTCGCCTTCCGAATCCACCCGATCCATTGTTTACTTCTGAGATGTTGTATAAATAGAAATATAATTTTTTATTTACACTTTAAAATATATGAATACTTACTCAAAGGAAGATGTAATATGGGAACAGCAGTTGTTTTCAGGCCTCTTCTCATCAACGAAATGACGATCACAAACATAAAATCTATCGTAAATGGCTTGTGGATATAAAACCAAGCGTCTTAGGGTTATGTACAGCTTTCACCCAGTCATCAAAATGGTCTTCTGATGGTTTCAACGAAATACGATGTCTTTTGCTAAATAAATCCAGGCACCCCGGAACACAACAATAAATCGTTTTCTTGGTTGGTATCATATTTATATCCACAAAGCTTCTGTAAGAAAATGTTATTTTACTTATAACCTATGAACTACTAAAACGTTCTAAACTTGCCTGAAAACTAAAACAGTTATAATTAGTTTCACCAAAACACCTTGAACTATGAAAGCACCGTGCTTTTTTGATAAGAAAAATGAAAATAGAATTGAAATTATATGTTTGTTTAAACACAAAGCTTATGATAACGATCATATTTTGATTAAAAAAAAAACGCACCTTTAAAACACAAAACCGACGAACAATGAAAACACTGTAAAGTATCCACTAAAAGTTAATATAGGTAAAACTTAATTAAAAGAAACGTTTAGCAACAAACTTGTATTATAATTATACAATAATAGAACTAGAAGCGAACAAACACTTTTTTGCACTCAAAACATTTGAATTTTGAATGTATGATAAAATGGCGCACTGAACAGCTTGTTCAGTAGAATTGTAGCACTACTAGCGACATCTACTATATGCGATGTCCGAACTAGAGCCCTAATAAAGTCCAGGTTAGCTCCTTTAGGTGAAACTTCTATAGGGAGTGTTCTGTGTAGTTACCTCGACTGTGTTTAACTGATTTTTATGATATTTTACTAATATAATGCATTTACTGCCCAGGTTGGCAAGTTTAAAACAAACTGTTTAAAAATAATCTAAAATCATACACTTTTCTTAACCAACTAACACAATTCAAGACACTTGAACCAAATACACGAACAAAAATTCAAAAATAGAAACAAAATTTATTAATAAGTACATAATAACGAATAACAAATAACGATGCACCCATTGTACTCGGTAAACAAGTAAAAAAAATTATATGTTAAAAAACAGCAGTTAGCAGTAGAGTATATATGAGAAAAAGCTGAAACTATAGGCATATGAAAATTATTATGTGAATTAGAAGCCTTCATTGGTTTATCTTGGTACATCATATTTATTTAAAATTTTAAAAACTGTAACAAATTTTTAGTAATTTATCGATTCCCAAATGATTACGAAGTGTATTGTGAACTAGGTATTCCAAATGATGAAAATATGCGCTCAGTTCCAGCAGATGAAGTGTCTGCACTGTGCAGCTGCATTATTAATTTTACAGTAGCATTCTGTAGTTGCCTGTTAAGTGATAGCAATCACGTCAAAGGATTCATCTTCTCTGATGTTCTTTTCTTGAATAAATACTGCTTAAAATGATATGTTTTGCTTTATAATTGAGAATATCAGGCGGGGCTGTAGGATAATAAGCGTCGATGTACTCCATCACACTTTCGAGGTGGGAGTTGGAGAGGTTTTCACCTTCAAATTGAGCGTTAAGCAGGTACGATAAAAAATGAACTGACCACAGAGCCATTTCGAATCTTTCTTTACACATTTTAGAATCTTAATCATCAATGTTGTTATGGGAAATATTTCTAAACTGTTCTATAAGTACCAGCCACATGTGAGTTGTCTCACTTATCGTACAGAAGTCGGCCTGTGTGTGTGTGTTGCATCATGGGATGGTTTTGAATGTTACATTCATCAACCACAGACTTTTTTCCTAAAATTTCGTTTCTAATCATAACTACACCCAATGCGGCAAAACTATAATTAGATTTTCTTATGTGAATAGGTGATAACTATATTCGCGGATTCTTTGAATTCTAAATGGATACATATATCCACAATCCCACGTGAACACAATCATTACATTAGTGTTACCTGTCGTCCTGAACTTTATCTAAGGCAACACCTTTGCTGTTCTGCAGTTTGCACTAAATAAGAATGAATTTTACTGAAGGCTAAAGTTAGGTTAAAGGAGTGGATTATAATTGCTTATTCTATTGAATTATACTCCGCGAATCCACTAATTTCATGACGCGAATGTGTTGTAATCAGTTTAAAACAATGATTAAAACAATAAAAAAATGTTTTAAACACTGTTTATTGTTTTTTTTGTTCAAAATTTAAAAAAAAACTTTTTTTTTTGCCATCCCTGCTTACTGCATAAAACTTATCATAGGATACATGTTCACTAAATAATTAATAAGGGTTACTTTTAGCCTTTCATAGTATTCAAGATACTATGTTACTAATAAATTATGTATACTTCTAGTACCAGAAAGAATGTTTACAATGTATGATTTAAGTGAAAACGATACAGTCAGTTTGGAATTTGATAAAGCTGGGGAGGAGGATGAGTCGTGGTGGAGTTTCAAACCCCTTTCATATTTGGATCTTAGTTCAAATGTCATACAGGAAATACCTGAACAAATAGGCATGTTCGAGGATTTAAGTGTTTTGAATGTAAGTAGCAGTCTAGCTTAAATGTAACTATCAAAAAAGTTAACCTGTGGTATGTACGCCATGTACAGCTGGTACGATATTTGCTGAGACAGAATTCCAAAAAGACCCCGGCATCACTTTCTTGGAATTAACCGCATTCGGTACACGAGGTTGTACAAAACCTACTGCCTACTGTTTTGCAGTTATAAAGGTATGTTTCTTCAGTGAATTGTCCTGTGCATTTTCAGTGTCATCTCGTATTAAAATAAATCAATGGAGGGGAAAAATATTTGTATTCTACTTACTGTAAAAAAAAATAAAGACACATTTTAATCCAAAAATCTACTTTTCAAATATTCAACTTATATATATTTTAATATTCTGAAAATAGCTTGGAAAAGTTCAAGGAATGCCCCTGGCGCAGTAAATTGTTAAAGTAGTTCTGATAACAGAACTTTATTTTCTCTTGGAATTCTATCTCAACAGATATCACATGGACTGTAGGTACTTCTATTTCATTTCAAAAAAATAAAAAGCCTTAGTTGCTATGCATTCTCTGTAGTTATTAGGTAATAGTAGTAATAAATATTTGCCAGTCAATTATACAATGCATCTTACAAAGAAGCCTTAGCTTGTGAATGTAAAAGACACAATTAAAAATATTACTTTTCCAAACGAACGTCTCAATATTATTGAACTGTTACTTTGTACTGGCCGGAAATGTATCATCCGAGAGTCCTCAGATTTATTGAACTCTCATCAAATACTTGTACATTTAAACATAATTGGTTCTCGATATCTAGGTAGATGGATGCCAGGTTTTAAGAATTATCAAGGTGTTAATGATAACTCTCAAAACCAGTTATTAGTGTCCCTTGAAGCCTGCACCCGTCTTATATAGCCGCTCTGCCGTTTGCATCATAGCAGACCTCTGCTGTGTCATTGCGAGTCTTTTTCTGTCCTTCTTTAAAACTTATAATGCTCTCTGTATTGAGCACATATGAGCAAGTAGTATCTTAGTTGCTGGTGGAAAATTCGGCTTCTTCGACCTTAACAATCAAACTTGTTTATGAAGCCGTTTCTAACGGATTTCTTTGTTGGCATTTCAATGATGTCAATCTGACCAATAAATCCTCCTTTTTTATGCGTATTTCTTTGTGGAACAAATTTTAGTAAATATTCTAACGAAAAGAATATTTAGGTTAGGTTAGGTTAGGTTTGTATGTGAGTGGGCCATATCGGTCCCTCCACCGCGACCTTAAGGTCTATTGTGGCTCACGCCTAAAGTCTATATTTCGCCCAACAAAAGAATATAATCTTACATTTTACGCTGCTAGATATTATTAAAGCAATTTTAATTTTAGCGAGAAGTCAGAACGGACTTTACGTTGCAGCGAATTTTCATAAATATTGCTCATCGTATTTAAACCACAATATTTTGCACACAGTACAAACTGTAAAATTAACATCAACCGAGGTTCTGGCATTGTATTTGAGCAAGTTGAATGTCTGCACGTTCCGCCCTTCGGAGGGGGTGTAAAGCCGTCGGTCCCGTGTCCATGCGATGTTGGGTACGTTAAAGATCCCTACCCTCCTTACAGGAAGGCAGGGGTTCGGCAAAATTTCCAGGATAGTGAGGTGAAACTGCTCCCTGGCGTCGGTGATTGGCCATAGTCGCGGAAATAGGCCGACGTTAAAGAAACAAATAAAAAAAAATGCAGAAGCTTGCCGTTCGTGACAAATAAAATGGACGTTTCAATTTTCCAAATAAGTAGTATCCCGAAACGAACAACAAGGCAGAGCTCAAGTAGCCATGCAACTCGCCAATTATTGCTTTGAATGTCCAAATGTGCGTTTACTTTTCCTTTTTTACTGGTTGAGATGAAAGCAAACCTACCCCAAGTTTAATTATGGTAAAGACTTTTTTTAATACAGTTTCAATTATTTTTTAAAGTACACCTAATCAGAGAAGCCGTCGAACGTCATTTAAATAAAGTCGCAGCTAAAAAAAAATTCATAGTAGGCTGATCTGTTTGAAAATTGAGAGCCTGTCGTAAATTTTAATTCTAAACAATTTTTGTTAATAACTTTTTGCGGTATCTTCATAAACAAAGGTAGTTTACTCTTAATATATTTCATTACATCAGTTATAAACCACCCTGTATATTAATTGATTTTGTTCATTTTCTCAACATCTCAGTTTAAGACAAAGCAGGAACGATTCCCAGAATATCATAATCTAATTCGAAATTTTTTTGTCACTTATACCTTACCCACACTCAATGCGTGGACACACTGTGTATATATATATATATATATATATATATATATATATATATATATATATATATATATATATATATATATATATATATATATATATATTCAATTTTTAATTAATTTTGATTGGTGGTATGATTTGTTACATGTGACATATTGTAGTTGGAAACGTTTTATTGTATTTAGTAGGTGCTATATTAAAACTGGTTGAGTAGCGTAGCTTTGAAGCTGGCCTTTGACACTCTTAGCATTTATAGAGACTTAGGTATGTAGCATGAGTTTCGTTATTATTATAAACTTTTTGGTTTGTCTTTTTTTAAATAGAGGTGATTTATTATTATTATTACTATTATTGTATTAATAACTTGTGTATTTTTTAGTTGCAAGATAACAACCTTACTACATTACCAAAGGGAATAGGAAATTTAAAGAAACTAACCAAACTGAATCTTAGTCGTAACAAATTAACCATATTACCAGATGAACTTTATCAACTAACAGAATTACAAATGTTATCTTTAGCATATAATCAATTGGAAAAATTATCTAAGGCTGCTGGAGATCTAATAATGCTTCAACATCTGGTAACAGTTAAAACTGTTTAGTTTATTTAACATTTTCTATGTAAATAATATTTCAGGATTTATCTAACAACTGTTTAACACAATTACCAATTGGATTGGGTTATCTTGTCCGTCTTACAGAGATTAATTTGTCTCACAACAAGCTAACTGAATTACCACCTGATATTGTAAATATAAGGGGTTAGTTTGAAATGTGTTACTCTAAGAAATTATCTCATCACTTCGGATAATTTTTTTGTTAATAATAATAATGTTTATTAATTCCAGAAAACTACAAAGATAGTGTTGAACATGTTATAACTACTAACTACTACTTTTTTACAATATCATTTTAATTTTATGAACACGGACTAGAACTTGACACATTAAACTCAATCACATTATTAAATTGACAATGAGTCCATTTTTTTGTTTTCATGACATGCTTATTAAATTGAAAAAGTAACTTGTAATTGCGTGTGGACTTTATGCGAAAAAAATGAAATCTGAATTTTGCCATGAAACTTGGTATTTCGGTCAAAATATAATTCGAACAGAGTTTTTCTAATAACTTCCCAGGATATCTTTGACACAGTAAAATATCAAGGATTGGCTGGATTTTCGAAGTTTCAGTGTACCTGAAAATGCGAGACCTATAAAGAGCATGGAACATTATAAAACAAGTGACTAATGCCAGTATTAATTTTAAAAAGACACTAAAAGCATCGTACGTGATGAGAACAAAGAAATAACCGATCTTGTTTCCATAGCAGAGGATATTGAGTTTTTTTAGCCAAGTGGGAATAAAAACGGTGGGAAAGATTAATGTCTAGAGTAACAGTAAAAGAGGATAATAATAATGCAATAATTAAGTTTATAAACTCGCTAAAAAATGGGACATTTATTGGAGGAGACGGGATTTCCGTGAGTTTTTGAAAATGAATCATATTTATCTATTGAAACGGCTCAAAGGTTTGGTGAATAGCATCTTCAGTACTGGCATCTATCCAACTATTTTCAAAAATTCCATCATAATACCCATCCATAAGTCAGGTGATAAGAAATTAAAAACGAACAACAGGCTCATAGCTCTGACGGGTGAGTTGCATAAGTTCACTGAAAAATGTATTAGGGACATACTGGAACTTTTTTAAAGGGGAGAAATTAATTGATATCCAAGTATCAGTTTGACTTTCAGGGGGGCACAGCTCGAAGGGTGCTATATCAGAAGTGACTAACTTCATAGTTGGTAATTTTAATAAGGGCTTTAAAAACTTGGCGGTTTTTCTCGATATATCGAAGCCTTTAGACACTGTGGAGCAAGAGATCGTGCTGTCAAAATTGGAAAAAATCTGCATAAGAGGACTGGCCTTAAATTTACCTGAGTCATATCTAAGAGGCAGTACTCAAGTAGTAAAAATAGACGAAAGTAGAAGTAGTTCAAAGCCTGTGGAATGTGGTGTCCCACAAGGGACTGTGCTGGGTCCCATTCTTTTCTTGATTTATGTCAATTCTCTGACAAGTTATTCAAGGAGAGCAGGGTCATATGTTTCGCAGATGACACAGTTGTGCTGGTCAGAGATTGTACTTGGAAAAGCACAATTGACAAGGCCGAAAGGGAGATGTCAAAGATTAAATACTGGCTTGACTCGAATCTATTAACCTTAAATTTGAACGTCGGTGGTTCAGGGGTAAGAACGTGTGGCTCTGAACCGAAGGGTACTGGGTTCGATCCCAGGGTACTCGTTTCACTTTTTCAGTACAAACTGTAAATTAACATCAACCGAGGATCTGGCATTGTATTTGAGCAAGTTGAATGTCTGCACGTTCCGCCCTTCGGAGGGGGCGTAAAGCCGTCGGTCCCGTGGCCATGCGCTGTTGGGCACGTTAAAGATCCCTACCCTCCTTACAGAAAGGCAGGGGTTCGGCAAAATTTCCAGGATAGTGAGGTGAAACTGCTCCCTGGCGTCGGTGATTGGCCATAGTCGCGGTAATAGGCCGACGTTAAAGAAAAAGAAAAAAAACCTTAAATTTGTATAAAAACATTTTCTCACTTTTTCAATGACATCTAGAGGGTTACCTGAGATCCAAAACTTAAGACTCCATGACATAAATTGTCAAATGAATAACACCCCCTATTGTAACTGCACTCATATTATAAAGATAAGTGAAAACGTTATATACCTAGGCATATACTTTGACCAGTGCATGACATGGTCAATTCATATGCAGTTCATAAACAGACAAATAAGAAACGTATTGTATAAGTTTTATGAACTGAGACAAGTTCTACCTGTAGAGATACTAAAAATAATATATAAGGCTTTGGTTGAATCAGTCGTATCCTATGGTACTTATCATTACATGGGGTGCTGCATGTAATAATGTCCTTTATCCAATAATAACAATCCAAAAAAATATATACATAACATCATGCTACTTAAAAGAACAAAATTATTCTTCCGTTATAAGAATCCAGTGTTTAGTTGTTATGTAAATCACACTGCCATTACAATGTCAAAATCTACACACAGTGTGAACCTACCTAAAATACAGTATTCTTCTACCCAGAGACATTTGACCTATACAAAACTATACCAAAAATATTCAATTTTATACCAGCTCACTTCAAACAAAGATCTTACCTTGGTATAAAAAAACATAATAAATCATTGGATTGTAGACAATTATGAGAGTATATGTGACAGAATACCTGGGTTTACATGATGTACATTGTTGTAATTAGCAGTTAAAACTGTAAAACAGCACTTTTAATACATGTCTGTAAAATGTTAAGCTTAATCATAAGTATAGTTGGCAAATGTGACATTATAATCAACCTATGATAGTGTTGAATAATCTTTTTCTTTTTCGTTTTCTTTTATTTTGTGCTTAATTAATTAATTTATAGCTTGGATGAGTTCGTTAGACAGTTTTGACACTCAAATACCTTTAGAAAAAAATTGTTTTAAAATGCAATATCTTTTAAATTACTAGAAGTATGAAACTAAAACTTTGCAAGCACGTAGATATCGTATAAGTGATCCTCTCTACCAAATTTGAACTTAATTGGTTTAGTAAATTTTGAGGTATAATTAATGAAAAATAAACAATTTACGATATGACCTGAAATTACCTCTTGAGTGGGTACCTATAATGTTAGACAAGGTTAGACAGATATATCAGGGTTACGCTGCTATTGCAAACAAATGATCCAAATCAAACTTCAAACGAACAGGCTACAAAATATGTCACAATAAACAATCAACGGGGTTGCGATTTGCCGAAAGTGTCATCTGAATCTGAAGATATCAGAAAAATATATAGTAATAGATAAAATGTTTAATGAAGGTGATTCAATTTGTTTAAAGGCAATCTAGAACTGCGTTTTATTATATATAAATATTAAGCTTCCCATTGTTCACAGTATTTAAAAGCCATATCCCTATCCTAGTTTAATCTGACAACTGTTAGCTATTTGTCATTTGTGTGTGTGCTTTGTTTCTTTAACGTCGGCCTATTTACGCGACTATGGCCAATCATCGACGCCAGTGAGCAGTTTCACCTCACTATCCTGGAAATTTTGCTGAACCCCTGCCTTTCTGTAAGGAGGGTAGGGATCTTTAACGTGCCCAATATCACATGGACACGGACCAACGGCTTTACGCCCCCTCCGAAGGGCGGAACGTGCAGACATTCAACTTGCTCAAATACAATGCCAGAGCCTCGGCTGATGTTAATGTTATAGTTTGTGCTGAAAAAGTGGAAGGAGTACCCTGGGATCGAACCCAGTACCCTTCGGATCAGAGGCACACGTTCTTGCCCCTGAACCACCGAGGCTCATTTGTCATTTTTTTTTTGCCAACTGACAGCAGGGGGAAGTCGAATTCGAGATTATCTTCTTTGTTTACAGACATCATAAAAAAAAGAAGAAGGTAACATTTAAATTGACTCCGCTAATCCCTTAGAATCTTAGAATTAGGTACTTATTGTTTACTTTTAGTTTTTATTTACTCTTCATGTAGTCTATGGAGAATTTGAGATAAACGAAACTACATAATATCATACAGTAGTTTCAATTATACCTAATTTCAAAATTTTGTATTGTTTATATTTATTTGTTTGATTTTCAAAAAGTATGGATACACCAAAAGTAAATAAGTGTTGAAAAGAGTTTAGGTGCAGCAAGTGTGTTATGGTAACGAATTTTCGTAAAAATATATCAAATGGTGATAATTCAATTTCCCATTCAACTAGAATCTTCAGTTTTGATACATACTAAGACTTATATAAAAGCAGCGTGGGTACTAAATTTAAAAAATAACACAATGAGCTTCACAGGCAACGACAAATTTGTTTTAGTAAACCATTTTTGTTATTTTGTTAGCAGAAAGTGGTTCAATTGAGTTGACTAAAACAGATCATCCAAGCAACTAATAAGAAAAAATACCTGCCACGTTTATAATTTGGCAGGTACATTCCTTTTGTAAATAAAAATTAAATTTTCTGTAAATTTGCAGATTAGCACACGGGGGCTTTTTAGAAAAAAATTAGAAACATGCTTAGATCTCCTTCTGGATGCACAAACCACAAGAAATATTTCTTGCAAACAGCCCCCAAAAAAGTTACGAGACCAGGAGTGAATAGGGGTGTTGGGCGGGGAAGAAGAGAAAAAGGAAATGTGAGCGGAAAGTGTGAAAAAAACAGCTTAGTTGGATATCTAACTATACCTCCGTAAAATTCTGTTTATCTCGCCCAGAACCCCTAATATTCACTGCATCCCCTAACTTTCTTGCGGGTTGTTCCCAAAAAACTTTTCTTGTTTACATTGTTCTTGTTTATACAGTGAGGGTGGTTGTAGTCATGCAGAAGAGAAAGGAGTACACCCATGCGACAAAGCAGGGAAGCAAGATTTTTAATTTATGTTTAAATTGTTACTTCATTTCATTTGCTTAAAATATTTTTTCAAAAATGAATTTGAGGTTGTCTTGTTTGTCAGTCTTACATAGAGAGCTACAATATTTCATCATTACAAAAAGTTTGGATACAGCAACAGTAAATAAGTGTTGAAAAAAGTCTGGGTGCAGCAAATACAGTATGGTAGAGAATGTTTGTAAAAATATTTGAAATCTAACTCAATTTCCTGTTAAGCTAGAATCTTCAATCTTGAACTATAGTAACACCTATGTAAACGCAGCGTGGGTACTAAATTAAAGAAAAATAACATAATGAGCTTTGCAGATAACTGGCAATTGGTTTAAAAAAACCTTTTTTGTTGTCTTGTTTGCAGAACAAAAAAATAAGTGTTGAAAAAAGTCTGGGTGCAGCAAATACAGTATAGTAGAGAATGTTTGTAAAAATATTTCAAATCTGATAACTCAATTTCCTGTTAAGCTAGAATCTTCAATCTTGAACCATGGTAACACCTATGTAAATGCAGTGTGGGTACTAAATTAAAGAAAAATAACATAATGAGCTTTGCAGATAACTAGCAATTGGTTTTAAAAAACCTTTTTTGTTATTTTGTTTGCAAAACAAAACCATCCAAGCAATTAATAAGGAAAAATACCTGCCATATTTATAATTTGGCAGGTACATTCCCTTTGTAAATAATTAATTTTTTTCTGGAAAACTTTTGTGACTAATGAAATTTGTAACACAATTTTTTCAAAGAGAATTTCAGGGCTTACATATATCTCTGCCAAATTATAAATTTCTAGCTGCATAGAAAATAGAAATTTCTTCAAATAGTCCCTAACTGGGACCTCTAAAACCGATCTCTCAAGTCCATAGTTTGGTGGCCTAAGGTACTTCGTGGTACCGCGAGGGCCAAACTGGCTCATCTACAGAGACAAGCATGTCTGATGATAACGGGAGCGATAAGCACCGCACCATCAGTCGCTCTGGAGGTCCTCCTCAATATTCCCCCACTTCACATATGGTTGGAGAGGGTGGCGAGGTGGACAACGTACAGACTAATACAAACGGCAGATAACATGCCGAGGGAAGTCAGTCTGAGGGGGTCCGGACTCCTTGATGACAGTGATTGTCACAGGATTCTGGGAATGGTCTCGGACTTGATGCCTACAAAAATCAGCAGAGATCTGTCTTTCAAGACCGTCCTCCCGGAAAGGGAGGACTGGGACCGGAACCAATCGACCCTGTTGAGAGCGGACCTCTGCTGGTACTCTGACGGCTCCAAAACCAATATGGGAGTAGGAGCCGGCGCATATGGGGGCAGCACCGATGCTAGACTATCAGCTAGCCTCGGCAAGTACGCAACCATACACCAGGCAGAAGTTTATGCCATCGAGATGTGTGCAAGGGAAAGCTTAAAAGACCTATGCACAAACAAATCGATAAAGAAGTAGATAGTGGGCCACCTGGGCTCATCCCCTCCACTTTTTTCTGCGCATGCGCGATGACGTCATGCGCATGCGCTGACCTGTGACAGTTGACAGCTGACCTGTCAGTTTTGACAGGTGTCAATGTCACCTGACCTGACAGCTGTCAACGTCAGTTGTCACCTGACCTGTCAGGTGTCAATGTCAGCTGTCACCTGACCTGTCAGTGTTGACAGATGTCAAATGTCAGCTAACCTGTCATATGTCACATCTGTCACAAGCATTCCAAGATGGCTGACCTGTAATAGACAGCTGCAACCCCTGGTTCTCTATGAAACTGCCCTGAGATGACGTCACAAGCGTTCCAAGATGTCTGACCTGTGTCCATAGATATCTACAAGTCAGGTTAGACGTCTTGTGATGACGTCACAAGCGTTCCAAGATGTCTGACCTGTGTCCATAGATATCTAGAAGTCAGGTTAGGTATTAACTGTCTTATGTCTGACCTGTGATGACGTCACAAGCGTTCCAAGATGTCTGACCTGTGTCCATAGATATCTACAAGTCAGGTCTCCATGTGTGTTTGTCGAATACCAGCTGTCTGATTGTTTATTAAGGTTATGTTCACACACGTGTTGAATACCAATCATCTGTTTGTTTGTTAAGGTTATGTATTTGTTTATTAAGGTTATGTTCGTACACACACACACAGCTGTTTGTTGTTTATTGTGTTGGTAAGATGTGTTGAAGTTGTTAGGGTATTTCGTTTTTGGCGGGAAATTTGAATTTGTTTGAAAATTTGTGTCTGTTGTGTCCAGAGATCTGACTCATCGAGCTAGAGAATATTCTATGTGTAAAGTTGTAGAGTGGGAGAATATTCCCTAGCTCGAGGGGAGACATCTGTTGGACACAGTCATTCGGTTTAGTCACACACACTTACATATATTAGGAAGATATTGAGCGGGTAATTTGAAATTTGATTTTTAATTTGAAATATGATTTTTGAAAGAAAAGCATTCGCCTGAAATTAGATTTGAATTAGATTCGAACCCCAACCATACAGCTTACTAAGATATGCAAACGTCCCTAAACCGATCATGTTATTCAGACATACGGTGAAAGTTTGTTCGCAGTGGTATATATAAAATAAAACCTGTTACATATGATAATTTAAAACGAGTTTATCAGGCTGATGAGTGTGTGTGTGTGGGCAGGGGTGGTATCTCTATTACATTCCAATTTGAATATATAATAGGTACGGTAATTTTTTAAAAACAATAGTATATATATTTTATAGTAAAAGATATTTTATAGTAAAAGATATTTAAAGACGTTCCAATTTACATATCTAATATAAAATTCCAAAAACAAAAACGTTTGAAGCAAACTATCAATAACAAAACGTATTTACATGTAGATATGTTAATGAATTTGTTTAATGGGGGTAATAAAACTGGAGACCTGGTTTTATGTATGCGTGTTTGTTTATGTTAGTGTTTTCCTATTAGAATGAATTTATATAGGGAGTGATAAAAAAAAAACACAAGTAACAAAACTCGATTTAAAACATCAAACTAAACTTTGATATACGAGGATTGTTTGATAAGTATTGTTTGTATGCAAACATAAATAATATAATAGTATACTTACATACAGCAAGAGACGTCATACATGTTTCACGGTTTAACACACACTGACGTCTGTTGAGGTCTTGAATGGGGGCCCTTATAGAAATAACACAGTTGTTTAATGACATCCACTTGAACCAAACAAAACATATAGACGCTGTTGTTGATTGTTAACACACACACACGTCATGACAGCTCGAAGTCTTTGCTTAGACTGACAGAGCTGTGTAATAAAAGACAGACACACAATTGATTGCCCAACAAGTATCATATAGAACCTTGTTTGAGCTTGTACAGCTGTTTAACAAACACGTCATGACAGCTCGAAGTCTTTGCTTAGACTGACAGATAGAAAGGGGTTAATAAAAATGCAACAAAATAAAAATAAAACAACTGTTTTACATACAATAAAAATTTATTAGGATTAATTAAGTTGTACATATTGATACATAAAATGACATACTATTATTACATAATGGCTCTAACGATGCCCGTTAGAGGTTTATATTCCATTACACTGTCATGAATAACCAAACAATAAACACGCGTATTTTTAGGGAAGTTGGCGTGACTCATAAACTCCACCTTAATGTCCACCGTTGAAGACTTGATTGACTCGTTCTGGTGCTGACAGTCAATCACAAATAGAGCTCTGTCTTTAAACTCGTCATAATTCAAGATAGGCTCCGACATGTTTTTATAACAGAAGCTTTTTTGAAAATCTGTATACATGTTATAGGCTTCTGCATATTTCGATTTCTCAAAATCCATATTCATAGATTCATAAGGGTAGCATTCTGAATTTAGAAACACTCTGAGGTCCAACATACCAATGTTATCGAAATAGTCTGGCCTCTTCTTCACGTTGTCCTTACGATCTGTTTGAAATGCTATAATCACATATCGAGGTCTTTCCAAGTTGGTTGCAGTTTTAACAGCCCACACATCTCTGTTGATATCTCTGAGTGCTGGTAACTCATATATGTCCCATTTGCGGTATGCGAGAAATATAGAGGTGTCTTTGGCTATTTTATCCATCAGTTCCAATTTCATTTTATCATTGGGAAATACATGTTTTACCTTTAAAAACATATTGGTTATGGTAATTTTTGCTCGTGCCGTACCTGTGCTGTAATAGCCGTTGGAATCGTTTCGAGCTCTTGTAAAGCGGAAAGTATGTTTGCCACAGAGAACTCCTTTGAAATGATGAAAGAAACTGAAGAGGAACCAGACAGGTATGAGCATGTGAAACTTGTTATCATTTAAGGTGATGTGCTCCGACGACACATTCAGTCCGGCGTTGCTAAGAGATTGGGCTTCATTCTTACTGAACGATAGCAGACTTTTGATGATGGTTGTGGTGTATGGGTCTCGCACTCGTTCCACTTCCTTGTTATTTAACTCATAGGTCATTGATTCGAACAGAGCTGCTCCTCCATTATTTGACAGATAACAAGCACCAGTGGCATTTTGGATTGCTACAGGTTCCAGAGCACCTTCGATTATTAGAGCTGACTCGGCCAGACATATGAACGCATCTTGTTGGTTGATGGCTATTTCAATTTCATCGCTGTTACCAAACGATTTAGTTGGTGAATAGTAAGAGCGCAGCTCTTCTCGATCGATGCCATCATCAAACACGGGTTCTTTGAATATTTCTAGTTTTGACGACATGATAACCCAGGCTTTGCAGGAACTCAATATTATCGGGACGAAGCGTACCCTTTGACGTGTCTGACTCAACTGAATTTGTTGTGGTAGATGCACTTGCTTTTATATCCTTAAAGACCAACATACTAAGCAACTTTTATAAGTTTCAAGCGAACAGACACCTCTTCACCTTGAAAGTTGACAGGAACTGAATCTTGGTCGACGATGTCGATGCTTATATTGGAAATCTCTTGCTTGTTCACCGGCAAGTAAATTAAATTTTTAGGTTCTATGTCGATTGCGTAGCCAGGATCAACCATCGGAGCAAACTCATACAGCGTATGTGAGGGTTGTCCGTTATAATAGGAACCAGACACAATATTGGTTTCGATGCGAATCTGTCTAACATCCACTATTTCAACAGGTAAATCAGATTCATAAAAGGTGTCCGGCTGAAGAACTTGTTTTGAAAAGCCCAACATTCGCCCAATCGAACCATCAAATTCAAAACTGACATTTGTATAACACTTTAGTCTACATTTGATGGTGTTCGGATTAGGTCTCAGAATCAGAGCCTGTTGCTTTTGTTCGTGTGTTGCTGTAGCACCAACAAGTTCATTTTGAAGTAACTCTTCCAAGTGTGTTATTTCATAAGCACCGGTGGGTATCGTGATGGTTCGCCAACCGGTTCCTTCTTTTACATGAAATTTGTTTTTACCTTCATAGATGTTGGGTATGTTGTTGTAGGTGTGAAAGCCTATCAAGGCAACAGCATAATTACCATCCAAAACAATTGGTGGATGGTAGTCTGACGACAGATGGGAGCTGCGGTCTTTCAACACAAAGGTGTGCGCCATGACTGATACACACAGGCTACTGTTTGAGTCTTTTATTGCAATGGTTTTTGCAGATACAACCCATAACCGGAGCGCTGTTTCTTGAGATACATGCCTTTGTCTCACTTGCATTCATATATATACACACCCCAAAAAATATAGTTTAGTTTAAGTTAAGATGCGTACCAGCAAACACGCTTCTGCCTTACCCATTACAAATATAGACGATGTTGTTACGGACACAGCTCAACAACAACTGAGGCATGGTCCTCTCTTTCCAAACACCGTTCGCTGTATCATATGTGGTCCGAGTGGGTGTGGTAAAACTAATGTCATGCTGAGTTTGTTGTTTGAAGCAAACGGTTTAAAATTTGATAACGTGTATGTGTATTCAAAGTCTCTGTATCAACCGAAATACAAGATGTTAAAGGAGGTGATGAATGCCACAAAAGGTGTTGGTTACTATCCTTATAGAGAAAACGATGAAATATTAGATCCGGAAGATGCCAAGGACAACTCTGTGTTTATATTTGATGATGTAGCTTGTGACAAACAAGATAAAATAAGAGCATACTTCAGTATGGGCAGACATAAGAATATTGATTCATTCTATCTCTGTCAAACATATACACGAATACCCAAACATCTGGTACGTGACAACACCAATGTTATTGTGTTATTCAAGCAAGATGAAACCAATTTAAAACACGTGTACGACGATCATGTGACCACCGATATGGACTTTAAACAATTTAAAACTATCTGCTACCAATGCTGGAAAGATAATAAGTATGGTGTGTTGGTGATTGTGAAGGAAAACGATGTACACAAAGGCCGATATAGAAAAGGATTCGATAGATATATATTATTCTAACACAACAATGATAGACAGGGCAGTCAGCTGTCTAACACAGCTGTCATACAGCTGTCTAACACAGCTGTCTAACACAGCTGTCTAACACAGCTGTCTAACACAGCTGACTGCCCTGTCTATCATTGTTGTGTTAGAATAATATATATCTATCGAATCCTTTTCTATATCGGCCTTTGTGTACATCGTTTTCCTTCACAATCACCAACACACCATACTTATTATCTTTCCAGCATTGGTAGCAGATAGTTTTAAATTGTTTAAAGTCCATATCGGTGGTCACATGATCGTCGTACACGTGTTTTAAATTGGTTTCATCTTGCTTGAATAACACAATAACATTGGTGTTGTCACGTACCAGATGTTTGGGTATTCGTGTATATGTTTGACAGAGATAGAATGAATCAATATTCTTATGTCTGCCCATACTGAAGTATGCTCTTATTTTATCTTGTTTGTCACAAGCTACATCATCAAATATAAACACAGAGTTGTCCTTGGCATCTTCCGGATCTAATATTTCATCGTTTTCTCTATAAGGTTAGTAACCAACACCTTTTGTGGCATTCATCACCTCCTTTAACATCTTGTATTTCGGTTGATACAGAGACTTTGAATACACATACACGTTATCAAATTTTAAACCGTTTGCTTCAAACAACAAACTCAGCATGACATTAGTTTTACCACACCCACTCGGACCACATATGATACAGCGAACGGTGTTTGGAAAGAGAGGACCATGCCTCAGTTGTTGTTGAGCTGTGTCCGTAACAACATCGTCTATATTTGTAATGGGTAAGGCAGAAGCGTGTTTGCTGGTACGCATCTTAACTTAAACTAAACTATATTTTTTGGGGTGTGTATATATATGAATGCAAGTGAGACAAAGGCATGTATCTCAAGAAACAGCGCTCCGGTTATGGATTGTATCTGCAAAAACCATTGCAATAAAAGACTCAAACAGTAGCCTGTGTGTATCAGTCATGGCGCACACCTTTGTGTTGAAAGACCGCAGCTCCCATCTGTCGTCAGACTACCATCCACCAATTGTTTTGGATGGTAATTATGCTGTTGCCTTGATAGGCTTTCACACCTACAACAACATACCCAACATCTATGAAGGTAAAAACAAATTTCATGTAAAAGAAGGAACCGGTTGGCGAACCATCACGATACCCACCGGTGCTTATGAAATAACACACTTGGAAGAGTTACTTCAAAATGAACTTGTTGGTGCTACAGCAACACACGAACAAAAGCAACAGGCTCTGATTCTGAGACCTAATCCGAACACCATCAAATGTAGACTAAAGTGTTATACAAATGTCAGTTTTGAATTTGATGGTTCGATTGGGCGAATGTTGGGCTTTTCAAAACAAGTTCTTCAGCCGGACACCTTTTATGAATCTGATTTACCTGTTGAAATAGTGGATGTTAGACATATTCGCATCGAAACCAATATTGTGTCTGGTTCCTATTATAACGGACAACCCTCACATACGCTGTATGAGTTTGCTCCGATGGTTGATCCTGGCTACGCAATCGACATAGAACCTAAAAATTTAATTTACTTGCCGGTGAACAAGCAAGAGATTTCCAATATAAGCATCGACATCGTCGACCAAGATTCAGTTCCTGTCAACTTTCAAGGTGAAGAGGTGTCTGTTCGCTTGAAACTTATAAAAGTTGCAACAGTGCATCTACCACAACAAATTCAGTTGAGTCAGACACGTCAAAGGGTACGCTTCGTCCCGATAATATTGAGTTCCTGCAAAGCCTGGGTTATCATGTCGTCAAAACTAGAAATATTCAAAGAACCCGTGTTTGATGATGGCATCGATCGAGAAGAGCTGCGCTCTTACTATTCACCAACTAAATCGTTTGGTAACAGCGATGAAATTGAAATAGCCATCAACCAACAAGATGCGTTCGTATGTCTGGCCGAGTCAGCTCTAATAATCGAAGGTGCTCTGGAACCTGTAGCAATCCAAAATGCCACTGGTGCTTGTTATCTGTCAAATAATGGAGGAGCAGCTCTGTTCGAATCAATGACCTATGAGTTAAATAACAAGGAAGTGGAACGAGTGCGAGACCCATACACCACAACCATAATCAAAAGTCTGCTATCGTTCAGTAAGAATGAAGCCCAATCTCTTAGCAACGCTGGACTGAATGTGTCGTCGGAGCACATCACCTTAAATGATAACAAGTTTCACATGCTCATACCTGTCTGGTTCCTCTTCAGTTTCTTTCATCATTTCAAAGGAGTTCTCTGTGGCAAACATACTTTCCGCTTTACAAGAGCTCGAAACGATTCCAACGGCTATTACAGCACAGGTACGGCACGAGCAAAAATTACCATAACCAATATGTTTTTAAAGGTAAAACATGTATTTCCCAATGATAAAATGAAATTGGAACTGATGGATAAAATAGCCAAAGACACCTCTATATTTCTCGCATACCGCAAATGGGACATATATGAGTTACCAGCACTCAGAGATATCAACAGAGATGTGTGGGCTGTTAAAACTGCAACCAACTTGGAAAGACCTCGATATGTGATTATAGCATTTCAAACAGATCGTAAGGACAACGTGAAGAAGAGGCCAGACTATTTCGATAACATTGGTATGTTGGACCTCAGAGTGTTTCTAAATTCAGAATGCTACCCTTATGAATCTATGAATATGGATTTTGAGAAATCGAAATATGCAGAAGCCTATAACATGTATACAGATTTTCAAAAAAGCTTCTGTTATAAAAACATGTCGGAGCCTATCTTGAATTATGACGAGTTTAAAGACAGAGCTCTATTTGTGATTGACTGTCAGCACCAGAACGAGTCAATCAAGTCTTCAACGGTGGACATTAAGGTGGAGTTTATGAGTCACGCCAACTTCCCTAAAAATACGCGTGTTTATTGTTTGGTTATTCATGACAGTGTAATAGAATATAAACCTCTAACGGGCATCGTTAGAGCCATTATGTAATAATAGTATGTCATTTTATGTATCAATATGTACAACTTAATTAATCCTAATAAATTTTTATTGTATGTAAAACAGTTGTTTTATTTTTATTTTGTTGCATTTTTATTAACCCCTTTCTGTCTGTCAGTCTAAGCAAAGACTTCGAGCTGTCATGACGTGTTTGTTAAACAGCTGTACAAGCTCAAACAAGGTTCTATATGATACTTGTTGGGCAATCAATTGTGTGTCTGTCTTTTATTACACAGCTCTGTCAGTCTAAGCAAAGACTTCGAGCTGTCATGACGTGTGTGTGTGTGTGTGTGTGTGTGTGTGTGTTAACAATCAACAACAGCGTCTATATGTTTTGTTTGGTTCAAGTGGATGTCATTAAACAACTGTGTTATTTCTATAAGGGTCCCCATTCAAGACCTCAACAGACGTCAGTGTGTGTTAAACCGTGAAACATGTATGACGTCTCTTGCTGTATGTAAGTATACTATTATATTATTTATGTTTGCATACAAACAATACTTATCAAACAATCCTCGTATATCAAAGTTTAGTTTGATGTTTTAAATCGAGTTTTGTTACTTGTGTTTTTTTTTGATCACTCCCTATATAAATTCATTCTAATAGGAAAACACTAACATAAACAAACACGCATACATAAAACCAGGTCTCCAGTTTTATTACCCCCATTAAACAAATTCATTACCATATCTACATGTAAATACGTTTTGTTATTGATAGTTTGCTTCAAACGTTTTTGTTTTTAGAATTTTATATTAGATATGTAAATTGGAACGTCTTTAAATATCTTTTACTATAAAATATCTTTTACTATAAAATATATATACTATTGTTTTTAAAAAATTACCGTACCTATTATATATTCAAATTGGAATGTAATAGAGATACCACCCCTGCCCACACACACACACTCATCAGCCTGATAAACTCGTTTTAAATTATCATATGTAACAGGTTTTATTTTATATATACCACTGCGAACAAACTTTCACCGTATGTCTGAATAGCATGATCGGTTTAGGGACGTTTGCATATCTTAGTAAGCTGTATGGTTGGGGTTCGAATCTAATTCAAATCTAATTTCAGGCGAATGCTTTTCTTTCAAAAATCATATTTCAAATTAAAAATCAAATTTCAAATTACCCGCTCAATATCTTCCTAATATATGTAAGTGTGTGTGACTAAACCGAATGACTGTGTCCAACAGATGTCTCCCCTCGAGCTAGGGAATATTCTCCCACTCTACAACTTTACACATAGAATATTCTCTAGCTCGATGAGTCAGATCTCTGGACACAACAGACACAAATTTTCAAACAAATTCAAATTTCCCGCCAAAAACCAAATACCCTAACAACTTCAACACATCTTACCAACACAATAAACAACAAACAGTTGTGTGTGTGTGTACGAACATAACCTTAATAAACAAATACATAACCTTAACAAACAAACAGATGATTGGTATTCAACACGTGTGTGAACATAACCTTAATAAACAATCAGACAGCTGGTATTCGACAAACACACATGGAGACCTGACTTGTAGATATCTATGGACACAGGTCAGACATCTTGGAACGCTTGTGACGTCATCACAGGTCAGACATAAGACAGTTAATACCTAACCTGACTTGTAGATATCTATGGACACAGGTCAGACATCTTGGAACGCTTGTGACGTCATCACAAGACGTCTAACCTGACTTGTAGATATCTATGGACACAGGTCAGACATCTTGGAACGCTTGTGACGTCATCTCAGGGCAGTTTCATAGAGAACCAGGGGTTGCAGCTGTCTATTACAGGTCAGCCATCTTGGAATGCTTGTGACAGATGTGACATATGACAGGTTAGCTGACATTTGACATCTGTCAACACTGACAGGTCAGGTGACAGCTGACATTGACACCTGACAGGTCAGGTGACAACTGACGTTGACAGCTGTCAGGTCAGGTGACATTGACACCTATCAAAACTGACAGGTCAGCTGTCAACTGTCACAGGTCAGCGCATGCGCATGACGTCATCGCGCATGCGCAGAAAAAAGTGGAGGGGATGAGCCCAGGTGGCCCACTATCTACTTAAAGATATATGCAGATAGCTCTTGGTTCCTACCGGTGCAATTCAAAGACGGTATGGAGTTGTAAATCTGCCCTTAACGAATTGGGCAGCTGTAATGAGGTGTCGCTGGTATGGATACCGGGTCACTCGGACCATGATGGCAACGTTGCGGCAGACGCGCTTGCCAGGAGTGGTGCCCAGTGTGACTTTGTCGGACCAGAACCGGTGCTGGGAATAACATCTTGCACAGCAAAACGCACCTTAAAGACCTGGACAGATAGAAGGACAATTCAATATTGGCAAAATCTTCCAGGATTAGCTCACTCTAAGGCCTTCATAAATGGCCTGTCTGAGTCAAGGGCTAAGAAACTTCTAGAGTTGAACAGACAACAACTGAGTACTCTAGTCGGCCTGTATACAGGACACTGTCGCTTGCGGCATCACATGCACCGTATTGGGATCGGTCAGGAGACCGAGTGCCGGCTGTGTATGGATAATGACGAAACAGCAGAGCACGTGCTGTGTTCCTGTCCGGCAGCGGATAGGACTAGACACCTGCTCTTTGGCAAGGTAAAGCTTGCTCCAGAGGATCTGGATCAACTTTCGCCCGCAAAGGTTATCGACCTCTGTAGGAGGCTGGATTTGTTGGGCGAAATATAGACATTAGGCGTGAGCCACAATAGACCTTATGGTCGCGGTGGAGGGACCGATATGGACCACTCACAATCTAACCTAACAAGTCCATTTAAATTTAAAGAATTAGTTTTAGTAATATACCTTACTAATAGTGTACAAGTCACTACTATAATGCACTTGCTGCTTCCCGAACATTTTTTAGTGTTTAAGTTGAAACTTAGTGCGCACACAAATCCAACGGATTCATTGTGCTCTTGAACCTTATTTAAACAAATGTGTTGTAATTTGTATTGTTTAAAATTGACGAATAAATATTATTAATTTTAAAATATGTCTCATGAGTCTGTGACCATGCAAAAAAACCAAAAGTACTCCTTCAAACATCAAAAATAGGGGAGGTGTATTCTCTTAAATCTGACACACTTTAATTGAAAATTTAACAAAAATACTCGAATGTTTAGAGTAGCTAACCATTTTTAAGGTGATTCCCATAATTCAAGGACAAGATTAAAATTAAATCAAGAAATAAAACTGATCAGGAATTATGTGCTACGTTGACAATACCATAATTGTTGCTGAATACGAAGATGACGTCCATAAAATGCTACTTCTTTTTTAACTGAGAAAAGCACAAAGTATAAAATTGCTAAAGAGTACATTTAATCTTGGTAATAGAGAGAAAACTGATTCGCTATAAATTAGCAGTTAAGGAGTACACAACCAAGTTAAGTATTGAATTGCACTGTAAACCAAACCAACGAAGTGAAGATTAAGCCACCAAAGCGTTTGGTGATATTACCTGTAGAAATGAAAATATGACCAAAGGGTTCAAATCTAAAGTATGAATATAGAAATTTTGTGTTCATTCTCTAATAATGTATAAAGAATTAAGGCCAATCTCATGCATTTCTTAAGCAGCATAAACAGCTACTCGGAGATCAGTTATAAAAAAAACTCTGGATGCAGCAAGTGCATTATGGTAGTGAATTTTCATAAAAATGTTTTTAATAGCAAATATGTTTTAGTGAATTTTTATTAAAAAAAATTCACTAATAGAGAGGTATCGATGGTGAGACTTTGCAAAAATTCTTTCAAATGAGTGTGAACTAGGACCCCTAGAACCCATATCCGGGGTCATTTTCAATTTTTATATGTATATATATATATATATATATATATATATATATATATATATATATATATATATATATATATATATATATATATATATCCAACCGCTAACTCAAAAAATAATTAACCGATTTCGATGAAACTTGGCAAGTGCCTTTCTTTTATTAATGGCTTGGATGAGTTCGTTAGTCAGAAAAATCGGACGGGGTTTTCCGGGAAATTTTTGAGTTTTCTTTCGAAAAAAAATTTTTCTCCGAAAGTAACAAAGCTGTTTTAATGAAATTTAGTATATATGTTGCCTCAGGAGAGATTGTACTGCGTATATGTATCCGTCTGATAACTCAAAAATAATTAACCGATTTCTATGAAACTTGCAAGTGCCTTTATTTTATAAATGGCTTGGATGAGTTCGTTAGCCAGAAAAATCGGACGGGGTTTTCCGGGAAAATTTTGAGTTTTCTTTCGAAAAAATTTGTTTTCTCCGAAAGTAACAAAGCTGTTTTAATGAAATTTACCATATATATTGCCTCAGCAGAGATCTTACTATGTACGTACCAAAATTCAACTTTCTAAGTTTAGATAAAATTGAGTTATTCAAATTTTAAATTTTCTTTCGAAAAGAAATTTTTTCTCCGAAAATTACAAAGTTATTTTAATGAAATTTTGTGGATATCTTGGCTTAGAAAAGACCTTATTACGTATTAAAATTAAGCTCTCTAAGTTTATAGAAAATTGAGTTATTTAAATTTGAAGCATTTAATAAAAATTCACTACCATAACGCACTTGCGTCCCGAGTTTTTTTTTAAGAAAGCAGGCATGAAATTTGGTTACCAGAATAATCTATATAGTAGAAACAATGTGCCATGTTTCATGAAAATAACTTAATTGTTTGAAAATGTACAAAAATTTCCGAAAGTAAACTTAAATTGTTCCAGAAAAAACTGGATTCCTGGTCAACCTTATAGGTTAATAGCAAATTGACCTATTCAAATTTGAAGCATGTAATGAAAATTTGCTACCATAACGCACTTGCTGTGTCCCGAATTTCTTTTCTTACAAAGATGTATTATATTCTGATTGAAAATGCAATAACATAGGGCGTGTTCAATTAAAGAAAAAGAAATTTGAATCACCAACAACTTATGGGCCACCCTGTAATTGTGGAAATATTTTTTAAGATGTAGCTCAAGACACCCTATAATTAATGTATACAATTTTTTTTCGTAACTTGCATAATAACAGATATATTGAGCTTTAATGATTAAATTTTTTCGAAAATTCGACAAAAATGATATACCATTAAACGATAAACTCTATAGCCAACACTCCTAACAAAGCATCAGAGAAAGGGTCTATTTGAAATGAATTTTCTGGGAATATTTTAGTAAAATGAAGGACAATGACGATTGAAACCAAGAGTTCAGGCTTTGTAAAACATTCTTCTTGAGACATTTTCTTTCCATAGCTCATATTAGTTTCTGGTTCATTGCCTAAATATTACCAATTCTGACGTTTTAAATCGCGACTTTGACGTTTTGAGGAAAACCAAAATTTATTTTTCTTTAAATGCATGCAACTTCTTTGTCCTTTAACCTACAGAGCTAAATTTTGGTAGGTGGCTTACTTATAGGGATATAAACCCGTGTACCACCGTGGTTGCCCTTACTTTGTTAATTCCGGAGATATAATTTTTTTAAGTTTTTAAATATGAAGCATTTAATAAAAATTTGCTACCATAACGCACTTGCTGCATCCAGAATGTTTTTTCTCACACACATGCATTATATTTCGATGGAAAATGCAATAACATAAGGCGTGTTTGACTAAAAATAACAATTCGCTACCATAACGCACTTGCTGCGTTCAGAATGTTTTTTCTTACACGCATGTATTATATTTCGATGGAAAATACAAAAATGCCATAACAAAGGCGTGTTCGACTAAAAAAAAAGTTTTTAATAGCAAATATGTGTGTGTTTTTTAAGAAAGCAGGCATCAAATTTGGTTACCAGTATAACCTATATAGTAAAAATAATGTGCCATGTTTTATCAAAATAACTTTATTGTTTGAAAATGTATAAAAATTTCCGAAAGTAAACTTAAAGTGTTCCCGGAAAAAACATGTTTCTTGGTCAACCTTATAGGTTAATAGCAAATTGAGCTAAAAAAATAAAAATAAAAATTGAATCACCAACGACTTATGGGCCAGCCTGTAATTGTGGAAATAGTTTCTAAGATGTAGCTTAAGACACCCTACAATTAATGTATGCAACTTTTTTTCGCAACTTGCATAATAACGGATATATTAAGCTTTAATGATTTTTTACGAAATTTCGACAAAAATGATATACCATTAGACGATAAACTCTATAGCCAACACTACTCCTAAAGTATCAGAGAAATTGTCTATTTGAAATGAATTTTCTGGGAATATTTGAGTAAAATGAAGGACAATGGCGATTGAAACTAAGAGTTCAGGCTTTGTAAAACATTATTCTTGAGACATTTTCCTTCCATATATCATATTAGTTTGAGGTTCATTGCCTAAATATTAACAATTTTGACGTATTTAAATCGCGACTTTGGCGTTTTGATGAAAACCCAAATTTATTTTTATTTAAATGCCTGTAACTTTTTTGTCCTTTAACCTACATCGCTAAATTTTGGTACTTAGCTTACCTATAACCATATAAACCCGTGTACCAAATTTCGTTGCCCTTACTTTGTTAATTCCGGAGAGTTATTGGTGTGATACATACATACATACATACATACATACATACATACATACATACATACATATATATATATATATATATATATATATATATATATATATATATATATATATATATATATATATATATATATATATAAACATATAAAAATTGAAACTGACCCCGGATATGGGTTCTAAGGGTCCTAGTTCGCGCTCATTTGCAAAAATGTTTCAAAATTCAAAAGTCGGGATCTCCCCATTAGTGAATTTTTTCTACGAAAATTCACTAAAAACACGACTTAGGCGATATGACACACAAAACATAGCGAAATGGGTAAAACAGGGATAAACATGTTTTAAGAATAGAACATGACAGGCTGGTAAGATAGTAAGTGATCATATGTTTGGGATATCAGGATCACCCTATAAACCTCCAAGATCTTGAAACGAATGTTACTCAAAAAATTCTCAAGAAGCATAACACTAAAATTAAGGCTAGATGTATTCTCACCATAATCAGAACCGCAGATGGGTTTCGCCCTAATTAGAGCTCATCTGTACGGTATACTAATTACAGCGAAAACACACATATAAAGGAATACGGCTATGGGTCTGCGGTTCTAATTATGGTCAGAATACTTACATATTTTGTGTTATTTGGAGCTGTTGTGACAACATACTACTTGGTTCCGCACCGAGATGGCAACCCTGTCGTACATCTTACAATATACTAAAATTAATAAAGAAACATGCTGTTGACTGTACTCCATACTCTAAATGTTGGTGATATTTTTTATAAGTGCATGATATTGCAATATTCCGCTCTCAAAATGATTTTAGAAACATAATTAACATCATACTTCACAGGATCATTTATGTAGTGTATCTTCAATCTCTTTATTTTATGATGGGAGTTGTCACACTCGACAGAATTAATGCAAATTTTTGAAGTGATGTGATAATTTTTTAGAGTATTATAATTCCATGTTGTATAAATTGTCGGAATAATTTCAATTTTAGGTTTATTAAAGATGGATGTCACTCATAATGATTTAAAAGGATTACCAAAGTTCGGAGAACTTCGCAAACTGCAGTTTCTCTATGCTCAGCATAACGATATAGAAGAATTACCTGATTTTGAAGGCTGTGAAAATATACAGCAGCTATTTTTGGGAAATAATTTCATCAAGGTAAGATTATATATTTATCATTTGAATTAGAATTGTATAGCGTTTCCGTTCATTTAATGTTGGCTTAATCCCACCAATTACACGCCAAGGAGAAGTGTCAGAGCACAAACCAGAAAATTTTGCTGATCTCTTGATTTTTGTATGGATGGACCACGGCCAATGGCTTTAGGCCCCCTCCGCAAAGCCGATCGTACAGGCATTCCACATGTTCAAAGACAAATGCTATAGCCTCGGCTATTATTTTAAATTATTCATTTTCGAAAAGTAATGTAAACCGTCTTGCACAGAGACCTAAACCATTTTAATGAAAATGTAAAAATGTATTTTCTTAATTAAAGACACCTACAATCTACATATAAAGGGGTGAGGCATTTGAGTCTTTTTATTAGTTACGAATTTAGAATTCCTGAACAATTTTTGCTTTGAAAATAGTGCAAAATAGCGTTGGTGATTTTTTTTATCGATTTATACCTGCCAACTAAAAAAAAAATACAAAAAGTTAAGTTATTTTTTTAATTTTGAAAAATGTTAAATACAAAAGTTCTTCAGTCTACCATTGCAGGCTAGTCTGTATAGTCCTAGCCTGGCCTCCCCCATAATAACTAAGTGTAAGAGGGGCAGATCCAGCAACACCTCCATGGCAGCTGTTGGGGTTGAAGACATGGCCCCTGTGATGCATAGGAAAGCCATCCTTTGGATCTTGCCTAGTTTTTGTTTGGCACTGGATTGTGTCACCTTAGGCCACCAGACCAGTGCCGCGTATGTTAACGATGGTCTGACCACCATTGTGTACAGCGAGTGGGCCATGCAGGGTCTTAGTCCTCACGTTTTTCCATATAGCCGCCTAGTGATGGCGAAGGTCATGACTGACACACTGACTGTGTAACCTATCCTCAGACTATGTTGACAATGTCGTCCACATAGCCCTGTACCTCATACCCCCCTCCCGAGAGCCTCCCTAACAGGCCGTCCACGACTAGACACCAGAGCAAGGGAGACAGAACGCTCCCCTGCGGACACCCCGCCGCGAACCCCGTCAGCAGAGTCCCTCCAGCGAGTGAGGTGAACACTCACTGCCCTGTCCCTGAGCATGGAACCGATCCACCTGCAGCAGGTCTCCTCTATTCCACAGCTGCCAGAACCGATTCAAATGAGGTGTTGCTGAAGGCCCCCTTCTATGTCTAGGAAGGCCCCTAGCGCCACCTCCCTGTTCTCCAGCGTATTCTTCAGTTTCAGCACCAGTTGGTGCAGTGCTGATTCTGTTGAGACTCCGTATGCATATTGTCCGCAGTGTAGGGGGTATGCTTCCAGTACACCGCCCCTAATGTGGCGGTCGAGCAGTTTTCCCATTGTTTTTAGCAAGAACGACATGAGACTTAATGGTCTCAGGCACTTTGCCTGCTCTGTTGGACGCCCAAGTTTAGGAACGAATACAACCCTGGCCAGTCTCCATGCCCTCGGAATGTGCCACAGGGCCAGGCTGGCTTTCAATTTGGTGCAAAAGTTTATGACATTGAAAGAAAACTATATATCAAAATGTAGATTTCTATAATATAGGAAAAAAAGTTATAAAAAAAAATTTGGTGCCAGATCATTTCTATGAAAATTCACTACCATAACGCACTTGCTGCATCCAGACTTTTCTATTTATAAGGCAATACATTATTTTCATGACTGATGCTTTTTTATAATGTATGTTACAAGTATTTTGTCCTTTCAGCAAGTTCCGGTGGATTTTTGTGAAAATATGTCTCATCTTAAGATACTGGATTTACGTGATAACAAAATAGAAACAATTCCAGATGAAATAGCCATGTTGCAACATGTAATACGATTAGATTTAACTAATAACGAACTGACAATGTGAGCATTTTCTTTACATTTACATTTGTACATTATTTTATAATGTCTTTTAGGTTACCAAACTCGCTGGGTTTGCTGCCGCACTTGCAGAATTTACAGATCGAAGGTAATAAACTCAAACAAATAAGGATGGATGTAATAAAAGGTGGTACACACAGAATCTTAAAACACCTTAGAGAAAAATTAGATGAAGGTGATCTAGAGAACGTTCCAAAAGCAGCTACTCATGTACCTGTTGAGAGGAAGACATTTCCTGACAGGTTAGCATCAAATTAATTTGTATTTGTAGAAACCCGTCATGAGTAAATTTGAGTTTTTGGAGGGCCAATTGTATTTTAGTGTTAGCTACCAGCACGCCTAATCTGAGTTTATTGGCCTAATACTCCTGCAAAATGTTTGGTAAATACCGATATTCATTGCAGATTGTATGGTCCAGGTACAGTAGACTAGATTTTCCAGGATGGCCGGGAAAAATACTTTTCTGGTTTGGTTTCCCGGTTAAGCCGCAAATGGACGATTTACACACAAAGCACGACAAAATCCTTCATGGCATATGTTTGGGAAATAAATAACAAATAAAGAACAAAGAAATGTTAATTAATTAAAGATATTAAGATGCCTATATTACATTTTAAATACATATCTGCATGTATATACCTATTTAGTAAAGTAAGCAAGCACAATGTCATGCACAGTTTGATCATCAATTCTATGCTCAACCATTAAATTCTTAACCGACGTCTCATTAACATTTTTAAAATGATTTACAGCTTTCGCTCGATAGCTAGTACAACATGCTTTTGCTTAACAGACATTTTAATTGCAGTTGATGTGTTACACTTGCATACCGAAATAACTACTGAACGAACAGAAAACCAAAGATTAAAATGTTAACACTTAAAGGCATCAGTTTCTACCAAAACATCAAAACTGAAATTGCATGCATTGAATGTGGACGATTCCTGGTGGGAACATAAAATCGAGTTTGATTTATTACTTCCCGGAAGTAGCTTACGATTATAGCTTCTACTTGAATGTAAATATGTAAAGGAGTGACTAGCCAAAAAAATTCTCCGAAAAGATAATATAAACAACGTGCTGACGGCCGTCGGCAACTCACTTGATTTGTTAGGATGTTCATTATGTTATTCTTGTGATGAAATATTTAATTCGTAAGTAAATATGTACGCTGTATGGACAATCAATATGTATTTGAGAATCCCGGTAAATAAGCTCCCGGTATATTGAGAGTCTACTGTATTCTAGTTTTATGAAGGTTTATGGTAGTAACCACATGGTATTGGCAGCCTTGGTGATCCAGTGCAAAGAAGTGCCGTGGGCCACCTTTTTTTCTACCCCTCTTGTACTCTGCACAAGGCAGCTCTTCGTCTGGTGAGCACTCTGAGTATGGAGGGATTGAAATAATTTAATAGTAATAGTGGGAGTATATATCTACCTTTAATAAAAGATTCCCCTAAGAAATTTTATTTGGACACCGCATAATTTTTATAAAGGAAAATTATGAGACCTTTATCTTATATTTGTTCGAAATTAATAGAAAGGTTTTCTCTCAAAAAATTGAATGACATCAAAACAAAAACTATATGTACTGTAAAACAAATGTTCAATTCAGATTGAGGTAAAATGAAAAACAAGAAATTCCAGTTGGAATTATTTTATTTATTACAAAATAAGTATTGAAAACAAAGTTTAATTGTTAATTGAAAGATGTGAAATTTGTGAATAGTAGTGAAGCTATTTAAGATTGAAATATTGAAATAATTGACGTAATATAAGTTAGTGATATTTAGAGAAAATACTAAATTGACATATAATATTTAGTTTTATACTGAGGAATAACGTTACATTAAAGTTCTCAGTTTTATGCAAAAACAAATCAAATACACGTAGTAGACTATGTTCACATTCGAACAAACTTTCAAACTTTCTTGAAAACGTTAAAGCGTATCTTAGTTTAAATATGCAATGACATTAAAGTTAAAAGTATTGAAGTCAAATTTACTTGCAAGTCAAGTAATAAATTATGATAATATAAGTTTAATTTTATTATTTATTACAAAATAAGTATTGAAAGCAAATTGATCGATTGCAGAGTTTGAGGTTAGCTAGTGTGCAGTGTTGGCACGTTATAAATACATGGAAAATGGTAAATTTTGTGAAAAAAAAGGAGTAGCAGACTGCTACAAGTGCAATAATTGTGGCTCAGCTTTTCACATAAGTTGTGGTTTACAAGCTAGAGTTCTAAACAAAGAAAATAAAGTAATTTGTTGCCTAGGTGGAAAAAGTGAGGTTAATACAGTCGAAAACATGAGCGAACTAAATGCAACTAAAATCCAACAAATAATCAGAAAGGAACTTGAAGTGCTACAAAGTTACTATACCAAACAAATGTAAGACCTCCAAGTCAGCATGAAATACATGTCTGACCATTTTGAAGAGCAACGTCAGCATTATGCTGAACTGGTGAAAACGAATAAGGAACTAGAGAATTGGAACAACGAACTGCAAGAAAGAGTGGAAGCATTGGAGAACAGAATAAATTACATGGAACAGAATGAAAACGTAAAAAATATTGTGATTTTAGGGATACCACCACAAACAGGAACGATAAGGGAAACAGTTAGGCAGCTATTTACTGCAATAAATTTGGACAAAAAGATAGTGAAATAACAAGCTGCTATAGGATAAAAACAGGTACATTAAGTGCACCAATTGTTGTTAAGTGTGTATCACAAGAAACAAAACAAAAAATCTTGGCTCAGAAAAAGAAAGTCAAAAGCATCCAAACCAACAATTGTGGATTTGATGGGGAACGTAGATTTACTTAAGTAAATGACGAACTCACCAAATTTAATCAAGATCTTTTTGCCAAAATTAGAGAGTTCTAGAGAGTTCAAGAAGAATCACAGCTTTAAGTATGCATATTGTATAAATGGAAAATGTTATTTAAAAAAGGGAGATGGTAATAGAGGAATTGGAATTTTTTCTGTTAGATATCTGGAAAAACTACGTAGCTAAGGCTTCATTATAAATTACAAATTGCCAATTATAGACGAAGAATACTTTAACTAAACTCATGTTCAAACAGTTAAAATTTATTATGCTTTATACAAATATTAGATGTATAAGAAATAAAATAGGTGATAAAGAATTTATTGTAAATAATATTGCTGACAAGCCAAACATACTTGTATTTACAGAATCATGGCTTTATGCAAATAAAACAAAATACTATAATCTTGATAAGTACACAGCTGAACACGCCTGAAGAGATACTCGTGGAGGTGACATATCTGTTTATGTTGTTGAAAAGTTTTCATATACAGTTCAATTAAATAAAGTACTAAATAAGGGCAACTGGTTAATTTTAAAATTTCATGATGTAAACATGAAATTAATTGTTGTTTATAGACCACCAAATGTGAATTTCAATATTTTTATAAATGACAAGTAACAAATGAGGATTTATGCATAATTGGGAACGTAAACATAAATTTATTAAATAATAACAATGAAAATGCTGAGTATGTGGCATTGGTAAACACATATGGATATAAGGTTATTAATAAAATACAACCAACAAGAGAGACAGAAAACACTGCTACACTCATCGACCATGTCATCATAAATAATCAAAATAGACAGATCAACATAAAATTCTCTGTATCCAGTATTACTGATCATGCAATTCAGGAAGTAAAATTTAATTACATTCAATTAGATTATAAGAAAACTGCAAAGGAGTTAAAGCATTTAAATATTGAAAAGTTTACGGATGTCGAAAACAAGCCTATGTAATTTTTCGAAATTAATTGAAGTTATCCAGAAGCAAAAACAATTATCCACAAAAGTAAAAGTCTTGAGAGCAAATAATAATAATAACTGGATTAATAATAAAATTATCTTGTTAATGAAAGAAAGAGATAAGTTATAATGTTAAATTAAAAAATATATCCAAATAATGGACATATAGCAAGCGATTTAAAAAAAATTAAGAACACTATGAGGAAATCTTTGAAAAAAAAATTGTTCAAAATAAATTCGACAGTAAAATTGGAGATGAACGAAAAACTTGGCAAATAATAAATCATGTTTTCAAAAACTAATTTACTAATGAAAATAATAAGAAACTTGAATATTTATTAATTGATGGTAACAAGATCTCTGATGATCAAGAAATGGCCGATAAGTTAAATGGTTATTTTATAGATGTGGGGTACAAGATTGGCCAAGAAGTTGAAAAGGAAACAACTGCTAAAAGTGTACAATTTGATAATCAGGCCGAAGAAAAAACTATATATCTTAAACCTTGTGATGAGGAAGAAATCCTTAGAATTATAAATGACCTAACTGATAATACAGCTCCTGGGATAGGTAGTATTACTACAAGAGGTTTAAAATGTACTTTAGAATTTACAATGCCAACCATTACTAAATTAATTAATGAAGTGTTAGAAAGTGGTAATTATCCAGAAGTATTGAAGCAAACGCTGGTAACACAGATTCACAAATCAGGAGATAACCACAACCCTGGAAATAAAAGACCTATATCTCTAATTATGATTTATTCAAAAATATTAGAAAGGGTCTTGAAGTCTAGAATAGTTGATTTTGTGACTAAAACATTTAAATTTGATGAGCATCAGTTTGGATTTGTAAAAAGTAGTAGTACACAAATGGCAGCTGTTGAAGTCATGTAGTTTATTACTACAAATCTTGACCAGAATAAATATGTGCTGGCAATGTTTGTGGATTTCAAAAGGTATTTGACACAGTTCTTTAAAAATTCTATTAAACAAACTGTATAACATGGGAATACGTGGCATTGCGAATTAACTTGTATCTAGTTATCTATTTGGTAGAAGGCAAACAACTGTTGTGAATACTAAAAGAAGCACCTCAAAAATTGTAAAAATAGGTGTCCCACAGGGATCTGTACTTAGACCAATTTTGTATTTGTTGTATGTACAGAATCTATCATTAGCAAAATTAAAGGCTACATACATAACTTTCATAGATGACACAGTGCTGTTGTATTTGCAATACTCCCAGAATTCACTGGAAAAAATAGTCAATGATGACTTGGATACATATTACAGGTGGTTATTAAGTAATAACTTGAAAATAAACTTAGATAAAATAGTGTACATAATGTTTGCACAGGAAGGTAAATACATAAAAGACATGAATATTAATATAAACAATCAAAAATAAAAATAAAACATGTACCTAAATAACTATAAGTACTTACCTTGGATTAACAATAGACAATGAGTTGAATTTTGGCGAACACTTAATAAAGTAAGGAAAAAATATATAGTCTGACAGGAGCCTTTAGAAGGTGTGAATATTATTTAACAGAGAGATTGAAGAGACTCATATATAATTCATTAATAGAACCACATATGAGTTATATGATGGTTTTTTGGGCTTCAGCGCCAAAGGTGAAATTACAACAATTGCAGAGAACACAAAACCGGGTGCTAAAAGTATTATATGGATATGGACTAAACTGGTGTTATCCCACTAAATGTTTGTATGAAACATTAAACTTCTTACAAATTCATAACCTTATAAAGCTGGAAGAAGGTATATTAATGTATAAAATATGGAATAATAAAATAAAAACGAACATTAAAGTGGCAAGGAGTGGTGAAGTGTATATGTATTTAACAAGGCAACGGGCAGACCCGTGTGTAGTAGCATGAAGAACAAATATAAAACTCAACAGTGTCATTACAAGAAGCATACGATCATTAAGACTATTCTAGAAGGACTCAGAAACATACATCAGAAGCAAAGATTCACAATGAACATAAAAAACATTTATTAAATGGATAAAATAGGTTTCAGTTATAGAGTATATAGTTTATAAAGTACCTACTTGAAATTGATATAGTTTAAGAATTAAGATTAGTTGAGTTAACCTCAAAATCATATGTTATTTTATGTTATTAATTGTAGAACTTGTTACCAGTGCACAAGTACTGTTTTGAGTTCATAAATAAAGAATATTGAAAAAAAATTGTAATGAAAATTTGCTACATAAAGGCAAATTTGCTAATAAATTAATGAATAATTTAGAATTTAAATTATGGTTTAAAAAAAAATTGATATATTATGCAAAGAAAATAACATAAAATCTGGTCTGCGATATCCTTATAACAAGGGCAGCAGTAGGAGTGGGCACCCATGTACGCCTAACCATTGACCTCTTAAAGGCGTTTGAACTCCTCCCTAGCTGGTCAAGCAAGGCAGAGCAAACAGTTTTCTGGACTAGAATAGATCAGTAGCTACTAAAGGAAAACGGGACTACAATCCTCCAGCCGCTCAGACTTCAAGGTGGGCCTCAGGCTTGGGACCATGTGCTGGTTACCTCAAAGATGGTGGACATAGCCTTGCAGTCAGCAACTAGTAGGTGACTTGATCTTGACGATAATCGACTTCAAGGCTTCAGATTTCAGGAACTAGGATTCAGCATTGAAACTTCAGCATTCAAGTCATTTACATTACATGCGCTTCATGTCAGCGTGAACTTGTTGAAAAGTCGCTGTGTGAGCGATGATATGAAAATTATGATTCCGATGGGCTTATAAAGTTCCGAAATAAGAAATGATTGGTTCACCAACAACTACATACTTTAGCGCTTACAAGGAACTATCTTCCAGAGCCGAACATAAGTTCGCTGGGAGGATGACTCAAGAACTTATCATCTTCAAAAATTCGGCTCAGGAAGCCATTGTTACCTTAGGAACAGCCACACCGGAATGAAGAACCATCGACACGCCTGTCTGATCGTTAACTTCATTCTCTATGGAACAGTGCTAGCAATATAGAGACAGAAAGGGTTATTATTTTTAGGTTCCTACCGACTTCTTTTAGTTGGGTGAAAAGTTCTGAAAATAAATAGAGTAATATGTGATAACTGTTCTTTAACTGTTCAAGTTATAGTATGCTCCCGCAGTGAAACTCATGCCTTTAAATATGACTTCTACATGATGAAATGTTACAATTATTGTTCGTCATGCTTTTACTGAGGTTTTTATATAGGTGGTCTAAAATAGAATTTACTACCTAGAAATTTTATTATAAAAAAAATATTAATATTAAATTAATAATTAAGGAAAAATCATGTAGATTTCCATTGCCCAAAATGGGAATACTACAAGTGTGCCCATCAACCTAAAGGTCCTGGGTCAGATTCAGTACGGGATCATTTCTCATTTTAAGTACAAATTGTAAAATTAACATCAGTCGAGGTTGTGGCATTGTGTTTGAGCAAGTTGAATGTCTGCATATTACATCCTTCGGAGGGGATGTAGAGTTGCTGTGTACATTAAAGATCCCTACAATCCTCATAGAAAGGCTGACGCTCAGCAAAATTTTCAGGGGAGTGACGTGATTTGTTGATTACCCTGGCGTCGATGATTGGCCATAGTCGCGGAAATAGATCGACGTTAAAGAAACAAAAATACAAAAATATTTTGTTGATTTTTTTAAATTTAATTTCAACAACACACCACGAGGGCTTACACCCTAAATACTATCGTACCGTGGGTGTTGACAAGGAGGAAAGAGGCAGCTTGTTAATTCTGGACTTGAAGGTTTGGAGGTTCGAAGGAGAAGGAAAAACATGTGACAGTAAGGAATTCCACAACTTGGAAGTCCTCGGGACAAAAGAGCGGGCATAATAAGATGTTCTAAGTCTGGTGACCCGGACAGTAAAAGGGTGCATTCGCTCTGTTCTCCTGGTAGATCTGTTGCGGGCAGCAGGTGGGGGAACTATGGAGGAAAGCTCCTCTGAGCACTGCCCATGCAGATATCTATAAAAGAGAGAGAGAGAGAGAGAGAGAGAGAGAGAGAGAGAGAGAGAGAGAGAGAGGTCACCAACGGCACGTCGGTGGACAAGGGATGGCAGCCTTTGGGTGAGGGTAGGGTCACCGATGAGACGTATAGCTCTCTTTTGAATGGAGTCCAGGATAGCGAGTGTAGAAGCGGCAGCGTCACCCCAGATGTGGGAGCAGTATTCGAGGTTTGGCCTTATTTGTGAAGTATATAAGGTATAGAGATTAGCTGGTGAAAAGTATTTGCGAGCCCGGAAGAGGAAACCTAATTTCTCAGCAGCCGCTTCTGCAATTGATGTGACATGTTGGTGCCAATTGAGATTTCGATCCACAGAAATGCCAACAAGAGAAAAGGACTCATTACTTTGAATAACTTGGTTGTTCATTCTGATGGGTCTAGGGCTGGTGTATCTCTTGTGAGAAAGAAAGCAAGACTTAGTTTTGGTGGGGTTGAATTGTACAAGATTTCTACTTCCCCAGTCTAATATTTTTTGGAGATCCACGGAGACAGAACCCTCCATGAGTCTGCGATCCTCATCTAATTGGGCTAAAGAGACAGGCTTAGAATATTGTATATTTGAATGGAGAGTGCTGTCGTCCGCGTAGCTGTGAACTGGGTTGGATGTGCTAGAGAGGAGGTCATTGATGTGGAGAAAAAACAAAGTAGGGGCTAAATCTGAACCTTGAGGAACTCCTGCATTAATTGGATACAGTTTAGAGGAATGGCCATCCACAACAACAGATATGCTCCTGTTTGAGAGAAAATTTGCTGTCCACATACAGAGTTTTGGTGGTAGGCCATAGGCCGGAAGTTTATTAAGCAGCGCTGCGTGCCAAACCTGGTCGAATGCTTTGGCTATGTCTAGGGCAACAATCTGGGATTCACCGTGTTGTTCCATGGACTTGTTCCAAGAATGGGTGACAAAGGAAAGGTGGTCGGCAGTCGATCTGCGCTGACGGAATCCATACTGCCTGTCGTGGATTAGACTGTGTTTTTCAAGAAATTTTAGTAATTCGGTGTTTATATACTTTTCCATCACTTTAGAGACGACTGAAAGGAGAGAAATAGGCCTGTAGTTGCTAGGAAGCGCTTTGGGGATAGGTTGTACTCGAGCAGTTTTCCAGTTACTAGGGAATATGCCTTTATTATAAGATATCTGAAACAGACGAGTAAGGACAGGAGCAAGCTCTGGTGCGCATTTTTTGAGAACAATTGCTGGGATCTCGTCAAGGCCAGAGGCTTTCCTGGTATTAAGAGAAGAGAGCATCTGTCGTTCCTTTTTAGTTTTGAAAATGATATCCGTCATTTTATGCGCGACATTGGGGACTGTTGGTGGTTGAACATTTGGAGGTGGGTTGAGAGTAGAATTGCCGGCGAACAAGGAAGCAAAAAGTTCAGCCTTGCACAGGGTGGTAGAAACAATTTCATCCCCTGAGACAAGAGGTGGGAACGTGCTTTTGCAGAAATTATTCCCAATAGATTTAGCAAGAGTCCAGAAGGGTTTGCCGCCGTTGGAGCTTAAGAGGACTTTGTTTTTGATGTGGTTATTAAACGAGTTTTTTTGCCTCAGAAAGAATGCGGATATAGCGGTTTCTTGCGTCGTTAAATGCTTGACGATTTTCTTGACTGGGATTGTGTAGAAGCGTTTTGTGAGCTTTGACCTTTTCAAGTCTGGCCTTGTCACAGGATTTAGAGAACCAGGGCTTTTGAGTGGCTGAAGAGGTTTTCTGTGTACGTGGGATAAATAATTCCATGCCAGCTTGGATAATTCCGATGACGTTGTGTGAGATATCAGAGGGGTCAGGATGAGAGAAGCAGACAGACGCCCATGGAAATGAGGAATTCGAATTTTTTCTGTTAGAGATCTGGAAAAACTACGTAGCTAAAGCTTCATTATAACTTATAAATTGCCAATTATAGACGAATAATACTCTAACTAAATTCATGTTCAAACAGTTAAAATTTAATATGCTTTATACAAATATTAGAGGTACATTGAAGAAATAAAATAGGTGATATAGAATTTATTGTAAATAATATTGCTGACAAGCCAAACATACTTGTATTTATATACTATATTCTTGATAAGTACACAGCTGAACACGCCTGCAGAAATACTCGTGGAGGTGGCATAGCTGTCTATGTTGATGAAAAGTTTTCATATACAGTTCAACTAAATAAAGTACTAAATAAGGACAACTGGTTAATTTTAAAATTTCATTATGTCAACATGAAATTAATTGTTGTTTATAGACCACCAAATGTGAATTTTAATATTTTTATAAATGACCAGTAAAAAATGAGGATTTATGCATAATTGGGGACGTAAACATAAATTTATTAAATAATAACAATGAAAACGAGTATGTGGAATTGGTAAACACTTATGGATATAAGGTTATTAATAAAATACAACCAACAAGAGAGACAGAAAACACTGCTACACTCATCGACCATGTCATCATAAATAATCAAAATAGACCGATCAACATAAAATTCTCTGTATCCAGTATTACTGATCATGCAATTCAGGCCTGGGACCATGTGCTGGTTACCTCAAAGATGGTGGACAGCCTTGCAATCAGCAACTAGTAGGTGACTTGATCTTGACGATAATCGACTTCAGGGCTTCAGATTTCAGGAACTAGGATTCAGCATTCAGGTCATTTACATTACATGCGCTTCGTGTCAGCGTGAACTTGTTGAAAAGTTTTATTATTACTATACTTAGTGATATATATATATATATATATATATATATATATATATATATATATATATATATATATATATATATATATATATATATATATTCGAATAGGTTTAGCTGTCCTGGTTGTCCAACATTTTTGAGTAATTTTAGATTAGCTTTATCTACTTGGCGACTATTATCCCAAATATGTCAGACCACACATGATCATATTTGAGATCACAATCTTCACAACTTATTTCATCAAACATTAAGAATTTTCATACTCTGATGACGCTAACTTGGTTGGAAACGATTGTCAGGTTTTTTTAAAATGTGTTAGGATTTGAGTTCTTCAAGTGTACTTATCAGTGCTCATTATAGGTTTCAATCTTCACTTACAAGTTGGCCTATTTCATTGTTAATAGTACATTATACAAGGACCTTACCATCTTTTTCATGTCTAAGCAGTACTTTGTTGTTGGTAATTCAGTCCACCTAAGAGATACTTATATTTTTTTGGGGTGCAAAAGTTAAAGAGGGTGGTGATAACTTGTGCCTCACTCAATATACAGCCCGTGCGATATCTCTTGAGATAGAATTCCAAGAAAAGTAGGCCAATTAAGTTCTGTTATCAGAACTACTGTAACAATTTACCGCAGGAGGGGTGTTTCTTGAAATTTTCCATGTTATTTTCAGAATATTAAAATATATATACATATATATATATATATATATATATATATATATATATATATATATATATATATATATATATATATATATATATATATATATATATATATATATAAAGTAGCTTTTTTGGAGTAACATGTGTTTTTATTTCTTTTACTGTACAGTAGAGTACAAATCATAAATAAACTAGAAGATAATACAATTATCAACACACTGGTAAAAAAAGGAAAAAAAAACATGTATTTAACTAACCTACTACAGCCCCTAATCCGAATGCGACGCGGCCAATGTGTTTTGTACAACCTCGGGTGTCAAATGTGGTTAATTCCAAGAAAATGACGCCAGGGTGTTCTTGGAATTCTGTCTTAACAAATATTGTACCGACTGTACCATCTTTGTTATTTCACTACAAAAAATCTTATGTATTACTTTCTTTGACACCTTTTATTTCTCTTTAGATATGTCATGAGGAACGTAAGAGCTTTAAATGTGACATTAAAAGAAATAACGAAAGTACCTGAGGAAGTCTTTGAAGATGCAAAGTTTGCTGAAGTAAATATTGTTGACTTGTGTAAAAACAAGCTTTGTGAAGTTCCACCTGGGTGAGTAAAGAAATCATAGGAGTTGGTTGTTTTACAATTTAGAAGTATGATTATTAAAAGCTAAGATAGTCATTGTATTTTTGTTTATTTTCAGTTTAAAAATCATTGCTGACAATATAACAGAACTTAATTTGTCGATGAACCAGTTGCAAGAAATCCCAGACTTTCTGAGCGAATGTCAGAAACTTAAATATTTGGATTTGGGCACGAATCTCTTGACATCCTTACCAGATTGTTTGGGCTGTTTGGTGTATTTGAGAGAATTGGTGATTTCAAATAATAGGTAAAAACTTATTATACAGTGTGGCTCAACAATAAATAACTGTCATGGGCAAAGCTTTCCAGGTTTGATTAAATATTCGTGATGTTTGGCAGTATGTGATTTGATAGTTTCATGAAAAGATTACAGTAAACTTATAAGTTCACCATTGTTGTATAGTTATGATTTTGTATTTAAAAAAAGAGTAGCATCAGAAAAAGGTTAAAGTGAGATATTTTAAATTGGTTATTATTTAAGATTATAAGCGGTGTATCAATAGGAACTTATTGTTTCTGCGAGGCTGCCATTTTGCTCAAGAATGGCATTAACATCCTAAGCTTAGTATATTTATTGTAGAGGCCAGGGAACATTATACAGCACAAAAACTTGTAGAAATCGTGAAAAATTATTATGACAATTATGATTTATATACAATTATCTGCGTATCTAGCGATCTCGAAAACCGGAAAAAATCAGGGAATTTGAAATACCCCCTAAAATGTCAGGGAAATTTGTGATTTTGCTCAAATGCCATAAAAATCATCCAGGAGACCTAGAAATTATATATGCATTTGTAAAATTCCATTACTAACATATTCATTTTAATTTTAATTTCATATTGTATATTATATAATTTTTTTCACGTGAATATTTTTCTCCTACCAATGGAGATATGTCTGACAACATCGCGGCTGCCATTTGATATATTAATTGAAACCACCAATGAACACAGCACATGTTACCTCATGCGCCGATATAAATATAGCTCCTTCTTCATCTCAAACCTGTCTCTTTGGTTCACCTCATTCATAATGTTCTTCTTTGAATGCATAAAATGCAAAATGCATTCTAGTTTATTGTGTAGACCTGTGCTGTGAATGTGATTATTTTATTTTAACCTTTATGATCATGTAATATAAAGTGAAAATATTGGGCATTTGTATTGATATCCACAAGATAATACTTTGAGAGTACAGTTCAATAAAATGTTTAAAATACACTATATTTGTAGCTTGTTGAACTGTCCCAATTAAAGCCTTAGACTGAAAATATAGTATATAATAGATAGATTAAGGTTTAAGGAAGGCAATAAAGATTTTTTGTAAGGAAATATCGCGTTTATAAAGAAAATACAACATTGTTGCCAAACCATGATTTGACAATTTTTTGTCACAGAATTTGCTCAAAATCACTCTTTGCCTAGATTAGGTATCCAAGAATAAGTTTCTTCAATTTAGGTCTTTTGTGACATCAGATGGTACTTCAGAGCTGGGACCAGTTAGTTGCTGAAAATGATTTAGATTCGGAGCAATTTCTTGTTTTCTCCAGTTCACAAAGTGGATAAGTGGTATATCATCTTCTAAATCGCCTGGGTCGTCATCTATGTCGCTCCCAATTGCCAAATTGTCGTCATTCAAAATAGTGTCCTGAGCAATCGCTTCGTAGTTTCATTATTTTCAATGATGTCTTCAATCATTTCTTCCTCTTCTTTCTCATATTCGTTTATTACTGACTCTCCATCAGAAGGAATTTCATCAAGCAGAGCGTAAGCTTCATCTGAGGTTAGTTTTGACAAATCGATTTGTTTTTCATCACTTGTGACAAATCAATTTGATTTTCCATCCTAACCTAAACAAATTTACTTTAGTGCATTGCACGCACACTGGTTTCGCCGCGAAACCATATCCGGTTAACAAAAACAAATTTACTTTACTGCAAGCACACTGGTTTCGCCGCAAAACCATATCCGATTGACAAAGTAAAAACAATAAACTATGTAAAACAAGTATTCTTACCTTTCTATTAGTGCCTCAGTAACACAATCATCAAAAAAAAAACGGAGTAGTTATAACACTTTTTTTGAAAATGTAGATAAAAAACGAAATCATTCATAAAACATGGTTTCTTTGACAAATTCTAACAAATACTAACAATACAGTGTTCGCCAATTGCAAACTTGCGATGGAGATCAATAGATGGCGCACTAATACCCAAGTAGGAAGTGTGGTTTCACTGTAAAACCAGTCTACATATAGAAAAAAAAACATTACGTAAGTGGTTTCTGTGTGAAACCACTTTGCTTCAAAGGGTTAAAGAACATTTAGTGCAACTGAGATATGGCATTATTGATAGATCATGTATTGCTCAGCATATTTGAGATAATAATCATCATGTAGATAAAGAAAATTTGAAATTAATAAAAAATGTCAGGCATGCTTATATATGTTGTTAGAAATTTGAACAAAAATGTTTTGATGAATAGAGTCTGATTCTGTGTAGTCCATTGTTCGAACTGTTATCTTAGTAATCAATGTGTCCTTCTCAGAAGGGATATTTGATAACGACACACAGTTTTACAAGTGCAGGTAATGAAATTTTATTTACAGGGATCTAAGACTCAACATTCGTAAAGGACGCTGTTTGCAACTGCTTGGCAACTAACATATAAATAGTATTTCGTTTTTATTCGCTTAGTTTATTCATCATTATGATGACGCTAACTTTGTTATCAAAGAGCCTGTTAGGTCTAAAAAGTGTATTGTGATAAATTGCGTTCTCCAAATTGTACTTAAAGTTTACTATTATCAAAGAATAGTTGCTTTCATAAGAACCTACCTATTTTCAATTTATGTATAATTATTAAGTAATGCTGCATATTTTGTCCCTGTTCACATGAGCCAGTATAGATAATTATAATTATTGTTCTACAATAAAACCATCTAACGTAAATATATTTTGTTTTCTTTTGCAGATTTGATAGTTTACCAGACTGTGTTTATGAAATGGTCGGATTAGAAATTCTTTTAGCCAGTGACAATAAGATTACGGAAATCAATATAGATGGCCTTAAAAATTTAAAAAGAATTGCAACGTTGGATCTTTCAAATAATAACATTAGCCATGTGCCTCCCGAACTTGGAAATATTACCCAATTAAGGTATACAATTTAATTAGCATAATAGGTTACATATTCGTGGACAGCCTTAAATTTTCTCTTTGTGTTAATATATCTTTTAATATGTTTTGTTTTAGGAATTTGGAGTTAAAAGGAAACTCATTCCGTCAACCAAGATATGCCATTCTCGAACAAGGAACAGAATCGATCTTGTCATATCTGCGTGATAGAATTCCTACATAAGCCAAAAAAATCAGTATTCAATATATAATTCGAACTTGATTATTATTACTAAGTGAGTGGTGGACGTGCCGCCACCTAGTTGCGGTACCAAGTAGTATGTTGTCACGCCAGCTCCAAATAACACAAAGTGTTAAAAAATAGTTGGTACCGCAACTAGGTGGCGGCACGTCCACCACTCAGTATTGAAAAGCTGGCAACCATAGCCGTATTACTTTATAGGTGTATTTTTGCTACAATTAGTATGCCGTACTGAAGAGCTCTAATGAGGACGAAACCGATCTACGGTTCTAATTGTTGCGAGAATGCATCTAGCTTTACATACTTTGTCCCTATATTAGGGTAGAAATGGGCCAGGGCTAACAATTTATTAAATTGTTAGTTGTATACAGTCTCTATTTTTTTAACACTTTGTGTTATTTGGAGCTGGCGTGACAACATACTACTTGGTACCGCAACTAGGTAGTGGCACGTCCACCACTCACTTAGTATTGAAAAGATGGCTACCATAGCTGTATTACTGTATAGGTGTATTTTTGCTACAATTAGTATGCCGTACTGAAGAGCTCTAACGAGAGCGAAACCGATCTACACTTCTAATTGTTGCGAGAATGCATCTAGCTTTACATTGATTATTATTATTGCTACGCCATATTTTTAAAGTTATTTGAAACCAATTGCTTTATTTTGTGATCATTTACCTCTTATAAGATATGAACATTATTTTATTTCTATGTTATTAGTATATTAGTAAATATTTAGGATAACTAGGCATTAGTGGTAAAAAGACTGCTTTGATATTTGAGTTATACTGGATACCCCGATTAGTGGAACCTTTTTAATTTGGTCTATTTTTGAAAATATACCTACTCTACATAATTTACATTTTTGTAAATAGTATAAATTTGGTATTATATTTGCCAAAAATGGCTTTCCACTAGTAACAGGATTTTTTTTCTTTAACGTCGGTCTATTTCCGCGACTGTGACCAAACCACCTCACTCCTGGAAGTTTTGCCGAACCCCCGCCTTTAGCAAGGAGGGTAGGGATTTTTAACGTGCCCAACATCGCATGGACACGGGACCTACGGCTTTACGCCCCCTCCGAAGGGCAGAACATGCAGACATTCAACTTGCTCAAATACAATGCCATATTAATTTTACCATGTAGGAAACAAAATGGTGGTGCAAAAATACCACGAACGCAAGCTGCGGATGAAACAACAGCACAATTTTACAATTTCCTGCGCATGACAAAAGAAGATTTTGTTCTCATCAGTTTGGTTGGCCCTTGTTCCAATTTTTTTTGCCTTTGGCCTTTTCTCTTCTGAAAGACCCCAACAAGTTTGACATTTTTTCTTCGCCTCCTCAACGCAAACACTACACACTTTGGCTATTTCGTTTCATGCATCACTTTTCTTTATTTTATTGAAATGTTCAGAGTGTTTGGGATTCCTTAGCAAGTCGAACTTTGAATATTCCTCAGTGAGGTGCAATTAATCCTCATCACTCCATTCCATATTATATTTTAATTATTAATGAATTTCCCATTAAAATTGAGCGTCACTACTGACCACTCACCACTAAGTGAATTATTAATACTGAATTTTCGACAGCGAAAATGATGCACAAACGGATTCGGCCGTACAACACACAGCATACATATTTTCGTGGGAAAATACATGACCATGTTCAAATTTGTGCTGCAAATTTTTGTGACAGGTTTCAAAATACAAGGTACAACATAAATATTTATTGGTGTGGATCCGCCTTAACCTCGCTTCTGCTAGTTGGAGCATCTTACTTCACAACAATAGCTGGAGCATTTATGATCACACGACAAAGTTTTAAAAAGCCAGTATTTTCAAACAAGTATAAAAGCTTTAAAATCAAATATAACTTATTCACCTTTTAGTGAATTTTCTTTAAAAAAAATTACTAATGAGGAGATCCCGACTTTTGAATTTTGAAAAAATTTCTTCAAATGCGCGCGAACTAGGCCCCCTAGAACCCATATGTTTATATATATACATATATATATATATATATATATATATATATATATATATATATATATATATATATATATATATATATATATATATATGTTATTGGGTGTCTTGGTTATTCTTGTGTAATGTATAGTTAATCAGTATAGTTATCTCAAAAAAATCCCACGTTTAGGGCGCTATTTTATTATGCAATGATAAATTCTGTGCGATCTATTACTACTATTATTATCTTAATACAAGAAAAAAATATGTAAACTGTAAACGCCCTTATTAAAATGTATAAGGTTTATGCCATGCACTTACCTTTGATTGTTCTCTGTCTACGGCTGACTCTCTCTTCTCAAGATGTGGCTTCTACTCGTCTCTATACCTAAATTTAACTATATAATTGTCCTCTCATAAACTCAAATTTAGTCAAAGTCTCAAGGAAACACAAATATATTTTACACTAACCTTTATTCCGTGATCATGTCTCTAACTCGATATAATAATATTTACTTAAACTACAAACACCTTAATACATTCTTCCATCATCCCGTATAATACTAGTAGTTTGAAAAAAAATATTTTTCTCCAAAATTACAAAGATATTTTAATGAAATTTGGTGGATATGTTGCATTGGGAAAAGCTTACTATACACCAAATTTCAACTTTCTAAGTTTATAGAAAATTGAGTTATTCAAATTTGAAGCATTTAATGAAAATTCACTACCATAACGCATTTGCTGCGTCCCGAACTTTTATTATTCATGTTTAATATAACATTAAGGTGTGAACAAAATGGAAATAGATATGGATTAAATTTTATGCAAGTTCCCTGTTATATTTTTAGCGAATTTTTCGACGAAAATTTCACTAATGAGATCTGTGTTCATATATATATATATATATATATATATATATATATATATATATATATATATATATATATATATATATATATATATATATATATATATATATATATATATATATATATATATATATATATATATATATATATATATATATATATATATATATATATATATATATATATATATATATATATATATATATATATATATATATATATATATATATATATATATATATATATATATATATATATATATATATATATATATATATATATATATATATATATATATATATATATATATATATATATATCGTACCGATAAAAAATAATGGGCCGATTTTAATGAAATTTTGTAGGCACCTTCCTTTTCTCTAAGTGGCTTGGATAAGTTTGTTAGCCAAGAAAATTGGACCAGTTTTTTCGGGAAAAGATGGCTTTTCTTTCGGAAAATGTTTGTGTCTCTGAAAATAACAAAGTTATGACAACCAAATTTGGCATATACGTTTCTATTTTCAAACTTACCCTACATGCCGAAATTTAGATCTCCGAGTTAAAAGACAAAAAAAGTTATAGACATTTAAAGAAAACAAATTGGGTGCCACTGGTGATCAGAGGAAATCACAAAAACAAAATATTTTGTGTGGTTAACAAAACCAATAGACTATTTGTATGGATTTTCCATTACATGAATTTAACATTTACCTACCTAGTTTTTCATACGTAGAACATTATTACATGCATGAAAACACCCAAAACCATATGTAGTGGACAGAGACTTTTAAAATAAATAAAAAATTCGAATTATTATCATGTGATCGCAAACATTCTGTTATTTGTCGTGGCGTACTTGGACAGTGAATAAATGACGTGTTTACATTTGCCCTATGGTATGATAAGTACGGTCACTTGTTACTCAATATCGTGGGGATGTAAACACAGAGAAGCAAGCTTATTTCTATCAGGTATTTAGACAAACCCCCACTATTTAGTTTAGTAGGAAATCGCTGTAATTAATATTACGTTACCTATTTTTGTTAAACTGCTTGTCTTTATTAAATATTTGTTCTAAGAAAGAGACAGTGATTATTAAGATAACAATTCCAACAATGAACTACACAGGACATGACCTGGTCTGTTCATCCGAACATTTTTGTTCAAATTTCTAACGATATACCAGGTGTTTTTCAAAAGTGGATCACCCCAACCACTTTTTTATTTATTGAGATAAAAAAATGACATTTGGTATGTTAGTGTGTGACAAATCCAGATTGATTGACATATCCAGTTGTTTTTGGTCACTTCCGGTTCCACCGGTAATGTCTGCAGCTTTGCATTTTTAAACCGGACCTCCGGTATTTCTTGCTTTATTTGATAGAAAATGATATTCTGAATACCATGACACCTCATATGTTAACTTTTGACATTTTCACTTGAAAAAATGTTTTAAATATCAATGTAGTGTCATGACTATGTTAAAACCATTATTTTTTAATCAAGTAGCCATGTAAAAACATGTTTTATCATCTAATGCTTCCCATATCGTATTTTAATCATAAATCAATTTTTCAAATGGAACGAGGGTGGAATTTGCCATAAGCATAATGGCATTTGTAATAAGTAGACCTGGAAATAATTTATTGATATTTGGGGATTGCGTCGTTGTCAGTTAGTTGTCAAACGAGTATTTGCTGTGGGTTAAATACCTATAAATTGGTAATGCTTTGTTATTAATTATAAACGCTATGGCAAATTCCAATGTGTTGTAATCATATGAAATTATAATAGGCGGTTTATAATGACTATTTAACTCAAAATACCACGTGTGTGGTATCAAATTGTTTGTAGGAAAATGATTTTGCCGAATATGCTAATGAGCCACCCTCATTCCGTTTGAAAAAATTGAGTTATGAATAAAAATACTATCTGGGGATCTTTTAACCCACCAGGAACAGACAAAAAACATTAGATGATCAAATCTATGTTTCCATGGCTCCTTGATTAAAAAATCATGGTTTTTAACATAGTCATGACACTCTAGATTGAAAAAAATTAAAATATCTTTTTTTTTTAAGTAAAAATGTCAAAAATGTGAGGTGTCATTGTATTCAGAATATCATTTTCTACCACATAAAGCAAAAAATACTAGAGGTCCAGTATAGAAATCAAAAGTTGCAGACATTTCCGGTGAAACCGGAAGTGGATTTGGATTTAGGTCATATACTAACGTACCAAATTTAATTTTTTTTATCTCAAAAAATAAAAGCCTGGACGCAGCAAGTGCTTTATGGTAGTGAATTTTCATAGAAATGATCTGGCACAAAATATTTTATTATAACTTTTTTTTCTTGTAACATAGAAATCTAAATTTTGGTGTATAGTTTACTTTTTATATCGTAAACCTACCTACCAAATTTGGTTATCATAGATTTTTTATGTTTTAAGATAAATTTTTTTTTTTCAAATGAAAACTCAAAATTTTTCCGGAAAACCTCGTCCGATTTTTCTGATTAACAAACTTATTAAATCCATTTACAAAAGGAAGGTACATGCCAAATTATATCAAAGTCTACCCATTATTCTTTGAGATAAAATTTTTTTTCGAATAAAAACTCAAAATTTTTCCGGAAAACCTCGTCCGATTTTCCTGACTAACAAACTTGTCAAAGCCATTTACAAAAGGAAGGTACATGCCAAATTTTATTAAAATCGGCTTATTACTTTTCGAGATAAGAATTTTTTTAGAATGAAAACTCAAAATTTTCCCGGAAAACCTCATCCGATTTTCCTGACTAACGAACTTATCCAAGCCATTTACAAAAGAAAGGTACATGCCAAATTTTATCAAAATCGGCCTATTATTTTTTGAGTTATCGGTGTGATATATATATATATATATATATATATATATATATATATATATATATATATATATATATATATATATATAAACATATAAAAATTGAAACTGACACCACACATTTGCAAAAATTGTTTCAAAATTCAAAAGTCGGGATCTCTTCATTAGTGAATTTTTTCTACAAAAATTCACTAAAAATGTTTATATATATATATATATATATATATATATATATATATATTTTTTTTTTTTTCGTAAGCGGCTAATGTCGCAATTGCCTGACATTTTTGATTAACTTGATATTTTCTTTATCTACATGATTATTACCTCAAATATGTTGAGCCATACATGATTTATCAATAGTGCCATATCTCAGTTGCGCTAAATGTTCTTTAGATCTAGTTTCAATAGGTAATTTAGTTTGCCCAACTAATTTAAGTTCACAATTCAGGTGGGGGCTGCAGTCATTTTAGTCACAACAGATCTTAAATTCCACCAAAATTTTGTGCCAGCTTGAAATTTGAAATGAAAATATTAAATATGCTAATAGAAGTTCTCAAAGACCCCCCCCCCCAAACACACACACACACACACACACACACATGAGGTCAGCAATTCAAAATTGCGGAGTTCTCAACATCAACTGCTAGATCGCTAAATTGCCTAGTTTTGGTGGGAGCTGTGCATATTAACATTACAGTATTTAATACAACAAAATACAGCATTTCTGGCACTAATATTTATGTTCATAGCATCTTTAAAAACATTCGATTTTGTCTACCAGTTATCAAAGTGGTCTTTTTACCTATTATATTATATATAACCTCTTGCCGATGAAAGTGTAACAAAAAGTAGTATGTACCTGGTAGCACTAAAAACCATAAATGTATTATCATTCCACCAAAACATTGTGCCAGATTATGTTTACTACAATAATTCAGTGTATATATTTTTATATAAATAGTTCCACTGTTGCCAACTCCTATATGAGTACCTCTGCTTGTATAAATTTCAAATTTTAAGAAGCTGTTAAAATTCTAGTTACATTCCAGTACCTCATATACTGCATTTCTGATAACCTTTACATTAAATTATTTTAGCAATACCGCGTGAATTTCAATTATTATTCTCAAGGTGTCCTGTGTGATGATTTTTACGTTTCTGTTTGTTCAGACATGCCCTCACTCGAAAAGTTGAAAAAGAAGTAGTCTTTACAGTTATTTGAACACAATTACTGGTGTTAGAATTCCAGCACAGCACACTGAGAATAATGATTAAAAATCACTCATTATAAAATCTTTGAATATAGGGTGAAAGAACAGCATAAAAATGAAGCTATGTTGGGTTTTGCATGTGGCTGATGAGTTTCCTGCTTGTTGGAGTTTTTCACTTTGATAAAAAATATGACTATAGAAACAAAATAGATATTAGCAGTTGGCTCATGAAATTAGTAGTTTATTTTGCATAATATGTATCTAAACTTCTAAATTTACAAATGATAAAAGTGAAAACAAATGTTTTATGGAAGTTGTGTTGTGAGTAATATTGTACATCTAAATTTTAAAAGTATGTCTCATTTATAAACTTGCATGAGTATAGTCTATTTATTTAGCTGTTATACGTTCGCCAATTTATCCTACAGCCACTTCACCTGCACCCAGGGCCGGATGCTCCGGCGTTCAGGTTTCAGCTGCCACGCACATGACGTCACTCACAGAGTGATATCCATTACAGAGATAGCCACTTGTACGTATTTTCGCTGAGTACGGGTTTAATTTCATAGTTGGAAAAGAATGTCTAACACAAACATGTTTGTAATGGTTCATTTTGTAATCTAAAGACATAAAATTACTGGATTTTTCATATCTGTGTTCTTAAACGCCTTATTACGACTGCAAGACTTGGTTTTTTTAGGGTGTTCTCACGAATTTGGGAAGCAAGAAAATTAAAAATATTAAGAGAACAATAGGGTTTAAATTTATTACATAGGGTTTAAATGCGACGTTTTATTTGCATTATTTTTTGAGTTATCGGTGTGATACATATAATCATATAAAAATTGAAACTGACACCGGATGTGGGTTCTAGGGGTCCTAGTTCGCGCTCATTTGCAAAAATTTTTTCAAAATTCAAATGTCGGGATCTCCCTATTAGTGAATTTTAAAAATACAGTACTATAAAGTAAAAGTTAATACTTAAAACTGAATACAATTCATTTAAGTTACATAGAAACACTCAGATATCGTTGTTTGACACATGCTTCCAGTTTTAAATTGTCAATGACGATATGTCTCAGATATAATACGTGTCCTGTTATTTTGGTTGTCAGAATTTTTCAACAGCTTCTAGATGTCGAATTTAAATCGAATCATTTTATGTATACTGACAAGTTTGATACTTATTTCGTCTTGGTATCAAAACAATTTGCACTAGCACTTAACTCACAACCAACTTGGGTGCCCCCAACATGGCTAATTGGCTTTCATTACATTTACATACGTTTTTACTGGCATGAAGTAACTTTCCATTAAGTAGCTTTGAACCGCATTGTTTTTCTTGACAAATAATCTCATCTTAAAAAAAAATCAACCACATCATTTAATTGTTGTACCTCGTACTTTTAATAACTCATATTATTTGTTGTGTAGGTTATAGGTGTTGCTATGATTAAGATTAAACTTTAGTTAAACGTAGTTAGTTTTCTTTAAGTTTGTTTTTGCTTTAATGGTGGCAGTTATGTTGTAGTAACAGCTGCTAGACAAAACAATTCTGTGGAAAGCTTGATGTTCACTTTTCACATAAGCATACTCATTACTGCCGTACTTTGAGCTTCCTTGTCTTGAAGGAGTACAAAAAGTTTTTGAAAGGCTTTCTGAGACTCAAAACATTATATTTCCAGGTAAATGAAGATTTTCATTTTAGTTCAGTAAAGGTGATGGTTGGCGCTTTATAGCACATTAAAAATAATTGTAAGAGTAAATTTTAGATGGCATGTGTAGTACAAAATTGTTCTATTGTTAGCGACTTGTACAAAAAGTACATTCATAGTCATTTCATGTGATACATATATGTTTAATAATATAAAAATGACCAAAATCAAAAATAGCAGTTTTATTTATGAACGACACCCACAGTCGATTTCAGCTTTGGAAATGCAAGAACATTTAGGAATAGCAGCTTTGAGGATGCTGTTTTTAAAAATAAACTTAGATAAGACAGTGTACATAACGTTTGCACAAAAAGTAAAGGTATGTGAAGCTTCGAACCGAACCAGAACTCGACCTTTCGGTTCCACAAATTGTACACACTGAGCGATGTTAAAGTAGTTCAAAGTTCTAAATAAGTATCTCTCCAGAAGTAGCGAAGTTTTAACCCAGTAGTGGCGCTTTAAACTCTGCATCGGTCCCATCGAGTCAGTAGCGTAATTTGGGGAGATTTCATAAATGTCTATTTTTAACAGTTGGTGGGACACATTTGAGACCTGACAGAGCCATTTAACAATCACAGATTTAATTTTTTTATGTATCCGAGCATCGCAACACCTTTTTTGGTTGCAACTTTATGATTGCAGTTCAAAAGCGATCTGTAATGTAATTTTTCAGAATTTATGAGGTTAATTGCAGATCGCCTTGTGGAAATACTAGGTTGAACATGCTTTATTTCACAATGAGCCAAAACAGTTAAGTATTCTCAACCAGTACAAAGTTAAAATTTCATGTGGTTATTATAATACCTATCATGCTCAACTTTAACCCCCCTCAATCTAAAAGACTGTTAAAACTGCCTAGATAATACCAAACGACAAAAAGCATATATAACTAAGATTAGCTATAGATGTAGAAATCTAAAAAAGTTTTCAATATAGCTCTTTGTATTTTTGATTCAATGTTGGCACATCTTCAAAACTAACATCAGCACTGGGAGGCATGTTCACCCAATCAACCTGCAAATTTTGTGGAACCACTGCTCTACACACCAAATGTTATATGCTACAATTTACCTAAATTTTGTATTTAGGGAAATCATGTATGAACGTTGAATAATTTTGGTTACAAAGTGTTAAAAAATAGAGACTGTATACAACCAACTAACAATTTAATAAATTGTCAACCCTGGCCCATTTCTACCCTAATATAGGGACAAAGTATGTAAGGCTAGGGCTGACAATTTATTAAATTGTTAGTTGGTTGTATACAGTCTCTATTCTTTAACACTTTGTGTTATTTGGAGCTGGCGTGACAACATACTACTTGGTTCCGCAACTATGTGGTGACACACACACCACTCACTTAGTGTTGAAAGGCTGGCTACTATAGCCATATTACTTTATAGGTGTATCTTCGCAGCAATTAGTATGCCGTACTGACGAGCTCTAATTAGAGCGAAACCGGTTTGTTTTAATTGTTGTGAGAATGCATCTAGGCTTATAATACACCCTGTACAATGATGATACATTATTCTTTAACTATTTTAAAGTATTAAATGTCGTCTATTGATATTTCGAATTTAAGGTAGCAAAACTCAGCCCACAGCATACGTTTGAAATAACATAAATCAGAGCTAAAAAAACAAGTCATAATATTCTCACAATTATCAAAGATCGCTTAGATAATCACAAGAAAATTTTGTGGAAAGTTTTTTCGGACAGCTCTAGGGGTAACAGATATATATATATATATATATATATATATATATATATATATATATATATATATATATATATATGTATGTATGTGTGTGTGTATCCAACAGATAACTCAAAAAATAATTAACCGATTTGGATGAAACTCGGCAAGTACCCTTCTTTTATTAATGGCTTGGATGAGTTCGTCCGATTTTCCGGAAAAATTTTGAGTTTTCCTGCGAAAAAACAATGAAATTTGGTGGATGTGTTGCCCTGGGAAAGACCTTTTTTTTTTGTTCCCTCAGGGCTCGTCCGCGGCCTTGCCGCCCCGATAGCACCGCAACCCTTGGTTGATTGTGCATAAGGAAAGACCTTACTACATACCAAAATTTAACTTTCTAAGTTTACATATAAATTAAGTTGTTAAAACTTGAAGCATTTTATGAGAATTCACTACCATAATGCACTTGCTGCATACCGAATTTTTTTAAAATCAAACACCTCTTTTTCATCAAAATATAATACATCTTTGTGAGAAAAGAAATTCGGGATGCAGCAAGTGCATTTTGGTAACGAATTTTCATTAAATGCTTTAAATTTCAATAACTCAATTTGCATCTAACTTAAGATTCGTTGGCTAGGAAACAAGTTTTTCCGGGAACATTTTAAGTTTATTTTAGGAAACTTTTTGTACAACAATAAACTTATTTTGATGAAATATGGTACATTGTTTCTGCAGGGCTTTCATTAATTCCTGAACCCCTTGTGACCCGATTCTGTCTCTCTTAGTGGAATTTGATTTTATGAGTTGGCAGTCAAAAAGTAACCAAAAAAACCACTAGACTAGGGACTCTAAAGTTACTAAATTAATTGACAGTTCAGTCCATTGGCGCTCAATTCCCTTTTGACGGTTATTTTGTATGTATATTGTGCATTTTCCAAGTTCGACCAGTGTTTAGCTTCTTCAAATTATTTTATATCTGTTGGACAATAAAAATAAACAGTTTTTATCAAAACTTAGCATTTTCATTGCGTTTTTACGTAAGTTAAAAGTGTAGGTATGTTAAGGTTATTCGACATCACATGAAACGAAGCCCTACCAAATCTGTTCGTCAGTAATCTGCCCAAACAGGTACATATTTGTTACATGTTACAAAATAAACATTCCTAAAACCGTAAACTAGAAGTTTAAATAATCGGACCGCAATTTGTTTACGTACATTACAAAATTTTGATATCTATACAAAATAAAAGTAATATTTTATTACGTTTTTAATTTATTTTTTTAAAAATCAATAACAGTAAACCATACATGAACAGACTTTCTGTTAAAAATACGAAATAATAAATACATTTAAGACATTTACTGTTTCAACTTATTATAATTTTCATATTTTTTATAACACCCCAAAGGAAATATGAGACAACACTGACATCTTAGGGATTTCATTAATTCAGGTTGTACAACTGTTTATGCCGGGTTGCCTAACTTAAGCGGTCACGTGGGGTTCGGGAATTAATGAAAGCCCTGTACTATAATGTAGGTTAAACTGATAATGAAATTTGATACCTGGTTTCATTAAAAAAAGACATATTTGCTATTAAAAACATTTTTATGAAAATTCTTTTCCATAACGCACTTGCCGCGTTCAGACTTCTTTTTAAAGTGCTTCATAAACATAATTGGCAAGTTAATAACAGAGGCTAACAAAACTTACATAGTTCTATAATATTTTATTTTCAATTAACAGGTCTGTCACACAATAAAAATAATACTTGTTTTTTTAGATGTTTTATTGTAAATAATATAAAGATGAGGGAATTCATGTTAAAAACTATAAAAAACTTTATTTCTGAAATAAAACTCGAACATGAAACATGTGGTCTGGCATAATAAAATACCTATAGATATAATTTTACAGAAACATAGAGGTTTCAGAAGAATCTTTTTAGTTACAAACAATGAATTAACAAAACATTTACAATAGCCTAAACTATTCTGAAATTGAGAAATGTAGAGAAGATATACAATTAAAATAAAATTATATAACAGAAAAAGATAATGTAACAGTACAACAATTTTTTAAAATAGTTTGTTTCTACTCAGTCGAATCCTTTGTGAAGTACGTTTTGATGGTGTGGCCTCTGAAACAGAAACATTATGTGATTAAGATCCTGCAAGATTCCATTGTGATTATAAATTTATTTGTCATCTTTTCTATAATAAAAGGATAATAATAATAATAATAATAATAAAAATAATAATTTATTGTGTCAAACAGACCAAGTACAAGACCAAGTACAGGACCAATTACAGGACACTTACAAACTAATTAGCGAGTGAGATTACCATAAATTAACAATAACAAAATATTAATCCAAAAACAAACCTAAAACTACAACATTTCAATAGCCTTATGCAACAATGTACACAAACTGTCGCTAAATATATCATTACGTGAACAAATGATATTGACAGTTTCACACATTACATATATTGGAGATCTTAACATAACAATAGTCCTAGCCTGATTATTATAAAATGACATATGCCGTTCACTCATCCTGGGAACATGGAAATTTATCTGCGCCAATAATTCCGGACAATCAATGACATTGTGTATCAGTTAATATAAAAACTTGATTGAGTCAACTCTTCTTAGCTTACACAAACTGACGAATTCAAAGTGCCCAAGCAAAACAGAATGATCGAACCCCCTCTCCGGATAATGCCCAGTTTCCTTAAACCACAGATATTTTAGGAACCTTCTCTGGACAGATTCGAGTGAGCTTATATGCACATCATAATATGGGCCCCAGACAAGAGATGCATATCGTAACTTGGAAAGAACAAAAGCACAATACAGAGCTTTGAGAGCTCCAAAACATGTAAACGACCCACAGTTCCGCACTATAAATCCCAAAAATGTGGTACACTCGTTTACTATGGTATTTATGTGAATGTCAAACGACAGTTTCTTATCAAAGTGAACCCCCAAGTCCTTCACAGTCTCCACACGATCGACCACCAACCGACCCACAGTATACTCAAACTGAACAGGGAAAGCTTTATGTGTGAAAGTCATGACCTTACATTTACTCACATTTAGTTCTAATCCATTCTGTAAGCACCACTCATAGAGCAAGTCTAGATCTTCCTGCAGTCTAACGCAATCATCCAGCGACGTCCCTCTCATAAGCAGCTTCAAGTCATCTGCATAGAAAAGTCTCAGCACACTTAAATTACTGTCCAAATCATTGATAAATAATAGGAACAATAGCGGCCCCAGATTAGAGCCCTGAGGAACGCCCGAAGTAGCAATGAGCTCAAAGGACCTGAATCCGCCATAGCTAACAAATCGAACACGATCACTAAAATAATCCCCGAAAAGACGTAACATGCTATTGCTGAATCCATACAATGCAAGCCTCCTCAAAAGGACAGAGTGATCGACACGGTCAAAAGCCTTTACAAAACCTGTGTAGACAACATCAATCTGACCCCCAGCATCAATGCCGTCTGAGACCCACTGAGTGAAAACGACCAAGTTTGTGACAGTTGACCTACCCCTCACAAATCCATGTTGACAGGGTGATATCAGTGTTTTCACAGAGTTGTAGATACCCTCGTATAGGACCATCTCGAAGATCTTAGCAAACATGCAGAGTAGAGCTATCGGGCGATAGTTGATGACCAAAGACACATCACCAGTCTTAAATATGGGGCATATACGTGCCAACTTCCAAATCGCAGGAAACCGACCAGTGTTCAAACATAAATTAAATATGTAGCAAAGTGGAACAACTAAAACACCAGCGCAGTCTTTTACAAGGAAAGACGGAATCTGATCTGGGCCAGATGTCATTTTGCTGCTTAATTTTTTTATAGCTCTCCGTATCTCTTCCTCCGTAATTCTAGATAGGTGGACGTAATACTGATTAGGCTTTGAGTCAGACGCATTATTCTGTAAGTCAATTCTGCCGGCTGGTGTATAAACACTACCAAAGAATGCAGCAAACGCATCAACTATTTGTTGTGAGCCAGTTAGCGCATCACCGTTATAATACATCTGACCAGGTATTCTTCTGCGTTTTTTTTAAATCATTTACATATGACCAGAAATTCTTAGGACAGTCAGTGATCGACTGCTGAGTGTCACATAGATACCTCCTATATGCATTGCCAATCTGACGCTTCACCAAAATTCTCAATTCCCTAAACCTTTGCAAATGATAGTCTGAACCACACCTTTTATACTTTAACCAATGCTCATGTTTCAGTTTAATATTGGCTCTAATCTGATCATTATACCATACAGGGTAGTTATATTTACAATTCCTACAGACAGGCACGCATGCATCAAACACCCCATACAGGAAAGACCAATCAACCCCGAGCAGTGCATCATACAATGCAACGTAATTAGCCCTTCTGAAATTATACATCTTCGGTGCTCTACATACATCAAATGACCTAAATGAACTATTCAAAGAAATATCAAACAAGGACGCTGTAGGTCTTCCCTCACCAAATGCGCCCCTTCATGTGAAACTTCACACTTCATATCCGAAAAAACATAATAAGATTATGGATCCTTTTTTTGTTTGTTTTTTATCTCGTTTGTTCATATTATGTAAAATACAGTCACAAACTTTTGATAGTATTACTGAATGTAAGAAGCTGCTGAATTATTTCACTGGGTCACTTGCCAAACCAACAGACCAAAAGCCAGCCAAACTAGTCCCATTTGACGTGGTCATAAGTGACCATCAGGTATGGGATGGAGATAGTGAAAGGCTGACAAACAACTCATCCGTATTGTATACAGACGGGTCTAAACAAATAGAGGGAGCAAAACTGGGAATAAGATGCATCTTTAGACTCGCTAAGTCTATGAAAAACAATTGCCATCGTCCAAGCAGAAATGCTTGCTATAAATCTGTGTACAGGAGTGCATACAAAGACGACTCAGAAATATAGATCTACATCCTGTCAGACAGTATTTAAGACTCTGAAATCCTTCAAAACCGAGTCTAAACTGACCCCGAGCTGCAAAAATCCTTGAAGCAACTGTCTAGGAACAACAAAGCAACTCTGATGTGGGTACCAGCGCATCAACACATTGAAGGACATGAGGAAGCAGATAGCCTGGCAAAAAGGGTAGCAACAACACCATTATCTGGTACATGGCTGCATTTATTCTTTGACAATCTTGCAAGAGCATTTGGCCGATCTGAAGAATTATCTGATGGGACTAGAATTTATAACCTCGACGAAACAGGCAGGAACGTACAAAAATGAAAAAGGTTTTGTTGTCAAAAGAAACCAAGCAAGTCAGTCAGTGCACAAGTGGTGAATGTGTAGTATTGATTACCACCTGTTGTATAATAGGTGCCACTGGAAGTGCTCTACCATCTGTCATGGTATTTCCTTGAAAGAAATTCAGGCAACATATGTTGAATAAGGCACCACCCATTACGTTTTGCAAAAACTTCAGGTTGGATGAATGGGGAGCTGTTTCCATCTGTTATCAAATACTTGAAAAAATATAGCGGATCCATTCAAGAAAATCCTACAGTTTTAGTGTTTAATAATCACGAAAGCCATCTCACCAGAGGAACGATAAATTTAGCAAAAGAGAACGGAGTTACAATTGTCACACTCTCCACAAGCAGCAGCCACAAGCTGCAACCATTGGATATATCAGTTTTCACATCGTTTGAGGTGCATGATAATGCTAGTGTTGATGCATCATTCTAGGAGGTCATTATCTATTTATGATGGTGCTTCTTTATGCAGTTCGGTTACTGAGAGAAACATAAATACCACATCAGTTGTAACAGTTGTGATGCCCCGGCTAAGCAGAGGCCCGACGGATAAGTTGCCAATTCGTCATTCGGGCGCGACCTAAATATTCGAAGTTACATATCCTCGGGCGCCATCGTTATTCCCTATTAAATAGGACGAGGTTAGATCCCCGTGAGGACTTCTGCTAAGGCCCTCGTAGAACACCACAAAGTTACTGTTTCATAACAGCCTTGTCCTAGGGTAACTCGAGTGGAGAAGAAAACTATAGCCAGGGGTCGAAAGTTATTACATCCCGTAGAGTTTACAGGAGGTAAGTAGGCTTTAATTACTTACTCCCGAATAATGGCTGTTTTCCTAGCTTACAAAGTTGGAAGCAGAAATATTATGAAAAGGTAAATCTCAGTTACATACCTCACCTAGTTACAATCCGTCACCGGATTCTAGCTTAAACACACCTATACTAGCGCAAATATCTACAGGCAGTGTAGTGAAACGCAACTAATTTCATAAAATCCTCTAATAATATTTAAAATATCTACAAATGAAAGTGACAACAATAAAAATCCATAAATTATTAAAATCAAAAATTCGCTACATTTCATGCTAATGAAGATAAAACATATCTCAGGTCAGATAACGTTATCTCTGATAAGACATTATTGTATAGTGGAAATGATACAAATACGTTAATATTTAAAAATACAATGATATTCGACTAGAATAATATTTGTGCTATTTATTACAAATAAAGCGTGATATTAGCATTAGCACAGCAATCAACAAGGCATAGCAAAGCAACAGCAAGCGGAAAGCGACATACACATGCATCAAACGGAAAATGGCCCTGCTATAAATTCCGCCTCAGTCGGAGGTGCTACCTTCCCCTGGGCTTTATTCCCGCAATTCCCTTACAATCCAACTCTGCTAGGTGGGTAGGCAAATAGTTCCCACGCTTATAATACCCTAACCTGCTAACTAACGCCACCGGGTAACTTGTCCCCTATAGCTAACAGTGTCATCCAACGGTTACGTACCATTCTGGATTGATCCATGCGTACTTCAAGGACATACGTCCCTCGATGCAAACATAGTCGGCCCAGTACAGCACAAGATGCCAGACACATTAAATACTACACCTTTAATCAGCACTGTCCGTGCTCCCATTTCCCTTATATGGGTAAGAAACGTGACCAGCTTGTCACTCAACTACGCTGGACACTCTAGCTAATCAAACACATTGTCTAGCGAGCACATACCATTCAGAATAGAGCCATGCGTACTTCAAGGACATACGTCCCTCGAAGTAAGCATAGTCCACCCTGTATAGCACGCTATGATTCGCCAACACACCCTAATTCCACTATAATACGGTATGATTATTTACCTGACTCGACCTCCCTTAAATGGGTAAACCGTGACCGGTTTTGTCACTCCTACATACAGTGCACCCTGTATACCTTTAAATCCTAACACACAGTTAATGTTGTAGAACAGCATTAATAAAACACCCAAACATTTATTCCAGTTTGAAATTATACTTCTTCAAGTTTTCCGAAGTATAACTAACCTCGCAAACTATGATAACAGAACACAGTCTTCCTAGACTCTCGTTCTTTACTATTAAATAAATAACACGCTGCTTTTCACTACTACGTAGTACAGCGAAATAAACTTCCCAGTTATTACACCTAACTGACGCTTTTAAAACTAACGTACGACCACCGGAACCTCTTGTCGCGACCACGGGCTGAAGGCATCTTTCCTCGATGTTCCTTTTCTCGGTTCGCTTACTTGCCATGCGCTCCATGACGCACCTAGAATGAATCTCATCGCGCCTGTCAGACCAGCGCTATGCGTTCCATCCTACAAAATCCACGTTCCGCCTGTGGGGACTTTTCATAATCTGAAGTGTTTCTAAAATGAGTCAGATTAATAAATCTGACTCATTTTAGAAACACTTTTTGCTAGGTAATATCCTAGCAAATATCCGTTATTTACACCGCCTAAATGAATTATTCACTATTCAAATAACCGTAATAAATCGGACTTCATTACACAGTGTTGAACTTATTATATCATCATCCGCTGAAACACTTACTTTTGTAGAACTTATACCTGATAAAATTTCTAAAATGGCACCAGCAGCACCTGAAACAACGCTCAGCATAAAATCCCCACCGTAAACTTCCTGGCAAGTTTTTGTAAGTCCTGAAGCATTCAAATGATACCCAAAAGCAGGAAAGAGAAAATTAGAGAATGCCCAGCGCAAAAGAGCCACCAGTTGTATTCCACCAACACTCCAAAAAAAAAAAAAAAACCAGAAACTTGAAATAAAACAAATAGAAAAGAAAAAAATTTGGAGACGCAGCTAGTGTGTTATAGTAGCGAATTTTCATAATAATTATACACTATTATTATATGGCATATTATTAAAGGTAATACTTTAACTTACACAACCCTTGAAGAATTTTTTCGAAAGTGTTGCCATCAATGTCTATTATCAAAAAAATCTTGTAGTCTACCTCCTTTTGAGAAAAATGCCCAAAACTCAATTTTATATGAAGCTCAAGAACTAAATTTTGCTATATCTGTAGATAGTGTAAGTCTCTATTGAAAGAAACTTGTATTAGAAACTTCATTAAAGTTATCCAAAAGATTTCGAGAAAGAAATGTAATTCATATTTAGAAAAGTTAAGTATCTGCCAAATTAGAAACGTAGCAGTTATTTTTCCTTATTAATCGCCAGTATGATTTCGTTTTAGTCAACCTAACCAAACTGGTTTTTTCAATTTCAACAATAACAAAATGTCTGCTGAAAATTATAATTTCAGACTCAAAGGTGACAAACTTATGCAGGCGTTTTAAACAAAAATGAGATCTTGTTCAAAACATATGAAATCTGTGCACTATTGTTTCTCCAAATGGCAAAATAAAACATACATTCATCGAGCTGGATTTGATCATTCAACCTTCTGCGCAGCAGCACAGCAGGCTTCCAATATGCTATCTGGTAATATGTCAACTAACGTTTTATCTACATGGTACTTGACACAGGCATCATGCCCGGGGTAGTATATGAAAAGTATACGTAACAATTAATTACATAATTAGTAGAATTGCTATTGAAACACATTCAAGGGTTGTTTCGGTCTTAAATAACATCTTATGTTTAAGTTTAAAGGTGAAAGAAACTATTTTGGAATCATTTTTATAGACTTGACTTGATTTTGTTTACATTTCTACTATATATGCGACAGCATAATATAGCTATGCTGCACTAAAACTGTATTTGCGGCCGTTCATAAAGCTACAAATATAGTGTATTTTAATAATTGATTGAATCCCCCAGTTGAATAACAATCACTTGGCAAATTTTTAATTTCATGTCATCCGTCATTTTCCATAATTGCGATTTTCCACTGGAAAAACTTGAGCATAAAGCCTGATTAATGAACTCGACCTCGGTTTTCGCCCAAACAAGATTTTTGCCAAGTTTGATTGAAATCAGTTTAGTATTTTTTGAGTTATCGCTCAGATAAATTTGTTGGCCTACCTTTTGAACTGCATATCACAAGGGGTCTCGAGGCCATTTTTAAGGAAACTGATCGCAGAAAGATAAAGATAAAGCCACTGAAATGTCAGGTATCTATGAGATCAGTTGTAAAGACTGTAATCGTAAATACATTGGGCAGACTAAAGAGAAACATTGAGACTAGATTCAGGGAACATCTGGCACAGCTGAGATACGGTAGTGTAGACAAGTCATGCGTGGCACAACATATTTGGGATAACTACCACAAAGATGAAGAAAATCTGAAACTTATCAAAAATGTTAGACAATCAGCGAAGCTAGGTGCGTATGAGAGTATTGATATTTCTAAGGCAATAAAAAACAAAAGTTCCACTGATTTATAGGCCTTTGTTGGCGCTCTGTCTTTGATACAGATAAATATTCTGAAACTTGGCAAGAAAAGTTATAACGGAAGTTCAAAAACCTCGTACAACAAATAAAGTACAGTACACAGAAAATTTGACTGCGATTTCATCTCCCTCTTGGTATCAGTATTTATCTAAGACTAAGTATAAAAGGCGATGTTTAGTAGTAAGCAGTTTATAATTTTTCATCCTCTGATGACGCTAACTTTGTTAGTGAAACGATCGCCAGGTCTCTAAAAAGACGTGTTGTAGTCACTTGGGTTCTCCAAGTGTACTTATCAATGCTCATCACAGATTCTAATCTTTGTTACCTCCTTCAAATAAAATAACTTTTTCCATCAATATGATGCAAAGTATTATGCAGTAAGCGGAAAAGCTGAGGTCACCATTAGCTGTTGAACTTTAACCTAATGTATCTATCAGATTTTATTATTTGCAAGATGAGAAAGACTGGTAGGGTCACAAGATGTTAAGAAATGAAGCTTACTACTTACCTAGTTCTGAGTTGTTCTGTCAGAGGTCCCATATTCATTGGATCCCCTGATCAGAACCTGGTTACTTTAAGTTATAGATATCTCGGAAAAAGTTAGTCAGAATTATTTGTTACATTGCCGTCAAATATGAGAAATATTGGTGAGGAATTACTTTTCAATTAAACAGATAGGTTAATGTAACAATAATATTGAATTTATTCATATAAATTAATTTGGAATAGCAAGTAAAATTAAATAAACATGGTTGGTAAATCTCAAATAAACATTAATCGCACACAAATAGAATTCAAATAAACAGCAAGAACTTCAAGAAATGAAATTATCATTTCACATACATATGACAAAATAATAAGATAAAGATGGTTGTATGTCACTAAAATATTGACATTAGCTACTTGGGGTATATTAAAAATCAAATGCTGTATTTTACAGCTCAAAAGCAAACACAAATTATTAGGTAAATTACTTGATGTTTGTCAATCAATTCGGTTAGTTTTTCAATTAGTTAACTGGCCAGTTCCTTGAGTGAGGTTCCATAAAAAAATATTCCTAAGTGAAATTTCTACATTAATTACTGAAAATGAAAGATATTAAAAAGAATGTATAGGTTAGATATTTTACAGACGAAATTTGCTAATTACAATCTCAAGAAATATGTATTTAAATTCACAAAATTGACAAAACTCTAAGATTAAACAGGAAATTTACAGTTATCCTTACAGTACCTTGCTGACACTGTTTAAGTTCAAGTTTGACTATGTTATTTTGAAAGTTCAAATTGTAAGGGTTCAAATATTAGATTGCTGCTTGAGATATTCTGCTGGTTTATAGAGATAGGATTTATTTTGACTCACCAAGTCCTCATGCATTGAGTTACCTGATGACCCCATGAAGATGCTTTCCAACTGGGATCAGCTATCAGTGCCTGACACAGGTTCACAGACTCCAATAAGAGAGGGAAAGCGGGAGAAAATGAGTGGTACTTCTCATCAATGGTTATATCTCAGGTGGCTTTTGTTGTTCTAAAGTTGGGTGAGACAATTTATCCCTTATGTCGATACGCTGAATTAATTTGACGGAAACTTTTTCAAACAACAATTAAAACGCAAATTGGTTCAAATAAATATTCACTGCCAATTGACTTAAAATTCGGTGATACTCAGGAACTCTTTATGATTAATGTAAGAAATGTCTCAGGCCGGGAACAAAGAACCACAACTTAACTTGCGTTTTTATGCCAAACATGACATTTGTTCAAACTCAAAAACCGCTAAAATGACTTTAACAATCACTGACAATTATTATTAGATAGTATAGATAACAGAAAGGGGTTTATCACCCCTTTTTAAGATAATTCTTAGCCAGCGCAACTAAAAGGTGTTCACACGCCAACGTGCCAGCTCCGACTCCCCCGAGCTAATGTCTGTTTCTCTTGAGATTCAAATTCCCTTTTCCTTAACACCTAGGTCCCTCGCCTATACTTCAGGACCTTCAAGGTTAATTTCATGACAGAGTTCCAGATACATTCTCGGCTCCCCCTTAACATTGAAAATGAACTCGTACCTTACCTAACAAATTTTCAATAAGATGAAGTAATAATTTGTTCTAGAACATTCACAACAGATATTTTGTTTACTTAAACGCCCTTCCAGGAAAATGCGACACATTATTTACTAACAAAACTATATTGCGTCTTTAGATATTTGAATTTCAACGTACACATTTAAAATGCAGTACGGTGTTCAGGGTAGTTAAACATTGGCGACTTTTCATCAAGTAATTTTTGAAATACAAAACTTGAAGTATTTAAAAAAGACAGGGTTTTTTGGTCATTATTTAGATGCTTGGGGGCTTTCTAAGTGTTTTTAAACCAGTAATGATTCCAGGTAGAGGGTGAATCGTTATCTTTACTTAGTGTATATGTGATGTGTTTCATTAAACCACGATTGTCTAATAACCAGGTAACTTATACTATAGCAAGGAGAAACTACTTCATCGGAAATTAGACATAGTCCCGAAAATAGGCAGACATTAAAGAAACAAAATAGGAACATTTAAATACTACAAAACTCACCTGGTGGAGTGAAGTCAATCAAGTTGACCGAGTTCTGGTTATTTTCTAAATTGGCATCTCCATCGTCTATTTGTACTGCATCATTAAATAAGACACTCTTATTCAATTTAATTGTTGATCTGTTGCTATTGGATTTCAATATACTCTTGCCAGGAGTCATACCCTGAAGTATTACATATATTAATTTCACAAAAACAATATAAAACAACATTAAATTAATTTTGGATAATATTGCTGCTATATAAGATTACATATTGGTGGAGGATACAATTTATAACATTACTTTGAAAATAATTATGATTAAAGCTAGTAGGGCAAAGGTGCGGAATGAGGGTAGGACCAGTTAGTAAATTTCTCCATTGTCAAACAAGAGTTTACTTTTGAAATAGGTAACACCACCTGCTGGAACATTTTTGAACGTGTGCATGAAATTTCGTGACTATTAACTGCAAAAGTGGTTTGTTACAAGACTAATTGTAATTTCATCTCAAATTACACTGTCTAATATATTTTTTTGGTGCTATATGAGAACAGTTTTTAGCTTCACAGTTTCTGAATTGTATCTATATTATTTATTTATTTAAATAAATTAACAGGCACCTAAACCCAATTACTAATGTAAACAAAATTAAACGAATGAAAGCCTAATAGCTAAAATAACAAAAAGTAAAAGAAAAGTGTAAATTAAAAGTTATGAATGTGTCTGCTGTAGCCATTATGAAGATGACACGACAGGGGATTTGATTAAAATTTTCGTTCTTGGGACAGGAAGAGCAAATGTATTTGCTTTTCGAGTATCATAGTGTGAGGATCTTGTATGGATATATCGGAAAGAAGTCGAGGACAGTCGATGCTATTATGGATGAGTTTATGCAGAAAAGACAATGCTTGTATTATTCGTCTTTTCTCTAGAGTCGAACTAAAGTCTATCTTATAACGAACTGAGGGGCAGACCCCTTTCTGGATAATGGGTTTCAGCAAAGAAAAATAAATACTTCAGGAATTTACCTTGTACAGACTCCAAGAGAGTTATATAAACAAGAGTAGACGGAGACCAGCATATTCCAATCTTGACCTCTCAAAGGAGTTATACAAGATGATTAAAGTAGCATCTGCAGGAAATAATTTGCTGTTACGGATTACAAAACCCAGTCATTTCACCGATGTTGACTATATATTACGAACGTGCTGACTGAACCTAAGCTGAGAATCAAAGGTTACTCCCCAGTCTAGAATAGTTCAGACATGACAAATAGTGGTATTATTTTCATGGTAGTTAAATTCAAGTGGTACGGATTTATTAGGGAAAGACCTGACTTTTTACATTTGGAGATATTAATGTGTTAGGCCATTATTAAGACACCAGGCGTTAATAAGATTAATGTTTTTCTGGGAAGTTGACAGCTGTTAGAATTTACAGGAAGATATATTTTTAAATCGTCGGCATAGAATAAATTTGGAACAGAGATTATGCTGTCAAGATCATTGATGAATATACTGAAAAGTAGAGGGCCTAGAATTGAGCCTTGAGGCCCCCAGATAATATATCAAACCTATAAGAATGAGACCCAGCATAGAAGACATAGAAAGGAAACATTCAAAGAAAGAGAACAAGGAATCAGAGGCCAAAATTACTCAGTTTATTCAAAAGTAGCACATGTGGAATGTAATCAAAAGCCTTGCTAATGTCGAAATATCGTCAACCTGAATGTTCTTGTCAAGGAAATTAGATACATACTGAGTAAAGATACAGAGGTTAGTAACCTTGGAACCATTTTTCTTAGAAACGCAACTTAACTTTAAGGTTATGACGTTTGAATTTTTAAAACAATTTATTTACTACTTTAAACAATCAACACTTAAATACTTAATACAAAAATGAATAATATAAAATAATGACAAGGTAACGATCAACATACATGTGATCTAAAGTCTAGCATGTGATGTGCAGAGTCTTAACTACTCGGAACAAGAATGAACGGTAGTATCCTTGTGAGCAGCCTATTTATATACTACACTCTAGGCGTGGCACTATTGTCTCTGGGTGTAACAAAGGATCTGCTGATGTAGATTCTCACGAGTGATATTCCGTCCAACTTGCTAGTCTGAGCCTGCATACTTGCGGGCTCCTCCAAGTCTACTACTGACTCGACGGTCCTTACTGTGGGAAGGCAAATTTGTAGTATAAAGTCCCATTGTTGGGGCTCCATTTATCTCGCGTGATGACTGGGAGAGATAAATGGATATACATGCGGTGATAAATACCTTTCAGGAGAATATTCAATTTTTTTTTGTGAAATTCGGCATTATTATGACCTGCCTGTAAATTTCAATAAGAGTGTAATCTCCTTTCTTATGTATTAATCTCCTCTCTTATGTATAGGACTGGCCTTAGACTTTTTCGGAGTTGAAGAAATGTTTGGGTTTTTCGGGATTATAAATTAAATGTAAAACAAAGGGGCTCTACAAAGGTATTTAAACAGTTTCAAGAAGCTTGGGATATTATCAGGGCCTTGACGTATTTTAGGTTTAAGTTTCTTAATTGCTAGCTGGATATCAGAAGTATCCAGATTCTGAATATGAAGCACGTTAATATTTATATAGGAACAGAATTCACTTGGCTGGGACAATCACTGACAGAACAACTGTCAGAGAAGAAATCTGCAAAAGCATTCATGCAAGTTTCATGCATGATGAGTTATTATAATAGATTACAGTTCAAAGGATAGTTTTAGGTAATGCAGATTGAAACATTTTATAGACAAGCCGGCTATTGAATTTTTCCCGCCATAGGCAAATCTCAAAAAACTGCCCACAAAAAAATAAAAAATAAAAATAAATAAATTATAAAACCATATTAAGCAGAAAAATAACATCTCATTGCAGTAAGAAAATAATACTACAGATTTACAGAAAAGTGTTTAAGTCATGTCCAATGGCCAACATTGCTAATCCAGTTAAAAAAGGACGAAACAATAGTGAATGAATACATAGCAATGCTAACAGGAAAGGATTACAAAATATTAAATAAGGTTGACATAGAAAATTACACGAGAAGAAATCCAACAGAGAACCATTCTATTATTGATCATATAATATCGAATATAAATTTCAAGATAGAACCTAAATTTACTCTATTTGAGACACATTTAAGGGATCACAGAGCGATCAGATTAGAAATAAAATTACCAGGAAAAATACAAAAAAATGAAAGAAAGACATACAAGATAAGAAAGACAGATTACAAAATACTAAACAGTTTGAAAACCAAACTAAAGGAGAAGATAGATAGCTTTGAACAGCTTCAAGACTTGATACAGAGTGAGATAAAAAATGCAACAACAGAAGAAACAAAGAAATACACAAATTCATCGCATAAAGGGTGGATGACAAGAGAAATTTACAGCAAAATTAAACAGAGAAACAAGGTATATAAAAAAAGGTGAAGAATGATTACAGTGAACAATTAAAAAAAAATTGTAAAGAAACAAATTGAAGCAAGTAAAAAGCAGTACAATACAAATAAAATAAATTCGGCTGATGGAGATATTAAAAAAATAAGGAGAACAATAAATAATTTGAAAACAGGAACAGACACAAAGAAAGTAGATATAAAAGAAATTCCTAAGCGAATTGACGTACTGCAGACAACAACAAGTAGGCAAGATATAGTGAACATTTTGAATAATTACCACACAAATATAGGAAGCACACTCGCGCAGGCAATCACAGGAAGCTGTCTAGAAGCAGCAGAACAAAAAAAGTATGATACCCAAATATCTTTGTATATGAGACCAGTAAATGAAAAAGAGATAATCTCAGTTATAAAAAATTCTGGACGCAGCAAGTGCGTTATGGTAGTGAATTTTCATGAATATGTTTTTAATAACAAATATGTGTTTTTTTAAAGAAAGCAGGCATCAAATTTGGTTACCAGTATAACCTATATAGTAAAAACAATGTGGCATGTTTCATCAAAATAACTTTGTGTGAAAATGTACAAAAATTTCCAAAAGTATACTTAAAGTGTTCCCGAAAAAACACGTTTCTTGGTCAACCTTATAGCTTAATATCAAATTGAGCTATTCAAATATGAAACATTTGATCAAAATTCGCTACCATAACGCACTTGCTGCGTCGAGAATTTCTTTTCTTACAATCATGCATTATATTTCGATGGAAAATGCAAAAATGCAATAACATAAGGCGTGTTTGATTTAAAAAAAAAAAAAGGAAATTTGTATCACCAACGACTTATGGGCCAGCCTGTGATTGTAGAAATATTATTTTAAGATGTAGCTCAAGACACCCTATAATTAATATATACAATTTTTTTCATATCTTATATAATAACAGACATATTGAGCTTTATTGATTTTTTACGAAAATTCGACAAAAATTATATACCATTAAACGATAAACTCTATAGCTAAGGCTACTGCCAAGCATCAGAGAAACAGTCTATTTGAAATGAATTTTCTGCAAATATTTTAGTAAAATGAAGGACAATGACGGTTGAAACTAAGACTTTAGGGTTTGTAAAACATCCTTCTTGAGACATTTTATTTCTATAGCCCGTATTAGATTCAAATTACTTGCCTAAATGTTGCCAATTTTGACATTTTAAATCGCCACTTTGACGTTTTGAGGAAAACCCCAATTTATTTTTCTTTAAATGACTATAACTTTTTTGTCTTTTGAGCTATATAGCTAAATTTTGGTAGGTAGCTTTTAAGGATATATACCTGTGCACCAAATTTGGTTGCCCTTACTTTGTTAATTCCGGAGATATAATTTTTTTTCGAAAGAAAACACAAAATTTTCCGGGAAAACCTGTGCAGATTTTCCTGGCTAACGAACCCATCCAAGCCATTTGAAAAAGGAATTTTTTCACCAAATTTAATCAAAATCGGCCCATTATTTTTTGAGTCATCGGTGTGATACACACACACACACACATATATATATATATATATATATATATATATATATATATATATATATATATATATATATATATATATATATATATATATATATATATATATATATATATATATATATATACATATATATATATATATATATATAAACATATAAAAATTGAAACTGACCCCGGATATGTTTTCTGGGAAGCCTAATTAGCGCTCATTTGAAGAAATTTTTTCAAAATTTAAAAGTCGGGATCTCCACATTAGTGAATTTTTTTTAAGAAAATTCACTAAAACCTTAAAACATATGCGTCACCAGGCCATGATGGAATAAAACCAATCTACATAAAAAAATTAGCCCATATACTGGCACCGATAATAGTAAAATTGGTAAATCAGCACATCAAAGATGGACACTTCCCTGAAGAACTCAAAGTAGCTAGAAACACACCAATTTTTGAAGAAGGAAGTAAATTTATGCTAAATAACTACAGGTTCATATCTAACCTCACGGTATTTAGCAAGATTTTTGAGAAAGTTATACATACAAGACTAACAGACTACATAGAAAGTATTGGACTCATAACAAACTGTCAACATGGTTTCCAAAAACAAAAATCTACAACTGCAATGTTAAACTTAATGAACTATCTGCAGAGTGCTTTGGACAGAGGGGAATGCATAACAGGTCAGATCCTGGATTACCATAAAGCCCTTGTCACTATAGACATCGAAATAATGAATGCTAAACTTGAAAATATGGGAATAACAGGGAACATGTTGAAGCTGCTAAAAAGTTATCTACAAAATAGAAAGCACTACACACAAATAGATGTGAAAATTGAACGAACTCACATGACCTGTGACGTTCCTCAAGGGTCCATTCTAGGACCATACCTGTATATACTATACATAAACGAACTGAGCCTATACAAATTGAATGGGAAGCAGATGATGTATGCAGATGACTTGGCAATTTTCTATGAAAATGTGGACAACAAGAAAACCAAATCTGAGATAAATGAAGATCTAGAACTACTAATGAGATGGACAAACACAAATCGTCTAACTATAAATGAAGAGAAATGCTACTTAATCCACATACAGAAAACCACTAAACGACACCAAATGAATATTACAATTAAAGGAAGAAGCATAAAAAAAGTAGACAGTGTAAAATATCTAGGCCGAAACATTGATAAAAACTTAAAATGAACTGAACACATAAATTAACTAAAATTGCAATGGCTTATAAAATCAAAAACTGTCTCCCAAAATGACAGAAGATAATGTTGTACGAGGCATATTTAAAGAGTAAATTGATGTACATGATACCTTTCTGGGGAACTGGCAATAAAACAGATATATCTAGTATACAAAGGATACAAAATAAAATCCTAAAATTAATATATGATCTGAATTATTGGACCCCAACAAATGAAGTTTTCAGAAAAACTAAACAATTAGAGATTGCAGAACTAACAAATCATGAAACAATGAAAATCATCCATAAACTAAGACAGGGAGAAATAAATGAACCAGAACTGCAAATGAGACACAGCAACGAAGTACACAGTTATGGTACAAGGAGACATTTATACATAAAAACAGAGGCTGCAAGAACAAACACAGGACAAAAAAGGATACTATTTAATGGTGTAAAACTATACAATGAAATACCTGAAGAAATGAAAAGATTAAAAACAAACAAATGGAAAAGTGAGATAAAGAAGTACTTGCTGAACAAGAGAACACTATGATAATAGAGACATTAATGTAGTATTGAAAACTAGTCCCAATTACACATGTTAAATTTATGTTTTTTTATTATGTTGTCAGACATAACCCTTAAAGGGTTTTTATGATGTATTATTAAACTGAATTAAAAAAAAAAAACAAAAAAAAAACAAAGTTAGACGATTTTGAGTAGACATTAGAGGTGTGCGAAGCTGTGCAATTTCGAACTGAACCCGAACTCGAACTAAACCTTCGGTTCGAAAAATTGATTGTGCCGACCATGTTAAAGTAGTTCGAAGTATGAAATACATAATCCTCCAAAATAGTTTAAAGCACGTTCAAACATACCTCCAAATTGAACATTACAGACATTGAAAGTTGCCAAAGGTAGTGCGGCGGCCCTGTTAACTCGATAGGGACACTTTAAACTCTGTATCGGCTCCATCGAGTCGGTTGCGTAATTTGGGGAGATTTCACTAATGTATATTTAAGAACCATGCCTACTAGAGGTATGCGAAGCTATGTTTTTCTCCAACTGAACTATGCATGAATCCAAGCAAATATGTTGCTTCGAACCTCTGAAATAGTATGTCTAAGGTTCGCACTTCAAACTCGAACATCGAACTAACCAAAATTCTTCAATATTCGTATATCATTTCCTTAAATACAAAATTGAGGTATATTGTAGCATACAATATTTGGTACGTAAAAGATACCTATTCTTTTTATAAAAAGCAAAGGTTCGACGAAATTTCAAGTTGATTGGGTGAAAATGGATTCACAAAAAATTATATTGAAAACTTTTTTAGATTTCTACATCTATAGCTAATCACAGTTATATATACTTTTTGTGGTTTGGCATTATCCAGGCAATTTTAACAGTCTTTTAGATTGACGGGTTTAAAGTTTAGCATATAATAGCCACTTGATATTTAATTTTGATTTAGCTCATTGTGAAATAAAAGCATGTTCAACCTAGTATTTACGGAAGGTAGTCTGCATAAATTTTGAAAAATTACAATACTAGAGGTGTGCGAAGCTTCGAAATTTCGAACCGAACTCGAACCGAACTTTTGGTTCGAAAATATGTTCGCACTAGCGATGTTGAAGTAGTTTGAAGTTCGAAATATGCAATTCTTCAATATAGTTCGAACTTCGTTGATCAAAAATACTGTAACTTGACAGACATTGAATGTTGCCAAAGGTAGCGAAGTTGCGGCCCCTTTAACTCGGTAGCGACGCTTTAAACTCGTTATCGGTCTCATTGAGTCGATAGCGTAATTTCAGGAGATTTCACTCGTGCATATTTTTGATAGTAGGTGGGACACATTGAGACATAACGGAGCCATTTAGCAACCACAGAAATATTTTTCTTATATATCCAAGCCTCCAAACACCTTTTTCAGTAACAACATTATGATGGCAATGTTCGAAGGCGATCAGTAAAGTAAATTTTCAGAATTTGAGGATAATTGCAGATTGCCTTTGGAAAACACTGGTTTCAACATGCTTTATTTCACAGTGAGCCAAAACAGTTACATATTCACAATCAGCAGACAGTTCAAACTTGTAAGTGGTTATTTTTAACTGACTTCAAAAAAGGAGGAGGTTCTCAATTCGACTGCAGTTTTTTTAATCTGTAGTACCTCAGAACTTTTTTCTAGGTAAACCGATTGTGATGATCCTTTTTTTTTTATTTGAAAGCTGGTGCTTCTCATGTCGTGCCAAATAAATTTGATGAAGAACTGACCAGTAGTTTTTGAGTTATTCTTAATGAAGTTGGTTTCCTATTTTTTAACATTTTTATTGTTATATACCTATCATGCTCACTTTGAACCCTCTCAATCTGTTTGCTAAAACTGCCCAGTCAATACCAAACAACAACATATTTTTAAGTGAGCTTATCTATAGATCTAGAAATCTAAAAAAGTTTAAAATATTTTTTGTTTTTGTGGTTTTGATTTAACATTGACCCATCTCCACAACGATCAGCACCGGAAGGCATTTTCACCCAATCAAGCTGCAAATTTGTCGAACCCTTTATTTTTGTAAAAAGAGTGGGAATCTTTTACATATCAAATATTGTATGTTACAATATTCCTAAATTTGGTATTTAAGGAAATGATATATGAACACTGAAGAATTTTGGGTAGTTCGATGTTCGATTTTGAATTTCTAAGAAGTTCGAAGTTCGACTGTGAACCTTAGACATACTATTTCAGAGGTTCGAAGTTCGAGGCAACATATTTGCTTGGGTTCATTTATAGTTCGGTTCGAACAAAACATGGGTTCACACAACTCTATACAATACCAATCGCTTTTGAACGCTGTCTTCATAATGTTCTAACCAAAAAAGGCGTTGGGATGCTAGGATACATAAAAAATGAAATCTGTGATTGCTAAATGGCTCTGTCAGCTCTCAATGATGTAAGCCGGGCTACCTGCTTAAGTTTTGGGCTAGTGTCCCAGAGGAGAGCTATGATTAGGGGCCAGCCTATATAGCGCATAGGCACCGCTAAATAGGGGGCCTTTTTAAGTGGGAATTGAAATTGCGGGACAGTCCATGTAGGGACTAGATACCACGTAATAATGTTGTTATTTGTTTGACGTTTGTAATTACAGGACAGCCTATATACAATACATAAATTAACTAGCTTAATATTTGGTTAAATTGAAACAATGCCGGTATGTATGAAAATACATTTATATCATTGCAACATTGAGTTATTTTAATATGAGCAAATTACAGGCCAAAGACCGTTATATTTTACCGAGCTATGTTGCAACACGATACTTGGGAGTCATAAAAAAGCGCACGACCAAGTTTACATGTTGCGAAGATCCGTGACCAAAAATGCTGACTGAGGGGCTAAAGTCCGAGTGTTAACTTTGCGAAGTCAAAGAAAAAGGAGAGTTGGCTTTGGAGAAAGGAAGGCAGAACAGAGGCAGTGAAGCGTGGAACTCGGGGTTAGGCGGTCAAAGCCAGAGAGCTAGTGAAAATACGGTATTCAGTTATAGATCTATTACGGGAAGTAATCTTCTGATTATTTCGAAGTACATTACTTAATCGTTATTGACCGCTATCTCGTTAAACCTACCAGAGAAGAGAGGCTGGGGTACCTTACAAGGTCGGTATTGTCCTTCTTACTGAAATATCGAACCCAAGGGGTAAGTGTTAGATATAATTATTTTCTTGTCAAGGATAATAAGCAAACCAAGACATATATGGTGGTTGTACCGGAGGGTTTTATCATGAGCATAATCAAATCTAAACTAGGCCAGAAATTATCAATTTTTGTTGCACATTTTTTTAAATCTAACTGTACGGGGGAGTAAATTTATGTCCAAGGGACAATTATAGTAGTTTAGTCAAGGGATTTGGAATAAGAATAGTAGTTGATAGGTCTAGGAAATTTAAGCACAACTAGAAAGGGGAAGTCAACCACTGAAAAGGTATACCACAGGGCGATTATGTGGATAGTTAATTAAATATAGGCTAATATTTTATCAGTTCTAATTCTGCTCATAATTTTGAAGACAAGCAGGGTCTTGTAAATTATTAAAGCGGTCAATAAATAAATTAAATATAGGCTAATATTTTATCAGTTCTAATTTTGCTCATAATTTTGAAGACAAGCCGGGCCTTGTAAATTATTGAAGGGGTAAATAAATCCATTGTTCTTTTAAGGCGCCCTTTGCGCAAGAATTGACGCTTCCTTCCAAGGGGGCACAATAGAGTAAAGTCATATTATTAAATATTGTACTTTTAAGGTCTCCATTTCGTTTTTTGTCAAATCGGGTGTGTTGAATTCATTTAATTTATATTAAATTAGTTTTTTTATAAACAAACGAATGAATTTGATTTCTAGATATAGTAAACCAACCACCCTATATTTCAAGCAATATTGAAACCTCGTACGAGGGCGACAAAAAGTGGTCGCAGGGTATATGATACTGTAGGTGTATAGTAAAATTGGGGCTTTTAATTAAACATCCCCATGCTCTACAGTATTCATTCCAATAATCCATTTTCTTAGGTCAGTTAAGGCTGATTAAACCTAAATAAATTTAAGAAGGGCGAGTGCCCCATTACAATGTGTAATTTTTTATTATTTTTAGTTTAGAAAAAGTTATTTTGCCGACAGCAACAGTTATGGGCAGCGTTAGCAAAATTCTTAAAGGAATGCTTTAATTTGGCCTGATGTTAAGGGAGGTAATGAGTTTAAGAACGTTAACTGGATTTTATTTCTTTTCTAAAACTGAAGAAACAAGGTCTATTTCATCAGCCCATTCTAAATCGTTAAGATCGGATCACTCACCATCTGTTAATACGTTTTCCAGATCTTTACAACGCGACAGTAATTCGTACTTTAGATTTGTGAACATCATATAAAAATTCAAAAGGGTCTTTATGACTATTCAGTAGGTTAAATTTCAGCTTCAATGCGCTGCCCGCCTGACCTATATCCGAGAAAAAAATTCTATTTGATATTTCTGTTTTGGATCTTGTGTCTATACGTTCGTCTAAACTTTCATATGAAAAATTTTGTTTTTTAGTCCAAACACGATGACGTGATGTAACCAATTCAAAATTTTTTTTCTATGTCAATTTCGCTGGCTAAATTTTCAGCTTCTAAGAGTTGTCAAAGGATTCATCCGTGCTTAATTCTTTACAAAACACAATAAGGTGCAAATAAATCAGTGACTTGGGATAAATCAAAATCTTTGGATTGCAGTAGCTTACTTATCGGATTAATATGACTCAAAATTTTAGATCAAATGATGATCGAACACAAAAATTTAAATTGTTTTATTGTGGCCAATATATTATCTATTACGGCATTTTCATAAATACTTTATAAAGCATCATGAATATATCCTATTGGAAAAAACAGCAGGTGGTAGTGGAATTTTCCTTTATGTAATAGTAAAGGATTTTTTCACGCCCGAGGAGGTACCACCCCATACATCAAAGGGCCGGTGAAGTCCCAACGGACGTTTCCGGTTCTGGTGTATGAGTCGGTTTCCCTTATAAGCAAAAATGATGATGGCTCCTCCTTGTATAAAATATTCCGGAGGCAAAATACCCCTCCATTCGGATCTCCGGGAGAGGGGTGTACAGGGGGCGCCAACATCAAGATTTAACATATCCTTTTCGAATATATGTGGCCTAAATTCTAACCTGAACTCCGTCCACCATTTCCTCCAGGCTAACAGGCCCCAACTCCTCTTCCTCACCGAAACCCAAATCAGTGCCAAAACAGCCACTAATCACCTTAATTTCCCGGGGTATGAGCTCCTTACTGCCTTTAGATTGCATGGAGGCGTGTGCGCATACGTCCGTAGCAATCTACCCTGCACCAGACTTCCCAATTTAGAAGCTGGAAGAAAAGACATACTATGGATAAAACTCTCTCTCAGGGCTGCAACTAAATTCATCTGTTGCATTTACCGGTCACCTTCTGACAACAACTTTGTCCAGCTCTTTGACTACCTTTCTGAAAAAACCGACTATCTGATTTCTGAATATCCTTCCTACGAGGTAACTATTCTTGGCGACTTCAATGTCCATAATAAGGAATGGCTAGGATCTTCAAAAACCGATCCACAAGGGAGAGCAGCGGAGGCCTTTGCAGTCAGCAATTCTTTGGCCAATATGGTTCAGCAACCTACTTACTTTCCTCTTATCCCAACACACAGCTCAAATCCCTTGGATCTCCTTCTTACTACAAATCCTGAATGCTATAAGATATCAGTCACCGCCCCCTTGGTCGCTCAGACCACGGCATGGTCACTGCTTCCTGTGCAATGCAACCCGAGGTCACACAGTCATCACACCCACGTATCGTTTGGCACTACAACTCCGCAAACTGGGACGAAATGCGGGATTACTTTTCCTCATTTCCATGGGCGTCTGTCTGCTTCTCTCATCCTGACCCCTCTGATATCTCACAAAACGTCACCGAAATTATCCAAGCTGGCATGGAATTATTTATTCCACGTACACAGAAAACCTCTTCAGCCACTCAAAAGCCCTGGTTCTCTAAATCCTGTGACAAGGCCAGACTTGAAAAGGTCAAAGCTCACAAAACGCTTCTACACAATCCCAGTCAAGAAAATCGTCAAGCATTCAACGACGCAAGAAACCGCTATGTCCGCATTCTTTCTGAGGCAAAAAACTCGTTTAATAACCACATCAAAAACAAAGTCCCCTCAAGCTCCAACGGCGGCAAACCCTTCTGGACTCTTGCTAAGTCTATTGGGAATAATTTCTGCAAGAGCACGTTCCCACCTCTTGTCTCAGGTGGTGAAATTGTTTCTACCGCCCTGGGCAAGGCTGAACTTTTTGCTTCGTTGTTCGCCGGAAATTCTACTCTCAACCCACCTCCAAATGCTCAACCACCAACAGTCCCCAATGTCGCGCATAAAATGACTGATATCATTTTCAAAACTAAAAAGGTACGAAAGATGCTCTCTTCTCTTAATACCAGGAAAGCCTCTGGCCTTGACGAGATCCCAGCAATTGTTCTCAAAAAATGCGCACCAGAACTTGCTCCTGTCCTGACTCGTCTGTTTCAGATATCTTACAATAAAGGCATATTCCCTAGTAACTGGAAAACTGCTCGAGTACAACCCATCCCCAAGAAAGGATCCAAAGCGCTTCCTAGCAACTACAGGCCTATTTCTCTCCTTTCAGTCATCTTTAAAGTGATGGAAAAGTATATAAACACCGAACTACTAAAATTCCTTGAAAAACACAGTCAAATCCACGACAGGCAGTATGGATTCCGTTAGCGTAGATCGACTGCCGACCTCCTTTCCTTTGTCACCCATTCTTGGAACAAGTCTATGGAACAACACGGTGAATCCCAGATTGTTGCTCTAGACATATCCAAAGCATTCGACCAGGTCTGGCACGCAGCGCTGCTTAATAAACTTCCGGCCTATGGCCTACCACCAAAACTTTGTACCTGGACAGCAAATTTCCTCTCCAACAGGAGCATATCTGTTGTTGTGGATGGCCATTCCTCTAAACTGTATCCAATTAATGCAGGAGTTCCTCAAGGTTCAGCTTTAGCCCCTACTTTGTTTCTTCTCCACATCAATGACCTCCTCTCTAGCACATCCAACCCAGTTCACAGTTACGCGGACGACAGCACCCTCCACTCAAACATACAATATTCTAAGCCTGTCTCTTTAGCCCAATTAGATGAGGATCGCAGACTCATGGAGGGTTCTGTCTCCGTAGACCTCCAAAAAATATTAAACTGGGGAAGTAGAAATCTTGTACAATTCAACCCCACCAAAACTAAGTCTTGCTTTCTTTCTCACAAGAGATACAGCAGCCCTAGACCCATCACAATGAACAACCAAGTTATTCAAAGTAATGAGTCCTTTTCTCTTGTTGGCATTTCTGTGGATCGAAATCTTAATTGGCACCAACATGTTACATCAATTGCAGAAGCGGCTGCTAAGAAATTGGGTTTCCTCTTCCGGGCTCGCAAATACTTTTCACCAACTAATCTCTATACCTTATACACTTCACAAATAAGGCCAAACCTCGAATACTGCTCCCACATCTGGGGTGCAGCTGCCACTTCTACACTCGCTACCCTGGACTCCATTCAAAAGAGAGCTATACGTCTCATCGGTGACCCTACCCTCACCCAAAGGCTTCCACCCCTTGCCCACCGACGTGCCGTTGGTTACCTCTCTCTCTTTTATAGATATCTGCATGGGCACTGCTCAGAGGAGCTTTCCTCCATAATTCCCCCACCTGCTGCCCCCAGCAGATCTACCAGGGGAACAGAGCGAATGCACCCTTTTACTGTCCAGGTCACCAGACACATAACATCTTGTTATGCCCGCTCTTTTGTCCCGAGGACTTCCAAGTTGTGGAATTCCTTGCCGGCACATGTTTTTCCTTCTCCTCCGAACCTCCAAACCTTCAAGTCCAGAATTAACAAGCTGCCTCTTACCTCCTTGTCAACACTCACGGTACGATAGTATTTAGGCTGTAAGCCCTCGTGGTGTGTTGTTGACATAAAAAAAAAAAACAAAGGTCTTAGGGAATCCATTCGACTTTCCCAATGAGTGTCAATCAATGGTTTCAATGCAACAGTAGTTAGGTGTAGTAGTTACCTCCAAATAATATTTTGTGATATAGTTAATTACTAAGTTTAATGAATGCTGCAAGGTAGGTAAAATGCTCTGGGCCTAAGGCACTTCGTGGTAAAGCGAGGGCCAAACTGGCTCATCTACAGAGACAAGCTTGCCTGATGATAACGGGAACGATAAGCAACGCACCATCAGCCGCTCTGGAGGTCCTCCTTAATATTCCACCTCTTTACATTTGGCTGGAGAGGGTGGCGAGGTGGACAACGTACAGATTAAAACAAACGCCGACAGCATGCCGAAGGAAGTCAGCTGGGAGGGTCCGGACTCCTCGATGACATTGAGGGTCACGGGATTCTGGGAATGGTCTCAGACTTGATGCCTACAAAGATTAGTAGAGATCTGTCTTTCAAGACCGTCCTCCCGGAAAGGGAGGACTGGGAGCGAAATCAAACGACCCTATTGAGAGCCGATCTCTGCTGGTACTCTGACGGCTCCAAAACCAATATGGGAGTAGGAGCCGGCGCATATGGGGGCAGCACCGATGCTAGACTATCAGCTAGCCTCGGGAAGTACGCAACCATACACCAGGCAGAAGTGTATGCCATCGAGATGTGTGCAAGGGAAAGTATAAAAAAACCAGTGTGCACACAAATCGATAAATATATATGCAGATAGCCAAGCTGCAATAAAGGCTATTGGTTCCTACCGGTGTAATTCAAAAACTGTATGGAGTTGTAAATCTGCCCTTAACGAACTGGGCAGCTGTAATGAGGTGTCGCTGGTCTGGATACCGGATCACTCAGACCATGATGGCAATGTTGCAGCCGACACGCTTGCCAGGAGTGGTGCCCAGAGAGACTTTGTCGGACCAGAACTGGTGCTGGGGATAACATCATGCACAGCAAAACGCACCTTAAAGACCTGGACAGAAAGAATGACAATCCAGTATTGGCAAAATCTTCCAGGATTAGCCCACTCTAAGGCCTTCATAAATGGCCTGTCTGAGTCAGGGGCTAAAAAACTTCTAGAGTTAAACAGACAACAAGGCCTTCATAAATGGCCTGTCTGAGTCAAGGGCTAAAAACTTCTAGAGTTAAACAGACAACAACTGAGTACTCTAGTCGGCCTGTATACAGGACACTGCCGCCTGCGTCATCACATGCACCCCATTGGGGTCGGTCAGGAGACCAAGTGCCGGCTGTGTATGGAGAGTGACGAGACAGCAGAGCACGTACTGTGTTCCTGTCCAGCGGTGGACAGGACTAGATACCTGCTCTTTGGCAAGATAAAGCTTGCTTCGGAAGATCTGGATTAACTTTCGCTCACAAAGATTATCGACCTCTGCAGGAGGCTGGCTTTGTTGGGCAAAATATAGACCATTAGGCGTGAGCCACAATAGACCTTATGGTCGCGGTGGAGGGACCGGTACGGCCCACTCACATACAAACCTAACCCTACCTTAATATGGCACACCAAAAAGTCGATGATAAAAAATTATAAATAGCATTTGAAACTTATTGACGAAAATTCGCTACCTCCAAATAATATTTTGTGATATAGTTAATTACTCAGTTTAATGAATGCTGCAACGTACATAAAATGCTCTGTGGTCGTAACCTTGACTCCTCAGATTTCCCATTTTCAATCAATTATCCCTCAACATTTTTTCATGAAATGCATCTAGAAATACCTAGAAGCCTGTATGGTGCATATCAAAACATAGGAACAGCCTGTCAATTCCTGTTGTATTTAATTTTACTATTCATTTATTTTCTAGATTCAAGTAATCGGGGTATATCTTTTTTTGGTTGTGTTGTGTTTATTAATTTTGTGCTTTAATTTAGACGGTTTTACCGCCCCTTAATTAAATTTTGTCGCCTTGCCTACCGCGTAGGACCGGCCCTGTTTACAGGTTAATTCGGGGTAATGTCGGCTAGCGAACTCCGGGAAATACTGGCCTGGCCAGCCGTCATTATCTGCGCCTAACAAATATTCTGGTTTCGGCTGTCTAGTCTAGGTATTAAAATTTAAAGCTATTTGGAATTTTTTCATATCAAATGCTTTTTACTTTTTAAGCTGCTGAAGGGTACTTGAATTTAATTTTAAAGTAAGTATTTTTTGTAGTTTATTTGACTTATCCTATATTATATGTATGTTCGATTGGATTAAAGGTAGGTAAAGGTAAGATGCTTACTGGCAATTAGGGTATTGCTGACCCTTTTTGCTCATCCAAACTAACCTACCCTCCACCTTGAGCTCGATCTCAACGATGACAGTGATTTGAAAAATCATCCGCCGCCGGTGAGTCTCGAACCGTCGTCCCCCGAGTCCGTATTGGAAAGTCTGAATCGACTTTCCCGCACGGCGGTGCAATTGGATTAATAGGGGTATTATTATTATTATTATTAGAAACTAACCTCAGTCAGTTTTGCAGTTTGTGAAGCTTTCATCATAGTCAGGCCTGGTGACATGCTGGATCTCCGGTTGATTTCCTGCGTAAGTACAGTGGCCAACAAGCTTTTTCTGACGCTCTTACGGGGTGTTTTTCTAGCTGGAGGTGCTATGCCCTTGGGCGACTTCACAACAAAGAATCCACCATCAAAAGTGGCTACTTCAACCTCCACTACAGGAACTTGAATGGTACTCGTTTCATTCTTTTTCCTTCTTGCAGCTGTAAAAATACTCATTAATTTCTAAATGAGTTATGATAGAAGGTATCACTCAAAGATACCAGGGAAGATTAAAATGAAATCTACCTAACCAAGAAAGAAAAGATCTAGAGAAAAAACCAAATTTTATATTTCGACTTATGAATCTTGAACAGTTAACACATTTAGTCAAACACTTCTCCAATAACGTGATAGCTTCCAAAACATGTTACATTTCTCTGTTCAAGTGCGAAATTACCTAAATGTTGTTGTATATTTTCCGTGGATAAAGGAGTGCACTTATTTGATGTTAAATAATAGCTTTATTTTATAAGAACCCAATCATATATATAACAACACAACACGTTATTCATACGACATTTTACATACTTCTACAATTTATATCTACTGACAAATATGACACTACTACCACTGAAATAAACGACCTACTATTTATTATCACTATTATTGAATTGATGTGACAACTGACACAATACTCAACACCCCCCCTCTTCCCCTCAATTCAATAACCCCAGGAGACTCCTAACCTTCTCAAATACAACTTTAACAAGTGATTTAGTTAATATATCAGCTTCTTGTCTTTCAGTACAAACATACTCTAATTTAACAAAGTCCTTCTTTACAATATTCAATACAAAACTGTAATGAACATCAACATGTTTAAGTCTTGTATAATCTTTTGTTTGATTCAACAAATGTATACAACTCTGATTATCTTCAACGATTTTTGTGGGTATCACATTAACTTCACCAAGATCATGCAAGAGCTCTTGAAGCCGCAAACACTCACAGCGATGTATTCTGCCTCTGTGGATGAAAGAGCAACACATCCTTGCTTTCTCGACCCCCAGTGAACCGTGCAGTTATATACTTTGAACACAAATCCACTTGTTAATTTCCTATAACTGATATCACCTGCCCAGCCTGCGTCTGATAATCCCAGCAACACTTCTTGATCATTTCCACTTTTATACACTAATTTTAAATTTCTTGTATGTTTTAGGTACCTAATGACTCTTTTCAGGTGATTCCAGTGTTCATTAGTTGGATCCGATTGAAATCTGCTAAGTAATTTACAGCATAACAGATATCTAACCTTGTCGTTACAGTTAGATACATGAGACATCCCACCAATTCTCTGTATGGTTTAATATTCAAAACTTTCTTCGATTCATCACCAAATTTTAAATTCTTTTCCATTGGCGTAGACACAGGCTTACATTCTGACATATTAAACTTTTGTATTAGTTTATCAATATATGAAGTTTGACCCAATGACAGCATTTTGTTTTCAATATCACGCTCAATGTTTATACCTAACAAATATTTCACTTCCTGTAAATCCTTCATTTCGAATTCTGAAGTTAAACACAACTTTAAGAGTGTCCAAATTTTTCATGCTATCACTTATGATTAATAAATTGTCCACATAGATTAACACATACATTATACTGTTTCCATTTCTTCTTGTAAACAAACACTTGTCACTTTCACTTTTAATGAAATTCATTTTAACCATGAATTTATAACATTTCTCATACCACTCTCTTGATGACTGTTTTAATCCATATGTTTTATTTAATTTACAAACTTTGTTTCCAGTTTGAAAACCAGGTGGTTGTTTCATAAAGATGACTTCTTTTAACTCTCCATTTAAGAAAGCTGTTTTAAAGTCCATTTGATGAATATAATATTTCTTCTAATTAGCTATTGCCAAGAGTGTTTTTAGTGTTACCAGTTTTGCAACTGGTGAAAATGTTTCTGTAAAATCTAAACCTTCTTTCTGCGAGCAACCTTTTGCAACTAACCTTGCTTTGTATCTAGCAATCTTACCATTTTCATCCTCTTTAATGTTGAAAACCCATTTGCGATCAATTGGCTTCCTGTCCTTAGGTAATCCCACCAAAGAGAAAGTTTTGTTTTTATGTAATGCATCCATTTTTTCTGCGACTGCTCCCTTCCACATGTCACAGTCAGGAAATGTTTCAATTTCCTCAATATTACATGGGACTTTCTCACTTTCAACAAATGACTCTGCATTCAATGCGAAAACAGTGTACGACATGTCATAATCATTTTGCCAAACAGGTGGCTTCCTTACTCGTGTATTTTTATCCATCATTACATGATCAGTATGTGCTTCTGACTTCTCTTTCTGTATCTTCAGTCTTGATTCTCTTCTAATTCGTCTTTTGGCACTGGGTCATTTCATACAATAATTTCATGTTCCAAGTTTTCTACAGCATTTTCATAATACTGGATTTCCTCATAAACTGATTTCATATTCATATAGGTTGATGCTTCATCAAAAACTACTTCCAACTGTAACAACACCATTTTCTGGATTCCACAGTCTATATCCATTAGGACAGTACCCTACCTTAATAAGTTTTTGAGATTTAACATCCAGTTTGCTTCTCTTATCAACAGGAACATGCAAATATGCAACCGATCCAAAAACCTTTAATTTACTTACGTCTGGTCTTCTCGAATACCATTTTTCTGCCGGTGTTATGTTTTTGTCTGTGCAGGAGGCTCTGGTTGGGCTCCTATTTGTGAGGTAGGCTGCTGTTCTGATGGCTTCTCCCCACAAATTGTTAGACATACCTACATCAATTATCATAGCCCTTGATTCTGTTGTAGACTGAAAGGCATACTATATTCCATTCTGATTCCATTTTTTTTTTTTACAAAACTGAACTCATTCGAAGTATATTCACCACCATTATCCACACGTAGTTTTGAAATACACATTCCAAATTGATATTCCTTGAATATTTCAAATACCTCACTTTTGTTTTCCATCGGATAAACACTGACAAAATGGGTAAAGTCATCAATGAACGTAACAAAGTATTTATTCCCGTCCCAGGTATGTGGTGTAATTGGTCCACAAACATCCAAGTGAATTAATTCAAGAGGTCTGCTGGACTCTACTTCATTGAGAGGTTGATATGGCAACTGAGTCTGTTTTGCTTCTAGACAACTCTCGCAAAACTTCAATTCCTTGCTATATGTTGCAGGTTTACCACCAATCATATATTTATTAAAGAGTTCCAGTAATGACGTCTTACTCAAATGACCAAATCTACGATGCCAAATCTGAAAGTTATTTTCCACTGCAATATTTGCATATATTGGTCCATGCAACACAAAACTCATCTCATAAAGTTTCTCTTTTCTTACAGCTTTAGCGACAGTCTTGTTTCCAGACAAAATTAATGCACAGCCTTCTTTGAACACAATTGTAAGGCCGTTTTGTTCCAGTTTAGTAACAGACATTAAATTACATTTTAAGTTTGGAACATAAAGTACATTGTTTACCTTGATTATACTTCCATTACTTAACATCTTTATATTTCCTTTCTTGAAAGACGACAAGTTCTCTCCGTTCTTTGCTACAGCTATTTCCACAGGAACAGGTAAATCTTCTAACTCAGTAAAGTATTTTGTTTCATTTACCGTATGTTCAGATGCACCTGAATCCAAATACCATTTGATAGAATTTCCATGTTGCTCTATATTATTATCATTGTTTGCAATGAACCATATTTCACTATCTTCCCTTTCACACAAATTTGCTGATGGACTCCTCCACTTATCTGGCTTAAATTTGTTGGTCTTACATTCACTTCGCTTATGACCGACTTTTCCGCACCTATAGCACTTAAACTTGAATTCCCTTGCAGCAAATGCGGTTGGTGTCTGTACAATACCAGGTTTTACTTCACCCAAATTCTTCCTCTTATTGTATTCGTGCAGTAACCTTGTCTAAACAAAGTCAACCGTTAAGTTGTCTTGATCCATTGTTTCCAATGCAGTCACTACTGCATCATAAGACTTCGGTAGGCTTAACAAATAATGACAGACTACATCAAGCTTATCAATATTTGCACCAGACTCTTTCAACTGTCTAATACATTTATCAAAATTCAACAGATAAATATTCATGTCCTCCGATTCGTCGTACTTGGTAGACAATGATTTTTTCTGAATGTACAGCTGATTTGCGATGCTTTTCAGTTCAAAACATTTTTTTCACCGATGACATCTTTTATATGTTCAAACTGATTATCACAAATGTGGCTGATAATCATTGATTTACATTTCTTTTCGCCTTTCCTCAACTCGTCCTTTATTTTCCCATCTGATTCACTGGAAAGCAGGGTTTAGAGGTCAGATTCAATGAATTTCTGCAAGTTATATTGTTCTAATATGGCACTCAACCTGCACTTCCAAGTACCAAAATTGTTTCCATCAAAAAATGCCAATTTATACCTTTCTTCCTATATTCCGTACTCTGGGCCCATAACCCTGTTGTATATTTTCTGTGGATAAAGGAGTGCACTTATTTGATGTTAAATAATAGCTTTATTTTATAAGAATCCAATCAACTATATAACAACACAACACGTGATTCATATGACATTTTACATACTTCTACAACTTATATCTACTGACAAATATGACACTACAACTACTGAAATAAACGACCTACTATTTATTATCACTATTATTGAATTGACGTGACAACTGACAATACTGGTATCCCCAAAGATGTAAAGGCCGTGGCAGCTCAATTTCATCGCCAGCTCATAGCCCGGATTTTAACTCACTGGACTTTTTTCTTTGGGGGTTACCTTATATTAGTTGTCCACAGTGACATAAACACCCGTGAAGAATTACGGCCACAAAAATTGTGGAAACTGTCAATTTATTTAGGAATACAGGAATACTATGTAAAGTTAGACAATTTCTTCTCAGACATACATCACGAAAACAAATATTTAAAAAACTAATCGGCAGATTTTAAAATTGTAGCTTTGAATAGAGAATCAAAAGGCCTTTCTAAAAAGGTGCCACTCAACATACCTTCCCTATTTAAAGTAAGGGGGTAATAGTTACCCATGCTAGTGGTTAAATGCACAAATTCTGTTAGGGTTAAAAAAGTGACTCGTAAGAAAAATCTATGTGTTTTAGGGTTTTTAGAAATTATCAGTCGTTCTCAGGGAAACCCTGGTGCAACCAATAACAGACATCCATACAGGGTCATTCCTGACGTGTGGCATATTAGATTAGTTTTCAAACTATATGAAATTGAACACTGAAAAATTGCACATCTTGGTTTTCAAAGATACTCTATCAGATTGTGATGGTTTCCAAAATGACAGACCTCCGGTTATACCGGAAACTGCCATGAACTTTGTTATATCAAATGGAACATCCTGTATATTATTACATTTTTGGATTTGTCGTTGATTTTTAAGTTAATTTTGATAAATATTTGCTATACCTAAATTCAATAATTTGAAGAAAAAAAAACCTAACTGTTTTGAAGGTAATAGTTCGTTGTGTAGATTATTTTAAAGAAAACGTTTCACATTATACATTCTATAGTGTGAAATTCTGTGTGCCAGGAAAGTTCTGGTTTTGAGCTACCTCAAATTTTTCTAGACATTTGATGACCTTTGATATGTGCAGTTTGCCATGACAATAATAAAACTATTTGTATCAGTATCAGTACTGGTAACTAAAATGATCAAATTGCTTGCCATTAACGCGAAGACATCCGAAGATTCTGTTTATTACACTTGCAGTAGTTGCCGTCTGAATTTCTTCTGCATCTAACTCTTGGAATGCTGATTTGACCCTTTCCTTCAGTTCTTGTTTTGTCACTACATTTATTTAATAGACTCTACTCATAATTCTTCCCCATCTAGAGAAATATAATGGAGATAAATCCGGTGACCTAGGCCAGATGGTTGTGCCACATTGCTCTTTCCATCTTATCTGTGAACATACTTGCGAGTATACTGCTCACTTCTCGACTGCTATGAGGTGGAGCATCATTGTGTTGGAACCAACAGCTCATGGTTTCTTGCAGGGGCAAATCGTCTAGAGAATTGCTAACTATTGTCCTGACAATTTCAATATACCATTGACTAGTCAACGGTAGGCTAGTTGAAGCTCTATCATAGCACAACTTTTCCTCTTTCAACACACAGAACACATTGAAGCTAAACTGATTTTGGAAGTTTCTTTCTCTTTTGATGTGAGGATTTTTATTTGCCTAGATATGTGCATTTTGTTTGTTGAATATACCTTCTCGGGAGAACTCATCTAATCAAATAATTCTTTTCAAGAAACTGGGATCATCTTGTGTACGAATAAGAATTTCTTCACAAAACTGTATTCTGTAGTCAGCATCTCCAGAATTTAATGGCTGAACTCTCGAATACCGTGAAATTTGTGCTTTTCGAGATTTAGGTAAATGAACAAATTGATTTACACTATTTTCTATAATGTATATGTATAACTGCTGCAGTTTCGCTGAAGTGCTCAGCTTTATCAAATACAAAATAAAAGTAAATTCACTAAAACACTCAATATCAAAATGACTATGGAAACAAACAAAAATCACAAAGAGAAAATATTATAGTTTGTAAAAATTCACTGAAATCCTAACGTAACGTTCAATTACTTACATTAAATTTGTAGTGACTTTTTTAGGAACTGAAAAACTGAAGTTTAATATTCAGTATGAACGCATCCAAATGCATTTGCTCGACCATAGAGTAATAGGTGTTTTGCATTGACATTAATATATTAACCATCAGCTCAAACCTGACACTGGGCATCAATCTTACTGTTTAATTAGAACAAAGCATTGTTTAATATATTTGTAACACATATTATACATACATTTTATCTTTCTGCTCTCCCTCTTTATATGAACTTTAACTATGCCACGTCTCACACTGCTCCGTGCACACAATGTGCTTAAAAAGGGGTACAACGTTTTTTCTTAATTATAACCCTATAATTGAAACTACTGCCAAAGCATCAGAGAAAGCGTCTATTTGAAATTCATTTTCTGCAAATATTTAAGTAAAATGAAGGACAACGACAAGGACGGCTGAAGCTGAAACCTAAGGCTTTATAGAACACACTTCTTATAACATTTCTGTCACATGGCCCATATTAGTTTCAGGTTCTAAATACATATATAGAAAAATATATAATATAATATAAAAATATAGAAAAACTATAAGGCTTATGACTTTTTTTTTCCTTTAACATAGAGATCCAAATTTTGGTGCATGGTTTTATTTTTATGATATAAACCAGCGTACTAAATTTGATTACCATAGCTTTATTATTACCGGAGATATAAAAATTTTCCAAAAGAAAACACAGAATTTTCCAGGAAAAACTAGTCTGCTGTTCCTGGGTAACGAACTTATCCAAGTGACTTGCGAAAGGAAGGTACTCACCAAATTTTATCAAAATCGGCCTATTATTTTTTATTTTTTGAGTTAGCAGTGGTACACAAATATATATATATATATATATATATATATATATATATATATATATATATATATATATATATATATATATATATATATATATATATATATATATATATATATATAGGGTGGCATATTAAAAACGAAACAGACCGATTTGGGTCCAGAATTTTTTTTTAAGAAACGCTGAAACACGTCAATTTTAATATTGAGGGGGACATGTTTTGACATAAAACTCAACCTTGTCACATCAACCCCTTAAGGGTGGTGATAACAACCCTTATATTTTAAATAGGGAACATGGGTCGAGTGTTACATCATTTGAAAGCTTTCTCTTTTCTCAATTCAGCACACAAATTTTTTTGGAAGTTTTATCAACTTTATTCACAGTTGGAGTTGCAAGAACGTATTTCATTCATTGCGATAAAATATGCACTAATTAGTCAATTTTTCGTTAAAAAAAAACTAAAAAACAAAACCAAATGTTCAAAAATGTCTATTCAGTTAAGTAAGTGTTCAAATTATTGACCACCAGCTTCCATACAAAAGTAAAAATTTTGTTCAAAACGAGCTCTGACATTCTGGAGCATTTGTGGATTTATTAGACGGCATTCTTCAACAATGCATCGTCGTAATTCTTCCAGAGACTCCGGTTCTGTTGCGAAAATTATACTCTTTAAATGGCCCCATAGAAAGAAGTCTAAAGGAGTATATATATATATATATATATATATATATATATATATATATATATATATATATATATATATATATATATATATATATATATATAACTTTAAACTGACCACGAATATGTGTTCTAGGGGGCCTAATTAGCGCTCATTTGAAGAAATTTTTTCAAAATTCAAAAGCCGGGATCTCCTCAATAGTGATTTTCTTTAAAGAAAATTCACTAAAACAAGGACAAAATTTTTGAAATCGGAGTGACTAAAATCAATAAAACATATAATGCTAAATTTAAAAAACTATCAAGATTAGGACTGGTTCATTTTCTCGAATTTGGTAATTTCTAAATAAGTTTCGAGTTATATAAATAAAATGCCATAATCTACTTAACATTAATTAATATATTTAATGAAATTTTCATTTTTTAAAACTACTTAAGAAATAGACATTGGAAAACTAAGCCACGTGGCCAGTCTTACGACAAAAGTGAAAAATGTTTGAAAAAACAGATATTCGATTCCAAAATGCAACATTTATTTTTTAACTTTATTTTTATTGGGTCACTTAGTATGTGGTGCATGTATTCGGTTTCAGTTCAGTGTAAATATAAATAAAGTCATAGATTTTTATTGAAACAAACAAACAGCACTACCTAATGCTTGGGTCTCTTCACCGATCTGGCATCGTTGCTCTTCAAACATGACAGTATTCGATTTATGACAAGATCCCTTTTAACGGGACGTTCCAATATTAGAATGCAGCATAATAATGGGATATGCTAGATACTAGTAAATATTGTCCTAGGTAAATATATTTCATATATATCTCCAGTGGTGAATTTTTATTTGTAATAGATCCGGTCTGTACAAAAAAAAATAATAAAAAACTGTAGTAGGAAATTCCGGTTTATGTGAAACAGCAGTACAGGCAAGTTAAGGATAATGCCATTAAATGATGCTACTATTTTGCTGTACTACTAACCATTGTATGCTGCTATGTTGGTGTATTAGGAAATACTTTAATATAATTTTGTTTTTGCGGTGTTATTGCTGTAATAGGAGTTTGTCGGTAAGATGCTTGTAGTGTATGACAGCGTCACGGCATGATTTTGTAAATAATGTGAATTTACTGTACTATGTCTTTCTTTTAGGATAAAGTACGCACCCCCTATATACATATAAAGTCTGAAACTGACCTTGGATTTGGGTTCCAGGGGCCCTAGCTTGCGCTCATTTGAAGAATTTTTTTTGAAATTTGTAAGTCACGATCTCCTCATTATTGAGTTTTTAAAAGAAAATTCACTAAAAATTACAATAATATACAGGCTGTTCCCTATGAAATAACAAAGTTGATAGCAGTTTCCGGTATATCCGGAAGTCAGCCATTTTGGAAACTCTATCCCTATCTGATAGAGTATCTTCTAAAACAGAGATGTGCAAATTTTCAGTGCTCCACTTCATATAGTTTGAGAAATAATCTAATAGGTCACTCACCGTTAATGATCCTGTATATACATATTTTGGCAGTAAAGGTGAATTTTTAAAGTTAATTGATCATACTAAGAAACTCATATATATATATATATATATATATATATATATATATATATATATATATATATATATATATATATATATATATACAGGCTGGGCCAAACTCGATGGCCTATTAGAAGTATTTAGAGCATCAAAAGAGATAGAGATCTGAAATTTGGGTTATTTTTGTAAGTGGTCGCGATCTTTGTTTCGAAAATATTTTTAACAATGCAGTGTTGCCACATCTACCCTAAATAGATACTAACTTTGTTTTTTCAAATGAAACACCCTATATATTATGACATTTTCGGGTCCCCCGGAACATTTGCAAAGTTTTTTATACAAGTTATTTCTCACCTATCTAGAGCCGTTATGGAGATAAAAAAATAATATTTAGGAAATTTGGCAACTTTCATTCCTCAATGAAAAAACGATTATCACCACAACCGACATAGCTAGGATTCTGTATTTATGGTTTCTGTTTGTCAATGGGTTAATATATGATGATATGCTGTGATAAGTCAATTACTGCATACAGGTTGTTCACAAAATGATGGACTTCTGATAGGACATTGAAAGGCAGGTAACTCGGAAATTTCAAATGGAACACCCTGTATTTTATAATGAAATAAGCAAGATTAATTTATTTCCATTCTAAAAGTGCTGGGCGATGTAGTACCTATTCTCAGCGGTTTTCGACTTATAAGCAAAAATAGAAAATATTGCCTTGCCTTGAATAGATTTGTTATAAACAGTAGGCGATGCTTCTAAATTGTCAAGATCGATTGTCAGAATTAAACTGTCAGTTTATAACTCTGTTCGTTATACATATTGTTAGTGATCTTTTATTGGAAATGGCAAATTCATATACAAATGAGCAAATTTTGGACTTGTTCTTCATGCATGGCCAGTGTAACAAGATTATTTCAAGGACATGCAGAAACTTCAACGAAAAGTATCCAGGCATTGTTCCGATGAATGGAAAGAAATTCAAGAGGTTACAAGCCAACTTTTTGAATAACGGTCACATGAGCAATCCAAGACTCCAAATGAAACCTGTTACAGGTAACGATGACAATATAATAATTGTCCTAGCATATTTTTCTGCATTTCCTCATGCATCACTTCATTCCGCCGAGAAAGACTTAGGAATATCCTATAAATCCATAGAAAGAATAATGCATAACTATGGAATGCATAATTATAAATTCATAAGACTTCAAGCCATTGAGCCAACTGATCCGGAAAAACGCGTAAATTTATGTGAAATGATGTTAATTCGTACTCAAGAAGATCCAAATTTTCTGAAGAAAATTATTTGGACGGACGAAACCAAGTTTACTAGAGAAGGCATCTTCAATCGAAGAAATTCACATTACTGGGCAGCGGAAAATCCACACTTCGTTAAAGAGACAGGGTTTCAACATACATTTGAGTTCAATGTCTTTTGCTTGATGATGAACGACCAAATAAAATTTTGCTTTTACGAAGAGAATTTAAATTCGGAAAAACATCTTCAGATATTACGGACCACAGTATCTGACTTCCTCGATGAATTAAATCTTGAGACTCTCCGAGATTGCTGGTATCAGCTAGATGGTTCTCCAGTCCATTGCACAAACCAAGTGACAAATGAACTTGTGGGAATGTTTGAAGATCGTTGGATACGTCGAGGAGGTCCTTGGGTTTGGCCACTGAGGTCACCAGATCTCACCCCACTGGATTTTTATCTTTGGGGTAGAATCAAACAAATTGTTTATCTGACGCCCATTAACACCAAGGAAGAACTCAAAAATAGAGTGTCGAGCGCATTACTATCTCTAGGGGGATGTAAGATAGAAGCAGCAACAACTCATGTTCTGACACAAGTCATAGAATGTTTGATAGTTGAAGGAGGACAATTCAAGCAATTTAATTATTGATGTTCATTTCATTATTTATTTATTTGTGTTTGTTAATTTATTTGTTTGTATGTTTATTTTCGTCTTGTTATTTTATATGAGAATATAGCCAGCTGTCAATGGTGTGATTTTTTAGTGTTGAATAATGAATCAGATTTTAACATAGCAATTGGTTGAGGAACTAAAAATTAGTATTATTTAACACTTTACTTGCAATATTTTCTATTTTTGCTTATAAGTCGAAAACCGCTGAGAATAGGTACCACATCGCCCAGCACTTTTAGAATGGAAATGAATTAATCTTGCTTATTTCATTATAAAATACAGGGTGTTCCATTTGAAATTTCCGAGTTACCTGCCTTTCAATGTCCTATCAGAAGTCCATCATTTTGTAAACACCCTGTATGCAGTAATTGAATTATCACAGTATACCATCATATATTAACCCATTGACAAACAGAAACCATAAATACAGAATCCTAGCTATGTCGGTTGCGGTGATAATCGTTTTTTCATTGAGGAATGAAAGTTGCCAAATTTCCTAAATATTATTTTTTATCTCCATAATGGCTCTAGATAGGTGAGAAATAACTTATATAAAAAACTTTGTAAATGTTCCGGGGGACCTGAAAATGTCATAATATATAGGGTGTTTCATTTGAAAAAACAAAGTTAGTATCTATTTAGGGTAGATGTGGCAACACTGCATTGTTAAAAATATTTTCGAAACAAAGATCGCGACCACTTACAAAAATAACCCAAATTTCAGATCTCTATCACTTTTGATGCTCTAAATACTTCTAATAGGCCATCGAGTTTGGCCCACCCTGTATATATATATATATATATATATATATATATATATATATATATATATATATATATATATATATATATATATATATATATATATATATATATAATCAAATCCTATACCTTTTATCGCATCTCTCAGTGATGAAGTTGCCGCCGCCGCCGCCTTCCTTTGCGGCCTTCCTCTCTTTTTCGCAACCGGTTTCTTCTTTTCCTCCATTATTTCTTCCCAGTTGTTCCTTTTTAGTGTTTCCAGGTATTCGAACCTTTTGTCTACGTCTTGCACTTGCATGTAAATAACTTCCCAAAAACCATGGAGATCTGCACATGTCACTGGCTTTTCTGCATCTTCAGAGTCACACTGGGTAATGTAGCTTCTGAACTGTTGGAATTTCTTCGTCATGAGCAGATTCGACTGACCGATTGCAGTGTTGATCATGTCACACGCGCTCTCGCAGGGAGCCTCTTCTTCCTGGATTGAAAAATAAATAAATTGTGAAAGTCTTTGATAAATGTTTTGTATTTCGTATATTTCGCATTTTTATTATACTCAATATGCAAAGAAACTACAAGCTCTTAAATTTAGAGTCAACACTATACGACCATGACCAAGGTTAAAATATAAATTTAATACCTTATATTTCTCCCATTTCTGGCACATCTGTGTTATACGATCAACTTCATTGTTGACAACTTTTGTGAAATAGACTGCACCAGCTTTTGGGCTGGTGTGATTTGGTGTAGCTCTGTTAATTTCTAACGCTGGGAGACTACCTAAAATATATAAAAACAAAAATAAAATTTAATATATGTTAATTCAGCAAGGCATCCTTTAAATTTGATTCTTATAGACCTTGTACTTCATCTGCAGGTGCAAAAAAAAAACTCTGGACGCAGCAAGTGCGTTATGGCAGTGAAATTTATAAAAATGCTTTGAATATTAAATATGTCTTTTTAATGCAAGCAGTCATCAATTTGGTTACCGGTATAACGTATATAGTAGAAACAATGTGCCATATTTGATCAAAATAACTTATTTTTTGAAAATGTACAAAATTTTTCTGATAATACACTTTAAACGTTGGTTTCCTAGCCAACAAACCTTAGGTTAATAGCAAATTGAGTTATTGAAATTTGAAGCATTTAATGAAAATTTGCTACCAAAATGCACTTACTGCTCATTGATTTCTTTCTTACAAACATATTTCGATAAAAAATGCAATAAAATAAGGCTGTTCGAAAAAAAAAGTAGGGATCACCAACGACTTATGGGCCAGCCAGTGATTGTCAAAATAATTTTATAAGATGCAGCTCAAGATACCCTATAATTGACTTATACAATTTTTTCTCGTCTCTTGTATAATAATAATTATATTGAGCTTTACCGTAGAAACGCGTCACCCTGTATATATGTAAACAGATCAAAACTAAACGTAAACCCAGATATGGATTTCAAGGGGGCCTAGTTTGCGCTCATTTGAAGAAATATTTTTAAAATTCTAAAGCCGCAGTCTCCTCATTGACGAATTTTTTGTACGAAAATTAGCTAAAAATTATGGACCGTTAAACCATAAACTTAACTAAAACTACCGCCAAAGCATCAGAGAGAAAATAACTAACCTGTTGCATATCAGCCCCCTTTGTAAAACTTCGGTCCTTTATATGTGTTGATAAAACATAACAAACACTGTTTAGTCCACCCACTAACATTAATAAAGGAATAATTTGCACTTGTATATAAACATTTCCCAAATAACACAAATAATCTGTCAACTCAAACAGATAAACATATAAACAATCTCATACCATATGATAAACGTCAGTTTACAGCATCTAACAGACCTGCTCAATAATATCAAATGTTCTGTTGCCAGGCAACGACATGCTAGATCTCATATAAGCCAGGTTTGCCATTGTCAATGAAACACGGTGATATTAAAAATAAATGTTTCAAATTTAAATAGCTCAATTGTCTATAAACCTAGAAAGCTGAATTTAGGCACATAGTTAGATCTTTTTTAAAGCAACACGTGCACCAGATTTCATCGAAATATCTTTGTAATTTTCGGAGAAAGAATGTTTTTTTCGAAAGAAAACTGAAAATTTTCCCGGAAAACCTTGTCCGATTTTCCTGGCTAACGAACTCATCCAAGCTATTACTAAAATAAAGGCACTTGCCAAGTTTCATCAAAATCGGTTAATTATTTTTTGAGTTATCGGTTGGACACACACACACACACACACACACACACACACACACACGCGCGCGCGCGCGCGCGCGCCTACCTATAAAAATCGAAACTGACCCTGGATATGGGTTCTAGAGGCCAAATTCGCGCACATTTGAAAAAAATTTTGCAGTCTCACCATCGATACCTCTCTGTTAGTGAATTTTTTAAAAATAAAAATTCACTAATACAGTTGTGGTGAATGAGATTTCAACAAAGGTGCTCATGGCAGATTCTATTAGTCAAAATATATATAGAAAATATATTAAAGGCAAACGGCGTGCACCAGGTACGGTCCAACTTCAGAGTCTGCGCACACAGGATCAAGGACGGCAAGTACTGCAGCGTCACTAGAACCGCCCTTGGGAGTCGAGTCAGGAACGAGTAACGGTATGCAGATGCAGAGTAGTAGCTAAAGAACATTCAATACTGACGTCACGCGACCGCGATTTCTTTATATGTTATCGTTAGCATTAACCCCTTATATTAAAGAATGCAATATTTATTCCTAATGTACATTTTAATCGATAATAAAGTCTTAAGTTTAGCTCAACTCTTTTAACGCCCCATTAACAAAATAGTAATCTTTATATGGTGCCGAGATTATGTACAGTATAGTTTTTCTTATTATTTAATATTCAGCCAATCTCACATATAAAGTTAATTCTTGGGCCAGTTGTTTTGACATTTTAATCCTGGCAATACTGTTTAACATCTCTTGCAGTGACAAAATTATTATTATTATTATTATGTTTATTAGCTTAAATTATACAATGTGTTTATACAAGTCTAACACTTGCGCTGTACAGGTGTCCTAACTAACAGAACTCAATAAAAAGCAGATTAATGATTTACGAAGACACCTTAGAAAATTGTTTGATTTTTAAACGTAAGTCAACTGAAAACAACAGAAGAAAGGTTGCTATGGATATAACACTATCGTGACAATTAAGAATACTATCATTCTTAATTATCTGAATAATTTGAGGTGTATTTAACACATTGCTTAAAATTTTGTACTAAATAGTTTGTTTCCTGTTTATTCTAAATATTATTCACCAATATGCTTAATAAAGAATATTTTGACAAGTTGGAATGTTATATTCGTTCTAACAGAAATAGTGAGGCAGCTGCAAATTCATATCAAAACAACTACCCAGAAAGACGACAACCAAACACCAAAATATCTCGCAGGATAGTGACCAATCTATTGAACAACGGTAGCTTTCACGCCAAGAAACTACCAATGCCTAGAAATGAAGAAAGAAATAATGCATTCTTACAGCTTTCAAACGAAAACCCTCCGCAATCAGTTCGGTTTTATGGTGAAAAAATTGACGTTCCAAAAAGTACAGTACACCATGTATTAAAACAAAATCATTACCATCCATAGAAACCTACAATCGTACAAGGCTTAAATGTTGAAGATTACCCTAAGCGACTTCAATTTTGCAGATGGTATCAAGGACAATGTCAGCAAGATGAAAATTTTCATTTGAAAATAATATGGACTGATGAATCCAGATTTACAAATTGTGGTAGGTTTAATTGCCATAATAGGCATTATTGGGCAAATGAAAATCCCCATCTAAAGGAAGAAAGACGATTACAAGACAGATTTGGTATTAATGTTTGGTGCGGCTTATTAGGTAAAAAAAAATGTTATTTTTATTTATAGATTACAGTTAATTTTCAAAAATTTCAGGTAACTTCATTGTTGGTCCATTCTTTTTTGAAAATAATTAAACTGGGGACAGGTATCTTAATCTATTGAGAAATGATATCTTATCAACAATTAGAAGAGTTCATGATCATTTAGACAAGATTTGGTACCAACAAGACGGTGGTCCCGGTCACAATGCTAGGATCGTCAAAGAATTTTTGTACCCAAATTTTAATAATCGTATCATTTGTAACAATGGACCGGTTCATTGGTGTGCTCGAAGTCCTGATATAACACCTATGGATTTTTATTTTTGAGGTACTCTGAAGAATGATGTGTATAAATTCGATCCACCACAAAATATCAATGAATTACAAAACAGAATCACGGAAGCTATAAATCATATTAACCAAAACACCCTCACCAGAGTTTGCAGGCATGTTTCAAAAAGGTGTATAAAGTGCATTGAACAAAACGGTGGCCATATTGAATAATTTTCTATTTAGTGTATTTTTAAGTTCTATTATATTATTTGTCGAGTTCCGTTTCTAATTGTGTTGTTTTGTGAAGTTTAAGTTTCTATTTGTTACTGCTGGGTTTCGGTATTAAACTGTTTCACATAATATTACCTAGCATTATTACCTAATTAAGTACTGTAAATTAAATTACAATATTTTTTTTTATCGTGAATCATTACGGAAAATTATATTATAAGTAGAAGTCTATTGTTAGACTCCATGGCCTCCTGCTTTTTGAGCACTTTTTTTTTGTCATTTGTTTTCTGGTATTGGATTTCATAGCCTACTATCCTTAAAATGGTTTTTCTCAAAATTGTCAGTGCAATTACAGGATTTCTTAAGCATGTTGTACATCATTGGAAAGCTCTTTTCACAGGATATCACATGAGCAAAAAATCCAATATGGCTGCCATAATAAAAACAAACGTTGATACCTGTAGCTCAAAAACAAATGACAATCCAAGTCATATTTGGAACGAGCATGAAATTCTACAAAACATTGCTAATTTAACTGTCTCCCTATCTCAAATAATAACGGAGATAGCAATACATTCCCATCCAGTTTGGGACACACTGTATATCTCTCATTATTAAAACAAAATTCACATCATCTAATTAATTAAAAATCAATACCAAAATCATATTCATCAACTAATGTTTGTTCATTAGAAAGTTTGTCGAATATTTTTGCTTGAATTTTTTAGAAGAATCAAATGGTTCTAGTCACCACTCGAGTGATGGTCCCGCATTTTTGAATCGCACACTTCACTAGGTATACAAAAAACATAAAGTTTACTACATACATAGCCGAAACTGCATAAAAAAAAGTTTAAACATAAATCACTCAAGCGAAATGTTGAAAAAATTATTTTCTTACCTCCTGAAGAGAGCCGAACTCGATACTCCTTTCTGGCACTATCTTTCCCCCTGGAAATGGTAACAAATGGACTGATGTACACTGGAGAGCTTTCTCTGTTGGCTCTGTTGTCTGGTGTCTTGATATTTGGGGTACTATATGACTTTGGTCGTGCCTTTTCACCACTTGCATCCACAACATCAAAATTATCTTCTAACGGATAATCGGTAGAGCAAGAACTGTCAGTAGAGTTTGAGGTTGGTTTATCTGACGACTCCCTAAAGTGAGACAGTTTGGTCAACTTAAGCAATTAAGTAAGAAGCATGTCCTCATATTTATTGTCAAAAAACGAAAATTCTATTTTGTGTGGTTAACAACCACATTTATTACATTATTTATTTATTTAAACAGATACAGCATCTCTATCTTACATATAACAGCACAAAACAAACAAAGACCAGCTTATTCTAACAGTTATAGATAAAAATCATGTTACAAAGCCACATTCTGGGTCATGGTATATACAGCCTGGCCCACTGAAAACGCCATAACTGCTAGGAAAAGATTTTGTTGAAAAAACCTGACACATGTCAAGTTTGCTTGTGAGCGGGACAACTATTGACACAAAAAGTATAGCTAAAACTTTACCCTTCTAAGCGCGGGTGTCATCGCTTAAATTTTTTCAAATGGGAATACGGGTCATGTGATAGCTTGTTGAAAAGAGCTTTTGATTCCCTATATATATATATATATATATATATATATATATATATATATATATATATATATATATATATATATATATATACATATATATATGTATATATATATATATATATATATATATATATATATATATAATATATATGTATATATATTGCTTTTTTATTTTTTAAACTCGGTCTATTCGTTTAGAAGATATAGATTTTTAAAAGATCACTAATGCATTTCCCGAGAAATTCTTAATGCTTGAGTTGGGCCTCACCAGCATCCATTACAGGATAAAAATGTTGTTAAAGGTTTGGGTAGGTAATAAAAAGTCATTTAGATTAAGGTGCTCTCAAAAAAACCTTAGAAGAATATGTCTAGTGATAACACCTTCCTGATAGCATCTTTCTGTGTGTACATGTGAATTGAAATAACTCGATCGATGAAAAATTCAGTTGTGATTAATGATTCGCATTGTCGAGTGGGTTTTTATAATCATCATTATGGTGTATTCAACTGCCGAAAGAGTTGAAATTATGGGATTAGAAAAAAAATCATGAAAACGCAAACGAAACAGCACATGTATTCAATAACCTGCATCCTGGTAGGCGTATTCGTGATAAGTACATGCTAGAGTTGCTACACAAGTTCCATGAATCAGTGGCTAATAAAAAACGACATCCTATGGTGAATGAAGCCACAAGCCTGGAAGTGATAGGTCAAGTTAGTGCAGATCCAACATTAAGTACAAGAAAATTAGTTGAGATTACTAATTTACGTAGTACAATTCAACAAATTCTGAAAAAATTTAAGTTTCATCCATATAGAATCCAGCTAGTTTAGGAATTAAATGAAGATGATTATGACCGGCACTTGGAATTTTGCAAAAATATTTATCAAAGAATAATTAATAACAGGCAATTTCTTTTTGACACTTGTTTTTCTGATGAAAGTTCTTTCGTTCTGAATGGCACTGTAAATCGTCATAACTACCAGTCCTGGTCACATGAAAACCCTCGAGTTTGTCATGGAGTCCACACTCAAACTCCACAAAAAATTAATGTTTGGGCAGATATTTTTGGTGATCATATTGTTGGACCGATCTTCATAGCCGGCACTTTGACAGTAGAACGGTATTTGGAAATATTGTAAGACTTGGTTTACACTATGCTAATTGACATTGTTGAGAACGATGAGAGATGCTCGGAAAAGCATTTATTTTTCCAACAAGATGATGCTCCACCGCATTATGCCGTTACTGTTAGGGAGTTCTCAGACACTTTCCTAGTCAATGTATAGGTCGAGGAGGCGCTGTATAATGGCCAGCCCGATCTCCAGACCTGTCCCCTTTTTTGTGGGGGCATTTGAAATCAAAAGTTTATGCTACTGAGTGCGATTCATTGGAAGAGTTACGTAAGCGCATTATTGATGAATGCCCGAGAATTACTCCAGAAATGCTTGCAAATGTTAGGAAAATATTTGAACAAAATTTATACAATTGTAAGTTGGTGGTGCTCCATTTGAACATTTATTGGATTAAAGTTTAATTCTTTGGCATGTTGGTTGAATAGTATGATTGATCCTAATTATTTTCAACATTTCTGTTGTCGTGGATGGCCATTCCTCTAAACTGTATCCAATTAATTCAGGAGTTCCTCAAGATTCAGCTTTAGCCCCTTTGTTTCTTATCCACATCAATGACCTCATCTCTAGCACATCCAACCCAGTTCACAGTTACACGGACGACAGCACCCTCCACTCAAATATACAATATTCTAAGCCTGTCTTTTTAGCCCAATTAGATGAGGAACGCAGACTCATGGAAGGTTTTTTTCCGTGGATCTCCAAAAAATATTAGACTGAGGAAGTAGAAATCTTGTACGTACAATTCAACCCCACCAAATCTCAGTCCTGCTTTCTTTCTCATAAGAGATACACCAGCCCTATACCCATCACAATGAACAACCAAGTTATTCAAAGTAATGAGTCATTTTCACTTGTTGGCATTTCTGTGATTCGAAATCTCAATTGGCACCAACATGTCACATCATTTGCAGAAGCGGCTACTAAGAAATTAGGTTTCCTCTTCCCAGCTGGCAAATACTTTTCACCAGCTAATCTCTGTACCTTATATACTTCACAAATAAGGCCAAACCTCGAATACTGCTCCCACATCTGGAGTGCAGCTGCCGCTTCTACACTCGCTATCCTGGACTCCATTCAAAAGAGAGCTATACATCTCATCGGTGACCCCACCTCACCCAAAGGCTGCCCACCGACGTGCCGTTGGTGACCTCTCTCTCTTTTATAGATATCTGCACGGGCACTGCTCAGAGGAGTTCTCTTCCACAGTTCCTCCACCTGCTGCCCCCAACAGATCTACCAGGGGAACAGAGTGAATGCACCCTTTTACTGTCCAGACATAGAACATCTTTTTATGCCCGCACTTTTGTCCCGAGGACTTCCAAGTTGTGGAATTCCTTGCCGGCACATGTTTTTCCTTCTCCTCCAAACCTTCAAGTCCAGAGTTAACAAGTTGCCTCTTTCCTCCTTGTCGACACCCACGGTACGATAGTATTTAGGCTGTAAGTGCTCATGGTGTGTTGTTGAAATAAAAAAATAATAAAAAAAATTACTTGAATACTATGCTAAGTTTTTAAGTGAAACGATTTAGATTTTCTCATTAAAATTCATGAGTGATATTTCAAGATTCCATATCTTCGAAACGAATAGACTGAAATTCAAAAATAAAAGAGCAATATATAGGGAATCAAAAGCTCTTTGCAACGAGCTATCACATGACCCGTATTCCCATGTGAAAAAAATTGAGGGATGACACCTCCGCTTAGGTGGGTAAAGTTTGGGCTATACTTTTTGCGTCAAAATTCGCCCCCCTCACAAGTAAACTTGACGTGTTTCAGATTTTTTTCGACAAAATCTTTTCCTGACAGTTATGGCTGCCAGCTCGTTTTTAATGGGCCAGACTGTATATATGTTACCAGGCATTAGGATATCAACAGAGATTCTATTGCACTCTTCCATACTTGCATACAAAGGTGATCTTATTAGAACATTTGTTCTAGGAATAGGTAAGCAGAATATAGGATAGGATCATGAACTAAGGCCAGGAGCTGGAACATTAACTGTTGTAACAGGTTAGGTGAATGTTATTTTTGCAAGAGATCTTCTGTCAGGTAGTGAACTCATATTGAAATCCGTCCACAAAATATCTTGACAATATTCTTGTTCAGGGTAGCTTCCACTCTGAAGAAAGCTTACATATTTGAGGAATCTGGACCCATTCCATAACAACCGTATGAGGGAAACCAGCAGTGGCGGCTCGTGATATAAAAAATAGGGGAGCACAACTCTAAAAGACAAGTTGTGGGAAATCCGTACACAGCCAAGTTCGAGGTCATTGACTTTTTATTATAAATTTTGTTTCAAAAATAAACAATATAAACTCATATGGTGTCTGTCACTTAGTCCTTTGAGTGATTTTTCGTAGAAAAGATTAATTAATGGAGAGAACCAGAATTTGGATTTTTTTTTCCAAATGAGTATGAACTAGGACCCCGAGACCCATATCCGGGGTCATTTTCAATTTATATATATATATTTATTTTATTTATTTATTTGCTTCCAAAAATCATTGATAGGCGTAGAGAGGGATCCCATTTGCCAGGAATGCGGCGAGGATGAAGAAAAGTCCTACCACTACCTGTGTGAATGCGAGGCTTTTGGGAGTCTTCGAGCAGAATTGTTCGGATCGAGGACTCTACAGAGGAATCAGGTAAGTACTCTCCAATTGAAGACCGTCACGGCCTTCATCTCGAGGTCGAGGCGGTTTGGCGACGGAACCGAGGAAGAGTAGAGCATGGTTGCTGGGGTTGGCAAAAAGGGCACATTGTGGCCTACTGCTTCGCGTTGGCCTCCCCACCACTGCTACTACTACTGCTTCCAAAATTCTACGTGTCTTACAAGAAATCTATACTTGTGTTTGCATTTACACAATTTTGTTTAACATTCTCCTCTGAAATTCCTTCTGTCAATGTATTGTTATGTAACGTCACTTAGATTTTCTTTTGTAGATTTTTCTCCCCATACTGCCGTAACTTCTACCGTTTCCACAATAGACACAAGCCTAAATCTTCACTTTTGCATAAATATTTTTATTTATTTTAACTAAATATTCACAAAAACCCTGCTTCTTTCGTACAGACGAAATTTTGACGTTTTAGTGAATTTTCTTTTAAAAAAATCACTAATCAGGAGATCCCGACTTTTGAAAAAATTTCTTCAAATGAGCGCTGAACCCCAGAACACATATCCGGGGTCAGTTTTAATTTATATATATATATATATATATATATATATATATATATATATATATATATATATATATATATATATATATATATATATATATATATATATATATATATATATATATATATATGTATCACACCGATAACTCAAAAAATATAGGGCCGATTTTGACAAAATTTGGTGAGTTCCTTCCTTTTGCAAAAAGTTCGTTAGCCAGGAAAATCGGCCCAGGTTTTCCCGGAAAATTTTGTGTTTATATCTCCCGAATTAACAAAGGGCAACCAAATTTGGTGCGCGGGTTTATATCATTATATGTAAGTTACCTATCAAAATTTAGTTCTGCAGGCCAAAAGACAAAAAAGTTATAGGCATTTAAATAAAAATTAATTGGGGTTTTCCTCAAAAAGTCAAAGTTGCGATTTAAAACGTCAAAATTGGTAACATTTAGGCAAAGAACTTGAATCTAATACGGGCTATGGAAAGAAAATAACTCAAGAAGAATGTTTTACAAACCCTGAAGTCTTAGTTTCAAGCGTCATTGTCCTTCATTTTACTAAAATGTTTCCAGAAAATTCATTTCAAATAGACCCTTTCTTTGAAGTTTGATTGAGTTGGCTAACGAACTCGTCCAAGTGACGAATGAAGAGAAAGTTATAAATTTGATAAGTACCTTCCTTTTGTAAATAGCTTAGATAAGTTCGTTAACCAGCTTATCAAACCAGTATTTCTGAGAAATTTAAAATTTTTGAGGTGTCACACTTTATTTGACCACCCTGTATATTTGAAAATAATTTTAAATTGTACCACTTGACCTACACAATCCTCCGTCATAAAAAAATCGGGTAATCCTCACGATTGATACAAGACTCTGTGCATATGTGGGTGTGTCTCGAAGCTCTCTTCGGGGAAATGAAATGTCACACAGTTTTGCAACGTGCTATTCCAGAACAATAATTATATTAAATCACTTAAAACAATCTTTATTTAATAATAGCATAATAAATTTGAAGCGTAACACTTCATGAGTATATAATATAATAGGATTTGTGTACTTTGAAACATAACCCTTATTTTATGATGTTTCTATTGATTTGTTTGTATTTTAATGTTAGTGTTGGCCTGTTTTTATGACTAGGGCCAAACAGCAACGCCAGCAGTTCTACTTTACCATTTCGTACATTGTACCTTATCCCTTCCAATCTATAAGGAGCATACGGATATGTAATGCGTCAAACATCACATAGTACACAGGACTGGTGTCATTACGCCCGCCAACAAACAACATTAAAGTTGCTAACTCTTCATAAGTATATAATACAATAGGATGTGTGTACTTTGAAACATACCCTTATTCTATGTCGTTTCTATTGATTTGTTTGTTTTTGAATGTTAATGACAGCCTGTTTCCACGACTATGGCCAATCAGCGACACCAGCAGGTCCACTTTACCATTTCGTACATTTTATCTCATCCCTTCCAATAGATAAGGAGGATATGGATATTTTACGTGTCAAACATCGCATAGTACATGGGACCGGTGTCATTACACCCACCAACAAACAACATAAAACTTGGCCAAATTCAATGCCACGTACTGGTTTTACTGGGATTTGAAGCTGTAACCCTTGGCTTCAGAGGCACACTACTACCGGTGAGACACCATAGCTGCTGCTCTTATTAGAAGTGCAAGGTCTTGTGGTGCGGAATTTAGAAGTAATGTGCTGTACCATCGCATCTCCAGAGCTTTGATTAGAATGCAGTGTAGGTTAGCGAAGTAATATTATGAAAGAAAAACAGTCATATATAATGCTGCCAGCTATATAAAAACCTCCGCGTGTCCCGCGGTTCGGAAGAAACATAAAGCTGTCGATTCTGTTTACTGTGCGATGTTAGGCACAGTAAATATCACTATGTTTCTTACATAAGAAAAGGGGTTCGGCAAAATTGACAAAATGGGTACGTAGTGAAGAAAGTGCTCCCTGTCGTCACTGATTTTCCATAGTTGCGAAAACAGACTGACTTAACAAAATGTGACACTGGACTAGATATAACATTTTCAAAAATTATTTATTTATTTATTTAGATACACCATCCAACAGCAAAATTGCCATTTTAAGGATGGGAAGAAAAACACAAAAAATATAGAGTAGTCAAATAATTATTCACTTAAGAAATTAATTTTGTGAATTGTGAAAAACAATATTGCGACAGTAATGTATTATTGGATTGTATTGGTATTTTGTGCCTTTAATGTCAGTCTATTTCCGCAACTATGGCCATTTACCGGGGAGCTGTTTCACCTGACTATGTTGGAAATTTTGTTAACCTCACTATGATAGAAATTTTGCTTGATCTTTTGCTTTCTGTAAGGAGTGTTGGGATCTTGTGCGTACCCAACGTCGCATGGTACATGGAACCGACCGCTACACGGCCCCTCCGAACGGGGACAGTATTGAACGTTTGCTGGGATTTGACCGGGACCCTTAGTCCCAGAAGCACATGTACTTGCCCCTGGACCTGGACTCCTGAAGTCTACTTATGAGTGCTCATCACCAGTTCCAATCTTCACTTAGTTCACCCCTGGACCATCCAGGCTGCAAGACAGTTATGTAGAACAATGTACGACTTTTAGCAAGTTACTCGTAGCAGTACAACAGTATTTAAATTTAATTTTAAGAATTAAAAAATAAAAATTTAAAACTTCTGTAATATTAACTGACATTTATTTCATTTCATTATTTTCCCTGACTATTGATTCCAGAATAGGACGTGGCAACGCTGTGTGAAATTCAAAGAGCCGAGCGATGGATTCGGGACACACACAAATATCCGTGCATTCTTGTATCAATCGTGAGGATTACCATAAATCGATATAATAAAATATAGAGATATGAGATTCTGTGCCGTTAGTCTTGGGACACCCCATATAAAAACTTTTTTAAATAAGTAAATATAGATTTGAAATATTTACCCAGACTTGCTGTCTTGATTTTCATCAACTTTTTCATTTGTTACTTTATTTCTTTTGTTAGCTGATTTCCTTGTATTTGGTGTGTTTCTTGTAGAACTATTAGACTTTACACTTTGTGCTTGTGTTATGTCTGTATTTTCTTCTATAATCCTCCTACTCCTCCTCGGTGTTTTAGTCAAATCATTGGTCTCTCCTTTATCTTTGTGTGCAGCATATTGTGAAGCTTTTGGAGTCTCAATCTTTTCATTTTTCTTAGAACGGCTAGGTGTATTGTGCCCAGATAAAGTTGAATACTTTGAAACTCTTCTGGGAGTATGCTTTATATTAGTGATTTCAGTAACTTGTTCACTTTTCTTTGACTTTCTAGTTGAAGGTGAATTTACATTCATTTGCTGGAGATGGACTTCAAGTGCTTGAACTTCATGTGTTCTTTGAGCTTTACTTGAAAATGTTTGATGTGTACTTGCTTCTGCCTTTGGTGTTTCCTTTTCAGATTTGCGATTTGGTGTTGCTGACCTTGCTCTGGACCTGCTAGATTTTGTACTTCTCTGCTCTACATCAGTCATTTGTTTAAGGATAACTCTAGGTGTAGCCGATCTGTCATTTGCTTTTCCTTGCCTTTGGTTAAATACATTATCACTGGACTTCGACAATCGTACGTCATTGCCTTTAGATTTCATTGTTGGTGTTTTGGCTCCGATTGTTTTAGCTTTCTTCTTGACTTGGTTAGGGGTTCTGTTATGTTGATCCGAGGTTATTTGATCACTGCTTCTCTTTTTTGAGGTTTTTGTACTTATTAAAGGAGTTTGCACTTTACTTTTACAGTCATCATTTGGTATTTCAAATGTCTCATTTAAGCCAGGTCCAGTAATGGAGGCTTCTCTATCATTTGAAATATCAGAAATAGGTGAATCAGGTACTGATATTATAGATGTTGTCGAGTCATTTAAATTTAGTCTTGATGTAGCTCTATTTTTTTTTGGTGTTACTTTTGTTACAACTTTTTTTTGATACGGAGTTTTTCGTAATGTTGGTTTTACAACATCTGGGGAATCGGTTATATCTATAATAGACACTTTCTTCAGTTTTCGCAATGGAAATCGAATTTGTGCATTACTTGTAATATTTGCAGTGGGTTCGACTTTTTTATTGACTTGCTCACCACTTGTACTTGTTTCCTTAACTTGTGTACTTGTTGATTTAGCTAATGTTTGAGATTTTAATTCTTTCATTCTAACAAGTGCCGCTTTGCTTCTGATGCTTGGCTTCTGTTGTATTTCAAAGTTTATAGGTTTGACATTAGCCGGTGCTGTGAATTTATGATTTACTGGAGCAAACTTTGAATTTTTAATTGGTTTCCCCTTTATTTCTTTATTAACATTCTCTAAATTTGGTAGTCCAACATTTACAGGGATATGACACACTTTAAACACTGGCTTTGCACTTGATTTTTTAACTTGTTTTTGCTTCTCTTTCTCCTCTTTCCATTTTGCTAACATTTCCAATCTTTTACCAGGGACATGTTGTGCTGTTTCTTTCCTAAGAACACGTTCAGTCTTTTTATGCATGTTTATATCTGGAGTATATATATTATTTACATTTTCGTCGATATTTCTTCTCATGTTCATCATTTTGTTACGAGTTTCTCGTCGATGCTTATTCAAGTCTTCCGCTTTCTTACTAGTCTGCGTTTGAGTACCAAATGTCTTACCCTTCCATTTGTGCAAGTTTTTGAAAAATTCATCCATTGCAACTAAAACAAATTTGAAGTTAGAGCTATAACAGTTTTAAAAGATTTACTTATGCCAAAAACTGATACGACAGTGTGAATTTTTTATATATATTCTATTCATAATAAAACAAATCAGCGTCTGGAATAACTATCTAACTTTTAATAACGGATCATACCTGCAACAACAAGGTTATATTTTGATTAGGCTTTTCAGTGCCAGTAACAGTTTATTTTTCAAATTTGCGAACCTAGTGGGACAGTATACTCTCTTAAGTTAGTGGTATCTATTAGTAAGGGTTTTATACTCTGAATTCCATTCTGTTTTCAGTAATAATTTGCGATTATACGAATATCACTATCACGACGAACTTTTAACCGCGTTAGTAAAATGTCAACTCAATTCTGTCTTCTTAAATTTAAATACAACGATTTGATTGGCTATCAAGCGACCGTTATTGCTGAGTTGCGGAACAGTGGCGACACCACATAAAAGTTGTAATTCACTCTTAAACTAATTTAGTATTGTTTAAAAGTAATGAAAATATTACAATATTATATACTACACAAAAGTAAGTGCTTAATAGTACTATAAAAGTTTAAATTTACGACAGAGTAAATAACAATATTTTAAAGGTAAATTTCAAATTTAAAAAATCTGTTTTATTACTTATTTAATCAATGATAAATTAGGGGTATTGATATAGTCAAAGATTCATATCTTATCTAGGGTTAGTCAATGGTTAGACATATAGCTTAATTTGAATACTGGGTAATAGATGACTCTAGGCAAACGGTCAACGGTCAACATAATATTACAATTTCATATTGTTATATATTACCTAAATTCTGTATTATTTGTTTTTAGTGTTACTATACTAAATACTAAATAAAAATCTACCTCATGATCAATTGTTCCTAATAATAAAACAAAAATGCAGCTTCTTGAGTAACTGGAACAATTGTAAATTATTTAGACTTTTAAACTTGGTCATTGTTTTCGCTGTTGAAGTCCTTGTTAGTTCAATATATTCATCATCTGATGTAGATAAATTTTTAGCGAAATGTTTAAGAGTCTAAAAAATTTGTTGCGGTAAATTGGGCTCCCCATAATAAACCTACTAATCGGTAACTTTTCAAAATTTTTTATTTATTTATTTATTTACAAAATATAATTACATTGCTTCTTACGTTTTCTTATAACTATACATAGATTAGTATCAGTGTTGTTCTTGTCATGAGATTATAAGTGCTGAATTTAGGGACGTCTCGGTGCTAATTTACGGTTTGAGTGCTGAAATATCCCCAGATTTAATTGGAAATTTGGAACCAGAATTAAGAGTAACTGTAACCTATAACTGTACGTACGTTTTAATGCTGAAAAGTTTAATGAAAGAGGGAAAAATTATGCATATTTATGATAATAAAGCAATAATTAAACCGAAAATTAAATATTTTATTTTTTTGAAAATTAGCAAAAGAAATAAATGTCTTTGAAATAAATAAAAGTTAGAGACGCAGCAAGTGCGTTATGGTAGTGAATCTTCATAAAAATGTTTTTAATGGCAAATGTGTGTTTTTTTCTCAGAAAGTAGGCATCAAATTTGATTACCAGGTATAGCATATATAGTAAAAACAAGGTGCCATGTTTCATCAAAATAACTTTATTGTTTGAAAACGTACAAAAATTTCCGAAAGTAAAGTTAAAGTGAAACCGAAAAAATCCGTTTCTTGGTCAACCTTATAGTTTAATAGCAAATTGAGCTTCTCAAATATGAAGCATTTAATCAAAATTCGCTACCATAACGCACTTGCTGCGTCCAGAATTTCTTAACTTACAAACATGCATTATATTTCGATGAAAAATGCAAAAATATAAGGCGTTTTCGACTAAAAAAAGATTATTTGTATCACCAACGAGTTATGGGCCAGCCTGTGATTGTAGAAATAATTTTTTAATATGTAGCTCAAGACACCGTATAATTAATGTATACAATATTTTTTCATATCTTGTATAATAACGGATATATTGAGCTTTATTGATTTTTTACGAAAATTCGACAAAAATTATATACCATTAAACGATAAACTCTATAGCTAAGGCTACTGTCAAGCATCAGAGAAAGGGTCTATTTGAAATGAATTTTCTGTAAATACTTTAGTAAAATGAAGGACAATGACGGTTGAAACTAAGACTTCGGTGTTTGTAAAACATTCTTCTTGAGACATTTTCCTTCCATAGCCCGTATTAGATTCAAGTTCTTTGCCTAAATGTTGCGAATTTTGACGTTTTAAATTGCTTTGACGTTTTGAGGAAAACCCCAATTTATTTTTCTTTAAATGCCCATAACTTTTTGTCTTTTGACCTATAGAGCTAATGTGGTATGTGGCTCACCTGTAACTATATAAACCAGCGTACCAAATTTGGTTGCCCTTACTTTGTTAATTACGGAGATATAATTTTTTTTTGAAAGAAAACACAAACTTTTCCGGGAAAACCTGGGCCGATTTTCCCGTACTAACGAACTTATCCAAGCCGTTTGCAAAAGGAAGGTATTCACCAAATTTAATCAAAATCGGTCTATTTTTGAGTTATCGGTGTGATATATATATATATATATATATATATATATATATATATATATATATATATATATATATATAGTTATTTTGATGAAACATGGCACATTGTTTTTATATGTTTATATATATATATATATATATATATATATATATATATATATATATATATATATATATAAACATATAAAAACAATGTGCCATGTTTCATCAAAATAACTTTATTGTGTGAAAATGTACAAAAATTGCCAAAAGTAAACTTGAAGTGTTCCCGAAAAAACTCGTTTCTTGGTCAACCTTATAGATTAATAGCAAATTGAGCTGTTCAAATATGAAGCATTTGATAAAAATTCGCTACCATAACGCACTTGCTGCGTCCAGAATTTCTTTTCTTACAAACATGCATTATATTTCGATGGAAAATGCAAAAATGCAATAACATAAGGCGTGTGTGATTAAAAAAAAGGAAATTTTTATCACCAACGACTTATGGGCCAGCCTGTGATTGTAGAAATATTAATTTAAGATGTAGCTCAAGACTCATATCTTATATAATAACGGATATATTGAGCTTTATTTATTTTTTACGAAAATTCGACAAAAATTATATACCAATAACAATAAACTCTATAGCTAAGGCTACTGCCAAGCATCAGAGAAAGGGTTTATTTGAAATGAATTTTTTGGAAATATTTTAGTAAAATGAGGACAATGACGGTTGAAACTAAGACTTTATGGTTTGCAAAACATCCTTCTTGAGACATTTTATTTCTATAGCCCGTATTAGATTCAAGTTATTTGCCTAAATGTTGCCAATTTTGACATTTTAAATTGCCACTTTGACGCTTTGAGGAAAACTCCAATTTATTTTTCTTTAAATGCCTATAACTTTTTTGTCTTTTGACCTACATAGATAAATTTTGGTAGGTAACTTACCTATAAGGATATAAATCCACACACCAAATTTGGTTGCCCTTACTTTGTTATTTGCGGAGATATAATTTTTTTTCGAAAGTAAACACAAAATTTTCCGGGAAAACCTAGGCATATTTTCCTGGATAACGAACTTATCCAAGCCATTTGCAAAAGAAATTTTTTCACCAGATTTAATCAAAATCCTCCGATTATTTTTTGAGTTATCGGTGTGATACATATATATATATATATATATATATATATATATATATATATATATATATATATATATATATATATATATATATATATATATATATATATATATATATATATATATATATATATATATATATATATTTTGACCTGACCTGACCTGACCTGACCTGACCTGACCTGACCTGACCTGACCTGACCTGACCTGACCTGACCTGACCTGACCTGACCTGACCTGACCTGACCCCGGATATGTGTTCTGGGGGGCCTAATTAGCGCTCATTTGTATAAATTTTTCCAAATTCAAAAGTCAGGATCTCCTCATTAGTGAATTTTTTTTAAGAAAATTAACTAAAAACAAATATATTCTCTTACAAATTAAAATAACAATCCATAAACATTTGACGTAGCAGTTGACAGTACGCAATACGCAAAAGTAGAAAAGGTATGCCAACCTATAATAATGAATCTAACCACCGATTAACGGGTAGACGTGGTAGGTAATGCGCATGCAGAAAACGGAAACTACGAATGCGGTTCATGAATGTGTGTATGTTGTATGTTTTATATCCGTCTCTGACTTGAGAATGGCACTTAGTTTAAAAAAATTAAAAATGTGCCAGAAAAGTGTAAAGGGGTGCTAGAGTGCCAAATCTGAAGACACAGTGCTAAATCTGGGACGATCTTGCTAGCAGAAACAATACTGATTAGTATTTCAAATCTAGATCAAACGAAATCATGTGTTGGTGCTATTGGGTCATAATCATAACAAGTCAAACCTAAAATGTACTTACGGTTAGTCAGTGTGTTCAAATATTTTTAAAACTAAAAGGTACCACATAATAAGTAACAGGCCAGCTAAACACGCGAATTTCCCCCCAATTTTTTCTCCAATAAGAGATGGTGCCAGCACATGATAAAATGACTTACAAGATATGATAATGCGCATATGCTCCGCCCAGTGCTGCCAACCAATGAGAGACACGTTATTGTGTTAACCTGTCAAATATTATCGTATATTTTAACAAATTATCGTATACCGGGCACCCCCACTATCAAAACTTTGACGCTAGAGTTTTTTTTTAATATATGGCTGCTTCGTCGATACACCATTTTTTATTGTAATAAAATTATTCAGTACATTGTGCATATCAGGGCTCCTACTTTACGTAAAATGAAATCGTATTCGAATTGATAAACGTATTGTCACATCCGCCTGTATGAGAATTAAGTTTATGAACTTTGTTACGTCTATGGCCAGAGGCCGGTTGTAAACTGTGTTGGTAACAGGGAACACTCTGGAATTATATTTCTAGAAGGGACCAGAAATGACCGCTGTAGAACAATGTAGAAAGTCTAGAATCTCTATGGACAGTATAAATAGGCGAGCCGCACATAGAGTGAGTTAGTTCAGTATTGAGTTAGTGCTGGTGCAAAATAAGTGAACATAGAAGGCGAACAGTGAAATATAGTTCGATGGACACTTTTAATAGAGGAATATTTTAGTTGGTGTGTTAATGGTCGGGAAATAGTTGGTTATAATAAATTAGTAGTTTGAAAAGCTGTGTTTTGTTAGTCAACAAATTCAGAACCCCGTAGAACGTAACAACTGGCGTCAGAAGTGGGATTTTGAGGCTGCTAGTGAAAATATTTTCCAGAATATTTGTTGAACAACGTGGAAGATTCTAAAAATCTGGACGATCAGTGACAGTAGTAATTCATAACTGGGTGCTTTTTTGTGAAGCAGAATAAGCTGTGTACCAGTTCAAATACCCCTATGCCTAAGACACGTAGCATAACAGCTACTATGGACACCTAACTATTGGAATTGATGAAAGAAATGAAAGAAGAGGCCAGAAAAAGAGATGAAGAAGCGAAGGAACAAATGAGAAAAAGAGATGAAGAAACCAGAAAAAGAGATGAAGAGACCAAAGAAGAAATGAGAAAAAGATGAAGAAGCCAGAAAGAGAGACGAATAAACAAGAGAGGAACTGAGAAAAAGAGACGAAGAAACCAAGAAGATTCTGTAAGAATAAGCCAGCAGAATTGAGAGTATTACTTCATGTGTAGACGAGCGAATAAAGCAGGTAAAAGATGACATCTTCCAGCAAGTAGAATGCCGAGTAAGGGGTATCAGCGACGATCTGCATGACAAACTGACGGTAGTACAAGGGAAAGTGCATTCACTAGAAAAGAAGTGTGATACCCTAGACAAGGGAAACATCACACTCGAATATAGCCCGGTCGTAAGAATTAAGGTCCCCATATTTAATGGGTCAGTCCCATGGGGTATTTATCAATGCCAGTTCGAAGCCGCTGCTGCGGCAAATGGTTGGGGCGAGAGAGAAAAGCGACTTCGTTAATTATAGCTCTCACAGGAAATGCCCTAGATGTGCTCCAAGGTATTCCCAGAGAAGAAGAGGACAGTTTCGACAGCACCAGGTATTACCCAGAAATGAGATTTGGATAGCAGTATTTACAATAGCTATATCAAACTCAGCTAAAAAGTTGCTGTCAGAAATTGGGCGAAACTCTCCAGCAGTTCGAAGCCGACGCTGCTAGATTAATACGATTGGCTTACCCTACAGCTCCGGTGGAATGTTTGAACCAGCTGTCGCTGCAAACATTCATTGGTGGCGCCAGAGATACCGACATCCAACAGGCGCTGAGGATGGCGAGATACAAAAACCTGAACGATGCTTTGGCACATTCACTAGAATTAGAAGCTGCCAAGCAAGCCTCTAAAGGCCACGTGAGGGTTAGGAGTCTCAAAGTCCCAGAAGAGGAAAATAAAACAGATTTCTCCAAGGTTGTGCAGCGATTGGAGAAACTAGTAGAACAGGTAAAGCCCAAACCTCATAAGGAGCCAACGCAAGAGCATTGCCACGACCAAGAAGAACCAGCCTCGTCCGTCCCGGATGAAACACTTCCAGAACATCTACGCCACGTCAACATAAGCTAGTGGATATGTTTCTCAGCAACAGAAGCAAACAGTGGCCAAATTGTTGTCCAAATATCGTAACGTTTTCGTAACTCACAAGAACGATTTTGGAAGAACAGACCTAGTACGTCATCTCATTGAGACTGGAACATCTGTACCAATCACGCAACCACCGAGAACGGTACCATTGGCAAAACAGTACAAATTTAACACCATGCTAAGGAAGATGCAGCATGCACGAGTCATATAACTATCGAAAAGACCTTGTGCCTCTCCAGTAATGTTAGTTAAAAAGAAAGATGGCTCCACGAGGCTTTATGTAGATTACCGCCGGTTAAATGATGTCACTAAGTAAGACAGCTATCCACTTCTCAGAACTGACGATACACTTGATACACTGGCAGGCGCCAGCAGATGGTTTTCGACATTGGACTTGAAAAGTGGCTACTGGCAAGTTGAGATTGAGCCCAAAGATAAAGAAAAGACTGCGTTTACCACTGGCAGTGGACTGTGGCAGTTCAGCGTCATACCATTTGGGTTGAGTAATGCTCCAGCCACGTTTGAGCGTTTAATGTGGACAGTTATAAGAGGTCTACACTGGAAGACATGGTTCGTGTACGTAGATGACGTCATTATCTTGGGAAGATCACATGAAGAATGTCTAACAAGTGTTTTAGAAAATACAGGGAGACAATTTGAAATTAAATCCGAAGAAATGCTGTATCTTTCAAAAAGCAGTCAAGTATTTAGGTCACATTATCACCACAGATGGAGTCAAAACCGACCCAGAGAAGACAGACGTATTATAAACTGGGACATCCCAATTAATGTACATCAGCTGCGAAGTTTTCTGGGCCTTTGCACATATTACCGCCGTTTAGTAAATGGGTTTTCTGACATCTCGAAACCTTTGCATAAACTGAAGGCAGAAAAGACACCCTTTATTTGGACTAATGATTGTGAAGGAGCATTCGAGACACTAAAACGGGCTCTCGGCTTATCCCCGGTTCTGACATACCCCCAGGCTGGTCATAGCTTTATTGCGGACACAGACGCCACAGGGAGACCAAGAGAAGGTTGTAGCGTATTTCAGCAAAGCCCTGTCCAAAGCAGAAAAGAACTATTGAGTGACGAGAAAATAAGTTCTAGCCATTATCAAGACGGCGTATTTTAACAAATATCTATATGGTCAAGAATTTCCTGAGGACCGACCACGCTTGCCTACGCTGGCTTCTTCAATTTAAAAATCCAGAGAGACAGATGGCGAGGTGACTTGAACGCCTTTAAGAGAACAATTTTACCATCGAACACCGCCCTAGACGCAGCACGGTAATGCCGAACCCCTATCTAGGAGACCTTGGCCACCAAAATGGAGGCATTGCATCTCTGCTAAACACAAAGGAGGGTTGAATCTCGAAGTATGTAGGAGGACAACTGTGCAACCAGTTAACCGATGGGCCCCGCAGAGGTTAATAGAGGACAAAAAAAGACCCTAATTTCCAACCAGTCTACAGATGGAAGGAGACTTGCCACGAAGGACCCGCTTGGTCCGAAGTTAGTAATAAAAGCGTTGCTACCAAAAGTTACTGGGCCCTGTGGGACTCTATTGAAATCAAAGATGGTCTTCTGGTCAGGAATTGAGAGTCAGAGGATGGAATCCGCATATTGAAGCAAATAGTTTTTTCGCGGGCAAGAGTTAGAGAGGTAATCGAGGAGATCCAGGGTGGGGCAGGTGTAGGCCATATGGGGACAAAGAAAACTTCGGAGAAGGTCAGAGAACGTTTCTATTGGTTAATATGTAGAGCTGATGTGGAAGACTGGTGCAAAACCTGCCAAGAGTATGCATCCAGTAAGGGGCCTAAATAAAAAACCAGGGGGCGAATGAAGCAGTACAACGTGGGCGCCTCATTTGAAATAATTGCAATCGACATAGCTTGTCCTTTCCCCAGAACAGACGCAAGAAATCGCTATATGCTTGAAGCCATGGATAATTATAGCAAGTGGCCAGAAGTGTTTGCGGTCCCGATTCAAGAGGCCAACACCCTTGCAGAAGCATTGGTGAATGAGTTTTTCTGCAGATTTGGCGCCCCGCTAAAGCTCCATTCCGACCAAGGACGCAACCTCGAGTCGGCTGTATTTTAGAACGTTTGTTAACTGATACAATCAGAAAAACGAGAACTATATTAATGCATCCTCAATCTGACGGAATGGTGGAAAGATTCAATGCTATATTGGAGTTCGACTTAAGAATATTTGTCAATGAACACCAAACGGATTGGGACAGGCACATTCAACTATTTTTGTGGCATACCGGGCGAGAGTTAAACTTTTTATGTTTACTTTCGGAAAATGTTGTACATTTTTAAACAATATGGTTATTTTGATGAAACATGGTACACTGTTTCTACTATATAGGTCATACTGGTAACCAAATTGAATGGCTGCTTTCTTTAAAAAATCCACATATTTGCTATTAAAAACAATTTTATGAAAATTCACTACCATAACGCACTCGCTGCGTCCAGACTTTTTACATACATGGGCGAACCCAGTTCGAATGTTTGAGTTTAGATGAAGATAACATAAATGTCATAAAAAATCGTCGGTAATAATTCATAATATTAAGAATCAATCTTACCAATAATCTTGTGATCGATCAGAAGATATATTTATGAGCGTGGGCAATGGAGTATTGCCACTAGTAGGTGACCTTGGACCAATTCAGTACACCTACCTGCATTGAAGACCAACATCAAATTAGTGCCCATTGGTCCAATGGTCGAATGAAAGTGAATAACCACTTGTTCGATCATTCGACCGATGATGAAGTGATGGGAATCGGTGGGATGATTAAACTCTTTGGAACTTCCAGCTGGCGAATTTGAAGAATGCTCGATGCAACAGATACCATAACAAAAATAAGAAAACCGTAGATCCGGTGGTTTATATTTGGTAGGTACGTAGCAATTATGGGTCCATTTTGAATACCAAACAAACTGAAAGTCATGCTTAATAACTTTTATTCTGCATAACTTAAAATGAATAAGAGGATTATATCTTTTCCACTCTTTGTTCAGCTAAATATTTATGGAAATGATTTCCGATGACGTTGCATCTAAATGTCTTTATAAAGAGAAAATATTAATAGAGTTGTGATCAATTGATATGTCTTTTAGTGGCATTTGCGATTCAATTTCTTGGTTATGATTAATTTATTGTTTCATCGTCACAATCTAAGTGCGATGTCGCCCATTCGTTGCAACCATGATTTTCTGTCTCTAGCAGGTTTCTTCATTTTATTATAACTTTCACACTCAATGAGTTGTGCCAGGTTTTCCAGAAGTTTATCTTTGGAAGTAGCTGCTCGTGCGTTAATGCATTGGGAGTGCGCAAGAAAAAAAAGTTCGGGACGCAGCAAGTGCGTTATGGTAGTAAATTTTTATTAAATGCTTCAAATTTGAATAACTCAAGTTTCTACGAACTAAGAAAGTTGAATTTTTTTGTATAGCAGGGTCTTACGTAGGGCAACATATCCACCAAATTTCATCAAACTAAGTTTGTAATTTTTGGAGAGAAAAATGTTTTTCAAAAGAAAAATCAAAATTTAGATAACTCAATTTTCTAAAAATGTAGAAAGTTGAATTTTAGTGTGTAATAACGTCTTTTACAAGACAACATATCCACAAAATTTTATTAAAATACCTTAGTAATTTTCGGAGAAAAAGATTTTCTTTTGAACCATAACTCAAAATTTTCCCGGAAAACGTTATCCGATTTTCCTGACAAACGAACTCATCCAAGCCATTAATAAAAGAGAGGCACTTGTTGAGTTTAATCGAAATCAGTTGCTTATTTTTTGAGTTATCGGTTGGATATATATATATAATATATATATATATATATATATATATATATATATATATATATATATATATATATATATATATATATATATATATATATAAACATATAAAAATTTAAACTGACCCCGGATATGGGTTCTAGGGGTCCTAGTTCGCGCTCATTTGAAAAAATTTTTGCAAAGTCTCTTCATCGATACCTCTTTATTGGTGAATTTTTAAAAATAAAAATTCACTAAAAATGAAGGACTCGCCTATTTTTTCCCCGAAAATGTATTAAAAAATTTCCAGAAGTTTATCTTTGGAAGTAGCTGCTCGTGCGTTAATGCATTGGGAGTGCGCAAGAAAAAAAGAAAAAAAAGTTCGGGACGCAGCAAGTGCGTTATGGTAGTAAATTTTTATTAAATGCTTCAAATTTGAATAACTCAAGTTTCTACGAACTAAAAAAGTTGAATTTTTTTGTATAGCAGGGTCTTACGTAGGGCAACATATCCACCAAATTTCATCAAACTAAGTTTGTAATTTTTGGAGAGAAAAATGTTTTTCAAAAGAAAAATCAAAATTTAGATAACTCAATTTTCTAAAAATGTAGAAAGTTGAATTTTAGTGTGTAATAACGTCTTTTACAAGACAACATATCCACAAAATTTTATTAAAATACCTTTGTAATTTTCGGAGAAAAAGATTTTTTTTTGAACCATAACTCAAAATTTTCCCGGAAAACGTTATCCGATTTTCCTGACAAACGAACTCATCCAAGCCATTAATAAAAGAAAGGCACTTGTTGAGTTTAATCGAAATCAGTTGCTTATTTTTTGAGTTATCGGTTGGATATATATATATATATATATATATATATATATAAACATATAAAAATTTAAACTGACCCCGGATATGGGTTCTAGGGGTCCTAGTTCGCGCTCATTTGAAAAAATTTTTGCAAAGTCTCTTCATCGATACCTCTTTATTGGTGAATTTTTAAAAATAAAAATTCACTAAAAATGAAGGACTCGCCTATTTTTTCCCCGAAAATGTATTAAAAAGAAACCTACTTACTAAACTTAATACTTATTAACTACTTACCAAGTTTTCCTCTAGTTAGTTATACGTTATAGTAGTTAAAAAGTCGCTTAAAAAGTTAACCTTAAAATTTAAAATATCCACTGAATTAATCACAGTATCACAATTATTTTGTCCACTTATTAAGCAACCCGAACTAGTAATCATCATAATAATAATTGTCTTGTTAGAACATGTAAACAACAACGAAATGATCCAACTAAAAATCAATCCGACGCGAAGACGAAAATTACTAGGTAGTAGGTACACACACTCTGCCAAAAGTTTACTACAAACTGGAAGTGTGTAATTTTATAGCGCACAACAGATTTCTTATTCGGTCGTTTTCGACGAAGATCATAAAGATTCGGCGATCATTTCGCACTGAAGTATCGCATTTCCTGAGAGCGCCGAAAAATACACACCGCCGCCTGACTGCTTTATATGGATATGGATGTATATAACGTCTGCAACGATTAACACTATACTCATTGAAACCTATTCTAATTCTGTATTCTGTATTAATGGCTGCCGACTCTCTCCGATCCTCGATATACTAATTTTGTTTGTTGAATGCAGGAGGTAAAAAAGTTAATAAAAATTTATTAAAATATAGCATAGCAAAAATATTATTTTTTCAACGGCAGGCGGCAGTGCGTGCGCGCGGGCGGACTTATTGAGGAGCCGCCACTGATTTTTGGTCTCCCTCTTACATTATTTTCAGTTATGTATTCTTCAAATAGATAAAATAAAAATCAATTTTTTTATATATTTTATTTATGTTCAAAAAGAAAATTAGGAAATAGGAATATCATAAAAGGTAAATATTTAAAGAAGATTTTCAGAAATACCACCACCAACTTCAATGCACTTGTTTACATTGTTATTGATGGTGCAAATAGCACGATTAATAGCGTCCCGATTATTTCTTATTAAAATGGCCGCATTCCTAATGCGGTCAAGTAATGATTCACTTCTGTCCAATGGGCATCCTTGCCGTACACCGTTTCTCATTTTAGCATCATTTTCATGACCGTAAATATCTATTATGGCACCTACTTTGACATTTGTATAGATTGAGCATTATGCGCCGCTCACCCAATACAATCAATCACTCTTAATAATAATAATAACAATATTAAAAAAACTTCATGAACGGATTTATGTGGGAGCAGCCCCAGTGCTGGAACTGAACGGTCAGAAGATCGAGAGACTACCAACCAGAAAAATTAAGCCAACAACACCTGCATGGGTGAGGTCACTCTGTGATAGAATAAAAAATCTCTGACGCGAGCTAAGCATCGTTACCCAAAGCCTGAAACTAGAACCAAGTGAAAAAGTCCTCAGGAATGCTACAAGGGTGGTAAGTAGGGAAAAATCAGCAGATAACCCACCAAGCGTAGAGGTACTCCATCTCTTGAAGCAGAAATTGGCAGCGATTTATAAGAGATTGAAGCGATATAGGATCAGTAATGCTAGACGATTACAAAACAGGCAGTACTCTAAGAAGAAACGCGTTTTCTACCAAGGTCTAAACTGCCCCCAAGAACCTGAGCAAAAACCAGAGCTCTCGACACGAGAAGAAATATCGGATTACTGGGGAGGAATCTGGGCGACACCGGTGTAACATAAAAACACCAAATGGCTCTATGACGAGAGGACAGCTACGAATAATGTACGCACCCTGCTAAGTAATGAAATAACTCAGGAGGAGGTGGAGAACGTAGTTAAGAAAACCGCAAACTGAAAGGCACCAGGTCTGGACAAGCTGCAAAACTATTGGTACAAACAGTTCAAGTTAACCCATGAACACTTGATAATATACTTCAACCACACCCTAAAGTACCCAGATACTACCTTCGAGTTCACGACGCATGGTATTACTTACCTGCTACCTAAAACCAACCAGCCCACCGATAATTCTGCCAAATACAGACCCATCACGTGTCTTCCTACAATTTATAAAATACTTATGTATTGGCTGACATCCTCTGATCTATCCTCATCTAGATTGAAATGGACTGCTAGACGAGGAACATAAAGGATGCCGTAAAGGCTCCAGAGGCTGCAAGGAACAGTTCGTCATAGATGTAACAATAACATCTACCGCCAAACTAACTAAAGGCTCTCTATATACATCATATATTGATTACCAGAAAGCTTTTGATAGCATACCCCACTCATGGCTGACAGAAACGTTAAGCTTATACAAGCTCGACTCTGGCATCAGTAGTTTTCTTCGACATGTCATGTCCGTATGGAGAAGTAGGCTTACAATAAATACATGTGGGGAGACATTGGATGCAGGGGTGATCAATATAAAAAGGGGAATTTTTCAGGGCGATGTTCTGAGCCCCCTCTGATTTTGTCTGGCACTTCGTCCCTTGACCCAGTTATTAAACCGCCGCAAGAGAGGGTATACTTGGTCTCAGTCAGAAAGACAACTTAGTCATCTGTGGTATATGGATGACCCTAAGCTGTACACTACGACGAAGAATCACCTTAAAGACCACTTATCTTATGTAGAGAGGTTCACGAATGACATCCGGATGAAATTCGGCCTAGATAAATATAGAGTCAGCAGCATGGAGCGAGGTAAATGGGTTAGCCACAAGGGATACGACGCTGTGTGGAACCTGGGTAGGATTAAGGGAATGCAGGAGCATGAAGTATATAAGTACCTGGAATATCAACAAGCCGGAGGCATCGATCACAGTTTTGCAAAACAGGAGACATACCTTAGGAGAGTGCGCCAGATCTTCAACACTAAGCTTTCTGCTAGAAACAAGGCGAAAGCAATCAACACATACGCGACGTCAGCCCTCTCATACAGTTTTGGGTTCGCAAAGTAGACAAACACCGAGCTTAAGGAGCTGAGCACAAAAACAAGAGTCGCTTGTTAAAACATACAAAGCTCACCATGAAATCGCATCTGTGGGAAGATTTCAGCTACCACGTAAGTTTTGGGGTAGAGGTATACCAGCTGCACAAGTTCGACCACACAAACACTGGACCAATCTGCGACAATATTTCTACAAGATGGCAGAAACTAGTGACTTACACCTGGAGGTAACCAAAGCTGATAAGAAAGCAACTCCATTGAGGCTGTCAGATAAGCACTTTGATTCCAATTCAGAAATCTCGACACCACAATAACTGATGGAGAATTGGCAAGGATAGGCACTCCACGGAAAATACCTGGCAACAATTGAGGGCGACACGACACTGCAGTCTAAATCCTACCTTCAATCTGGAAATATCTTTGTGGAGACTGAAGGAACCATCGCTGCTATACAGGACCACATTATCTCAACAAGAGCTCACCAGAAACGAATTATAGGTCAGCACATCGACAATGTCAAATGTCCACTATGCCATAGCAAAGAGGAGACCTTAGATCACTTTGTTGCTGGATGTTCAACACTTGTCCCGAATATTTACTTGGATCGGCATAACCGAGTTGCAAAAAGTATACACCACCAGCTCCGTTATAAGTATGTCCATCATCAGGAAATTGTTCCATACTACCAATATGAACCTCCGAATATCTGTGGAATGACGAATGTGAAGTTGTACTGAAACAAGAAGATCCAGACGGATAGGCCGGTACTGAACAATATCCCAGACATCGTACTCAGCCTGAGGCCCACGCAAACTACCTACATAATAGATATGGCTGTGCCCCTCGCCAAGAACTTAAGTAAGACCTTCAGTGAGAAAATAAGCAAATACATGCCTCTGAGGGATGAAATGGCAAAAATGTGGCACATGGAGTTGTTACGATCGTGATTGTTACGTTGGGAACAATAGGAGAGATACCAAAGAACTTTAAAACCAGTCTTGATGCACTTGGTCTCGACTGGCAACTCCACAAGAAACTCCAAAAATCAGTTCTACTAGACACCTGCAGCATAGTGAGGAGAGTAATTGGGAACAAGCAACAGTATTTTTAATACTCTCAACTAAGCAAACCGTCTTGTTTTGAATCGGTGGATTTCAAACCTGCTTTCATAACCATTTCTCAGAGTGATCTAACACTGGTCAAAGGGGTAAATGTATTGCAGAACATAGTAATACTGCATGCCCATAATTACCCTCAATGCATAAACAAAAAATGTCTTCTGAAGAACCCCCAACAAAGTTACGGGAGCTGAGACGAATTGGGGTTTGGGGCGGGATTTTAAGGAGGCATAGCTGCAAAATGGGATAAACGCAGCTTATAGAGGTCCGACGGAGCTGTTTTTTCGCATTTTCCGCTCATATTTCCTTTTTATATTTTTCCCCGCTCAGCACCCCTGTTCACTCCTGGTACTGAAACTTTCTAGGCGGTTGTTTACACGAAGTTTTGTGCATACAGGTGGGGTTCCGGACAGAAACAAACAAAAATAGTAAAAAGTGCATTTTAAAAAATGAAACACCTGAATATTATCAAATATCCTGAAAGACAATTAAAGTTCCCTTCAAATAATGTATCACTTCCTATTCATACATAGGCAGGATTCCGAAATAAGAGCAAGTTTCTATAAATATCGGATTTCTCTGTCATATTTTCTATTAGTATGAAATGTTATGGAACATATCATTATAGAAATTTGAAAATTGCATCAATAATAAACCGTTTGCGCGTTCTTTAACAGACATTTGGTCTAAAAAGAATGAAAATGGAAGGCAATAATTAAGTCTTGAATAAATTATTTATTCTTCATGGTAAATGCGAACAAGTTATAGCAAGAACATGCAGAATGTTCAATGAAATGTATTCCGATTTACAACAATTGAACGAGAGAAAATTTGTGATATTAAAAAATAATTTCATCAGTTATGGCTCAAAACTGAAAGCGAAACAAAATTTACCGAAGCCTGTAACTTCAAAAGAAGATAATGTTATAAATCTGTTAGCCTATTTTTACGCATATCCCCAAGCTCCCATCAAAAGTACATACGAAGATTTAGGCTTAACTCATGCTTCTGTCCTAAGGATTCATTATTATTATAGCATGCCTCCGTACAAGTTTACGAAAGTTCAAGCCCTGAAACCAGAAGATCATCAAAATAAGAAGATCCAAACTTTTAAAAGCAAATAATTTTGACAGACGAAGCAAAATTTTCCAGGGAAGGCATTTTTAATAGAAGAAACCAACATTTGTGAGCTGACAAAAATTCATATATTTACAAGGAAATAGGATTTCAGGAAATGTTTTGTTTTAATGTATTTTGTCTTCTGAACAGTTACCAAATAATATTTCTCATTTACGACGAATCGTTAAATTCTGATATTACAAAATTCTAAGGTCACTGGTGAACGATTTTTTGAGAATCTAACAATACACGAGTATCGTACATGCTGGTTTCAAGTGAATGGGGTACCGGATCATTGCACTGGGGAAGTAGTAACACAGTTGTACCAAATGTTCGAAGATCGCTGGTTTAGACGTTTAGGATCGTGACATTGGCCTGCGTGATCACCCGACCTAACGCCACTTGATTTGATCAATTACATCGAGGAGCTAGATTCCAATGATATAAGGAGGGCCATAATTACTTATATGAGTATACGGATATTAAAATGTTTGGAAACCAAGGGTGGTGATTTTAAACAATTATTGTGAACGTTTTTTTAAAATTTGCATACATATTATTTTATTGTATTAACATTGTTAATTGCTGTTTAGCCGTTCTGTTATTTGTTATTTTATGTAATAAAAATTGTTTTTATTACTTTAGTAAATTTCGTTTCGCTTTCTGTTTTGAGCCATAACTGATGACATTATTCTGTAATCTTAAAAATGTTCTCTCGTCCATTGGTTGTCAATCGGGATACATTTCATTGAACCTTCTACATGTTCTTGCTATAATTTGATCACATTTACCATGAAGAATAAATAATTTCATCAAAACTTCATTTGAATACTTATCGCCTTTCATTTTGATTCGTTTCAAAACAAATTCTAGTTAAATAACGCGCAAACGGTTTATTATTGATGCAATAATTGTCAAATTTTCGATGAGATGTTCTGACATTCAATACTAATACATAAGATGACAGAATAATCCCATATTTACAGAAATTTGCCTTTAATTTGGAAACCTGACTATATAAGTATAGGAACATGATACATTATTTCAAAGGAACTTTATATGTATTTCAGGATATTTGATAATATACAGGGCTGTTCCATTTAAAATGCACTTTTTACCATTTTTTTATTTCTCGGTAAAATCACAAATTTTGAACGATCCTGTACAATGGAAAACGAATCGCCTTAGACATAACTAATACACAGGACATTGGTAAACTACTCCCAACATTTCAGGTTTCTGAAAATCGAAATAACGCAGTAATAAACATTTAATTGAAGCACAAAAAAATAATTAATTCTTCGAAAACTGCTGGAGATAGGTATTGGGAAGTATTATAAAAAAATAATCGGAAAGTAATAGCAAAGTAAAAAATGCAATAATATACAGGTGTCCCATTTAAAATATTACAGATATGGTTACTTCTCAATATAAGCGACAACGCCGCAACACCGAAAGTATTTTAGATCGATAGAGCAGAATCAATTACCCAATATATATATATATATATATATATATATATATATATATATATATATATATATATATATATATATATATATATATATATATAACATATGGCAATGAGTACCAAACGTACCAACAACAACATACTGCATATTGCAATCTACAAAACCCGATCACTGTCAACAGATGAAATATTAATGGAACTAGAAGGCGAGTTGGAACGTATAAAATGGGACGTTGGCGGACTGCGTGAAGTAAAAAGACGAGGCGAACAACTCATAGACCTTAAATCTGGGCACATATTCTATAGCGTGTGTGAAGAAGAGAGCTCCTGGGGAGGAACAGGATTTCTCATACACAAGCGACACAAATCAAGTATCGTGTCACTAAATAAAATATCAACACGAGTTATCTTTTTGAATCTAAAACTCAATACCAGATACCATATTAAGCTCATACAAGTATACGCCCCTATAATAGATCATGACGATGAGGAAATAGACCTGTTCTATGAGGACATTAACACTGCTTTAAACGAACACCCAGAGCACTTTACTCTAATATGCGGTGATTTTAATACCAAAATAGGCAGAAAAATGAATCAAAGTGAGGATGCACTTTGAGACTTTGGCTTAGAAGGAAGAAATGATCGAGGAGAAACGCTGCTCAGCTTTCTACTACAAAATAATCTGTTTCAGATGGGTAGCTTTTTCTACAAAAAACCAAATAGAAGATGGACGTGGAAAAGCCCCGATGAAAAAACAAGAAACGAAATAGACTTTATCATCACAGATAAAAAACACATAATAAAAGACGTAACTGTCCTAAATATGTTTGCTACTGGGAGCGACCACAGGCTTGTTCGAGCAAAAGTAGCTATTGACACTGACAAAGAAAGACAAAAAATGATCCAAAAGAGCAATAAATTAAATTTGCTAATAAATGCAGCAGATGTAAATATCTTTGAACAATGGATCACCACTAAGTTAGCTAAGGCTGAAATAGAACACGCCATTGGCAACGACATCAACAAACTGAATAATATCATCACAACCACAATAACTAAGGCCCAAAGTCGGCACTGATCAACAAATCAAAGGGACGAAAAACTAAGCAAGGAGACCAAACTGCTCATAGAAAAAAGAAGGGATATGAGGTCCAAAAACTATACATCTGAAGGAGAATTAAGAGAAATAAATAAACAAATTTCAAAAGGCATCCGACGCGACGTAAGAGCTTTTAGACACAACCAAATCAAAGATACCATAGAGAACAACAAAGGTATGAAAGTTCTACGTAGAAAGCTTGACAATGGAAAGAGACAAATAATAAAACTTAAAAATGCACAAGGGCATACATCGACGAACAGGAAAGATATTCTAAATATATTGGAAGAGTTTTATGGAATGCTATATAAAAGCCAAAGTGGTATAAGTCTACATCCAGAATCTGACATACTAACCCGTAAAAAAGGTGTGGTTAACCAAGGCACGGAAATACTGATGGAAATATCACTAGATGAGATGAAACTAGCCCTGAAAAAGATACAAAATCAAAAATCGCCCGGAGAAGACTGCGTGGTTTCCGATGCGATAATGATTGGTGGTCCTTGCTTGCTCCAAAAAATCAAATCTCTTTTCAACCTTTGTCTCTTCAATAGTACGATACCAGAAAAGTGGCACAACACTATTGCAATACTGGTCCACAAGATAGGAGACATCTCGAACTTAGAAAATTACAGGCCGATAAGTCTACTTAGCCACCTCTAAAAATTATTTACTAGACTAATTACCACACGACTTGAAAAGAAGTTGGACTTCGTCCAGCCAGTGGAACAAGCCGGGTTTAGAAGTGGGTTTGGAACCAATGATCACCTCCAGAGCGTCAAAATAGTAATTGAAAAGACCATCGAATATGGCAGACCTCTGGTCCTTGCTTTTGTGGATTTCCATAAGGCTTTCGACACTGTGGAGCTGGACGCAGTGTTGCAGTCCCTAGAAGCATGCCGTACTGACTATCGCTACACCAAACTAATTTACAATATATATAAAAATGCTACTCTTGTGGTAAAACTACATGAAAACACGAATCCTATAAAAATTGGGAGAGGAGTACGCCAGGGAGATACGATGTCTCCAAAACTCCAAAACATCACCGGCCTGAAATATGTGTTCAAGAAGCTAGATTGGGATCAGAAAGGTCTAAGAATAGACGGCCAAAGTCTGTTACTTACGGTTTTCAGACGACATAGTCTTACTGGCTGACAACTTGGAAGATATGAGAGTGATGCTACAGGAACTTCAGGAGGCCTGTGCAACAGTAGGTCTCAAAATGAACATCGGAAAAACAAAATTTATGACAAACCTCGTCCCTAGTAACAACCTAATTATTGAAAACTCTGAGGTGGAATGGGTAGATAAATACACATATTTGGGCCACGAGATAAGCATATACAAAGCCAACTAAACATGCGAGATAAACAGAAGAGTTATACTCTCCTGAGCGGCTTACGGCAAACTTGGAGACGTTTTCAGAGGCGACCTTCCAATATGCGTGAAAAGGAAAGTTTTCAACCAATGTGTTCTACCGGCTATGACCTACGGCGCCAAAACACTAACCCTTACCAACGCGTCTGCTAAGAAACTAAAAATAGCACAGCGCAAAATGGAGAGGTCAATGCTTGCCGTTTCGTTACGTGACCACATTAGAATTGAAGAATTACGCAGAAGAACAGGAGTGACTGATGTGGTCGTACATGTGGCATAACTCAAGTGGAAGTGGACGGGACATGTGGCTCGCATACTAGATGACAGTTGGACAAAACAATTACTTGAATGGAGACCCAGATCCGATAAAAGAAGCAGAGGAAGACCACCAACTCGCTGGACAGACGACATTACAAAAATTGCAAAAAACTGGATTCGTAGCGCTCAAGACAGAAAATAATGTACTCAACTAGGGAAGGCCTATGTCCAGCAGTGGACGCAGAGGGCTGTTTGATGATTGATTGATGATATATATATATATATATATATATATATATATATATATATATATATATATATATATATATATAAGATTCAAACTGACCTGCAATATGGGTTCTAGGGGCTTTTGTTCGCGCTCATTTGAAGAGATTTTTCGAAAGTGTTACCATCGATACTTCTCTATTAGTGAAGTTTTATTAAGAACAAGTGGGTATTCCACTTAAAATAACAAATATCATGTTAACTTCCAGTTTAACCGAAAGTGGTAAAACTGTCAAATTATTTTGCTTAAATAGCCCGAATATTGTTTATTGCGCGCGCAAAATTTCAGGAAAAAATATAGTTGCTGAAATATGTAGCCTGTAAATTCCCAGCTGGACACTATATATGTTTACAGTGCTAATAAGTGTCATATTTGTCCTAAAATTTTACTTATAAACACTTCAAAATGATAAGCAAGAATACAATAGAACAGAATATGTTATAAAAGTCCATTAACTATTTGCATAGTTGATTGAAGGTATTGTCTCTCAGTTATCGGTGTCACTGGGAAGAACAGAACACCTGGACAGTTCCAGGCGTGGGTTCTTTGTCTTGCTGTTCCTAGAAGGAAGTTTTGTTGTGGGTGATCTCTCCGATGACTGCATGTGATTTTATTGAAATGTGGGTTCACATTTTTCTCACTTAAGATTTCACAGGAAGTGTATGTTATTCTTTGTAATATATTATAGCCGCGTAGTTTCGATGATTACCTTTGATTTATAACCTTATTTACCTGTGACATTTATTACTTTACATATTGTTAAAGCAATAAAAAGCAGTCTTGGTTGGATTGAATATCGTGAAGTAGGTGATTAAATCGTAAACAATGGTTTTGAAACTGGAGACCGAAGAGGTCAAGTTCTTTTGGTTGTAGTTGTACTTAAGCAAAAAGAACTCACTTTTATACTTGAGAGTAATTCAAAATAGTCTATGATTATAGTAGAACCACTGAAATGTTACTCACACCGGAAGGGACGCGGCAGTGCTTTCAATATCGATTTTTTGAGGCCCAAGTGATATCCACAATAAAAGGAGGGGTTATCTCTGTCGCACACACCCAGGGATAAGGCCCATTTGTAGTATTTGTATAATTTCCTAATTTGTATACCTGGGTTTGGTTTATCCGTTGATTAAAACGTTTGCTAACACTAACAATAGTTTTTAAGTAATAAAAGAAAAGTCTGGACACAGCCAGTGCGTTATGTGTTTTGTTACTCAAAGCAGGCATCAAATTTGGTTATCAGTATAACCTATACAGTAGAAACAATGTACGATATTTCGTCACAATTACTCTATTGTTTAAAAATGTACAAAAATTTTCCGAAAATAAACCTAAAATGTTGGTGAACAAACTGGTTTCCTAGCTAACGAATCTTAGATTAATAGCCAAAGTTATTCAAATCTGAAGCATTTAATGAAAATTCTCTACCATAGCGCACTTGCTGCCTCTAGAACTCTTTCTTACAAACATGCATTATATTTCGATGGAAATGCAACAATATAAGGAGTTCGATTCAAAAAAAAGAGAAGAAAATTTGTATCACCGACAACTTATGGGCCAGCTGTGATGGTAAAAATAATTTTATAAGATAAAGCTCAAGACACCCTATAATTAACATCTGCATTTTCCCGTATATTGTATAATAACGGATACATTGAGCTTTACCGTAGAAATGCATCACCTGTATACAGTTGTATATGTAACCAGATAAAACTGAAACTAACGCCGGATATGGGTTCTAGGGGGGCTAGTTCGCGCTTATTTGAAGAAATGTTTTCAAAATTAAAAAGTTCGGGATGCAGCAAGTGCGTTATGGTAGTGAATTTTTATTAAATGCTTCAAATTTTAATAACTCAATTTCCTATAAACTTACAAAGTTTAATTTTGGTACGTAGTAAAGTCTTTTCTAAGGCAACGTATTCACCAAATTTCATTAAAGTAACGTCGTAATTTTCGGAGAAATTTTTTTTTTCTAAAAAAAAAAAATGAATAACTAAATTTTTTATAAACTTAGAAAGTTGAATTTTGGTGCGTACGAAGGCCTTTTGCAAGGCAACATATCCATCAAATTTCATTTAAATAACTTTGTAATTTTCGGAGAAAATTTTTTTTTTCGAAAGAAAACTCAAAATATTCACGGAAAACCTTGTCGGATTTTCCTGGCTAACGAACTCATCCAGGCCATTAATAAAAGAAAGGTACTTGCCGAGTTTCATCAAAATAGGTTAATTACTTTTTGAGTTATCGGTTGAATACATATATATATATATATATATATATATATATATATATATATATATATATATATATATATATATATATATATATATATATATATATATATATATATATATATATATATATATATATAAACATATAAAAATCGAAACTGACCCTGGATATGGGTTCTAGGGGTCTTAGTTCGCGCTCATTTGACAAAATTTTTGCAAAGTCTCACCATCGATACCTCTCTATTAGTGAATTTTTTAAATAAAAATATACTAAAAGTCGCGGTCTCCTCAATGGCGAATTTCTTCTATAAAAATTACCAAAAATTATATACCGTTAAACCATAAACTCTATTAAAAATAAAATCTGGCGCAGCAAGTGCGTTATGGTCGTGAATTTTCATTAAATATTTAAAATTTGCATAACCCAGATTTCTATAAATATAGAAAGTTGAATTATGGTATGTGGTAAGGTCTTGCACGAGGAAACATATCCATCAAATTTCATTAACATCTCTTTGCAATTATTGGAGAAAAATTTTTTTTTCGAAAGAAAACCCAAAATTATCCCGGAAAACCCTGTGAGATTTTCCTGGCTAACGAACTCATCCAAGCCATTAATAAAAGAGAGGTACTTGCTGAGTTTCATCCATAGTTATTTCTTGAGTTATCGGTTGGATGGATTTTTATTTTAAAAAATTCACTAATAGAGAGGAATCGGTGGTGAGGCAATTTTTTTTTCAAATGAGCGCGAACTAGAACCTAGGGTTCTAGGGGTTTTAGTTCGCGCTCATTTGAAAAAAAAATTGTTGTCTCACCACCGATACCTCTCTATTAGTGATTTAAAAAAAATAAAAATTCACTAATACTGCCAAAGCATCAGAGAAAGGGTCTATCTGAAACGAATGTTCTGCAAATATTTTAGTAAAATGAAGGACAATGACGGTTGAAGCTGAAAATTAAGGTTTTGTAAAACACACTTCTGGCCATGTTTTCACTACATAACTTGTATTCGTTTTAGGTTCTTTGCCTAAAAGTGCCAATTTTGACTACATACAGACTTGGAGACTACTTCTGTGGCTTTACTGTTGGGGTTCTGTAGGTGAAGGGCGTAACCAGCGCGTAAGCTAACTGGAGCAAGAGGCCCTTATGAATTCTAGATGGTATAAGATATTCTTCAACGTTTCTGTGACTAGTTTCGCTGCTTAATAGCACTCTCAGACAGATAAAAATTAAATTTTTATCAGACAGATAAAAATTAAATTTTTATCTGTTTGAGAATGCTGTCAAGCAGCGAAACTAGTCATCGAAACGCTGAAGAACATCTTAGAACATCTAGAATTCATAAGGGCCTCTTGCTCCAGTTAGCTTACGCGCTGGCTACGCCCTTCACCTACAGAGACCCAACAGTGAGGCCACAGAAGTAGTCTTCAAGTCTGTATGTAGTATGGACCAGTTTCACCCAGTAAGGGCAACAACAATCAATGAAGCAAATTTTGACGTTTGAATTCGCGACTTTGATATTTTAAGAAGAAAGATCAATGCCCAATTTCACAAATTTCGATTAAATGAAATATTGCCACGAAAACCAAATATTTTGAAGCTGTCATTGGTTGTAATAAGTCATGATTAACTAACCGGCCGTTAAATATTTGATCGAGCTTTGTGAAACTGGGCATAACAAAGTAACAAAGTTAATTTTTGGGACATCTTGACCTTTTTGCGCCAAAAAACTTAATCTTTGTCTGTAATATACAATAGATTTTGTTATCGACATCGACACAAAATATTTTGGTTTTGTGCGTTTCTCTGGTCATCAGTGGACCCAATTTTTGTTTGTTTAAATGCTTATAACTTTTTTAAATTTCAACCAAGAGATCTATATATTGGTACGTAGTATGCTTTTACAATATAAATCTGCGTACCAAATTTGGTTGCCATACCTTTGTCATTTTCGGAGATACAAAAATTTTCTGAAAGAAAACCCAAAATTTTCCCGGAAAAACTGGTCCGATTTTCCTGGCTAACGAAGCTATCCAAGCCACTTGCAAAAGGAACATACTTACCAAATTTGATCAAAATCGTTCTACTATTTTTTGAGCTATCGATGTGATATATATATATATATATATATATATATATATATATATATATATATATATATATATATATATATATATATATATATATAGGAGAATGGTTTAAGGACAAAGCCGCAAGGAGACAACCGCAAACACGTGTTTCAGGCTAATTAGCCATCATCAGTACGGTATAGCCAGGCGAAGATGGTAACACTCTGGATGAAGATGGAAAAATATATGGCTATACCGTACTGATGATGGCTAATTAGCCTGAAACACGTGTTTGCGGTTGTCTCCTTGCGGCTTTGCCCTTAAACCTTTCTCCTTGTATAGTACATAAATGCCGTGTTATCAATCCTGTTTTAGTTTATATATATATATATATATATATATATATATATATATATATATATATATATATATATATATATATATATATATATATATATTTATTTATGCACAAATAATTTTATTTTGTAGCTAAGGTTAGTACCTGCACCTTTTGTTCCATTTTTTTTATTATTGAATAATAAAGGAGATTTTGAACTTGCACGCACTGTTCGACCACCCTGTATATATATATATATATATATATATATATATATATATATATATATATATATATATATATATATATTCAAAATCTCGACCATTATTAGACCAACTGCCTGTTAGCATACGTAATCATATGTGGTTTATGCACGGCGGTGCTTCAGTTCATCATACAGCTAGCATTCATGTTTTCTTAACCAAAATTTTCCAGAACGCTGGATTGGGAGAGGAGGGCCGAATGCATGGCCGCTTAGGTCACCTGATCTAACAGAAATTGACTTCTTTTTATGGGGTTATGTAACAAATTTAGTTTATCAGACACAACCGTCGACAAAAGAAGATATCAAGGCAAGAATCCGTGGTGTATTTGATAATAGTAATTTAAGTGTATTAGGAGACGCTAACTATTATTTTGAAACTCGCTTAAACTTATGTGCTGAGCAAAATGGTTGTCATTTCGAATACTTAATTAACTAGTTTTCACTGTTTTCTGTAGTTGTTATATCATTGTTATCACAATTCTCCGTGATTTGATACATTCTAATTTCAGCTTTAAGTTTTATTTCAATATCGCTAAATCGAATAGTCTTTAATTTATACTTGTTAAATTTGTCCATCAAAATTTCTTTTTCTAGTTATAAATTTTATTTGCGGAATATTTTTTCTCCATGCTTTTGTATATTTGTAACAATAAATTCTTTACAGAATATGTCACAGTTGAAACAAGTCGACATTTGCAAGTTTTCTGAAATAATAAAACGAGGTCGGAATAAGTACTAGGTTTTGAGACGTAGTGACCGCAAATCTTAATATAAATCTTCATATGCCCCAATAGACGATTAATAATCAAACTGAGAGAAGTCTAGACAGGAAACTTTATACAGGTGTTTCAAAAATAATACACTAATTCGTTCCTGTGTATAAATGTACCCTTTTTCTTAAAAAAAAAACACTCAATATCTCAGTTTCATGAAACTGCAAGAAAATTAATTGATGTGTCGAAATTGATTATAATATACAGGATGTTCCATTGGAATTTCTTTAGAAAACTCAACTCCAGTCTTTAGTTTACCTGTGTTCTGTTTCCAAGAAATTCTTTCTGTATTGATTGAAGTTGAAAGAAGAACACTTTTTTAGATTTTTGGCATGATATGCTGACATATTAATGAAGATACAGAGCGTCAAATATGCCTATGATGTTTTAGAAAAGTGGCCAAAACTTTTGAACGACTATGTATAGACCCCAACAACTTACACTGGATGAATCGGCAAAACAAGTGAAACTCAAAAATGACACAATATACAGGTTGTACCATTTAAATGTCTTGATTGGCCGCTTAAAGAGTCCGTAAATTATTCCATTCGCCAAACCAACAGATCAAATGCCAGCTAAACTGGACTTCATAGTCCCGTTTGACGTGGCCATAAGTGACCGTAAGGCATGTGAAAGGCTGGCATACAACTCACCCATGTGGTATACAGACGGGTCTAAACAAATGGAGGGGAGCTGGCCTGGGAATAAGGGGACCTAAGTTCAGACTCGCTAAGTCCCTAGGAAAAACTTCTACCATCTTTCCAGCAGAAATGTTTGCTACAAACCTCTGTGTACAGGAATGCATACCAAAAAGACTCAGAAATAGATACATCCACATCCTCTCAGACAGTTAGGCAGTACTAAAGACTCTGAAATCTTTTAAAAGCCAGTCTAAGTTGAGCTGAAACTGTAAAACGTACTTAATTTAACTTGCTAAGAACAACAAAGTAACTTTGATGTGGATATCAGAGCATCAAGGCATTGAAGGACATGAGAAAGCAGATAGTCTTGAAAAAATAGCAGTAACACCATTATATGGTCCGGAGCCCTATTGTGGATTAGCAAAAAGCCATATAAGAAATTAACTTGATACTTGGGAGAGTCATACTGGAGATAAACGTCAGGTTTAAGGCAGGCAAAACGGTTCATCACCATATTGACAGAGAAGTCTGAACTGTTTCATGAATTAAACGGGAACGGCTTAAGAATACAGGACACTCCCCAGTAAGGTATCATCTTATGAAGATGAATAAGATGGGCAGTGAAAACTGCAGATACTGCAGCAGAAATGATATAACATTTGCTATGCGACTGCATGGCTCAGTTCTGCAAAAAGCGCAAATACTTTGGAACGGTCACATTAACACCCCAGGAAACAGGTAAAATAGCTCCCAAAACTACATAAAAGTCTGAACTTTTTGAGCAACTATTAGAAAAAAGAATCATGCACAAAAGACCTATTGGGCTCGCAACGCTGAGAGCCCAAAGGCCTATACCACTCATTAAAAAATTTAGAATCTACAAGAAAAAGTGGCATGCTTACAGGAAAACTTCTGGAAAACCGGTTCCAGTTGATAAATTAGGGAATACAATGAAAGGAAGAGAGAAAGTCATGGGTCCGACGAGATGGCGACAGTGCATTTAGACTGGGATGATATACGTGCACATTTATTTGATCAATAGTTTCACAACTTTTCTCTAAACGTCAGGCGGTCATCGAAAACAATTAAAGAAATCAATTAAATTTTATTTTAGATGCAATAATAGTACCATTACACGTTGCAATTAAATACAAATAGACATGATACATTAAACGGAAGCAGTGAAAGTGCAAGTTATATTTAATGAAAATGGTATAGACGGCTTAATGAAAGTGTAAGTGTTTTTTCATTTATCAATCAGAGAAACCTGCTAGTAACTTCCAGGTTAAATAATGCGTGACAGAACCACTCATTTACCCATTAGATTTTTATGTGATCCACACCTCTTGCATTCAGAGTTGGTTGATTTTGACGGGGACAGGTGTTTGATTAAGAGGTGCTCGCACTCTCGAGGTCATATTAACTATATCACTTTCATAGCAGTGTTGCCGAGATCTTCTCTAAAAGGGCAATTAAACCTACAAAGTTTAAAAGGCTGGATTAAAAGAATTATGTACCTGGCGCCAGAGTCGCATAGTGGTTTGCCACCTTCGCTAAATATTTATAATTTTATTGCAGCATTCTAAGTGAAGACTATAACTTGTGATGGGCACTGATAAGTACACTTTTGGAAACCCAATTCACCACAACACATTTTAAAGACCTGACGATCGTTTTACTAACAAGGTTAGCGTCATTAAAGGATGAAATAGTTTAAACGCTTAACAACGTAACTTGTGTTTATATATTTATATATTAGATGCCAGGTAATCGATCGGACCCTAGAGGAAGGTATCACGAACAAACTTTCCACGCTTATGTTTACCCGAAATTCCTCTATTAAAATTCCGTTATACTTGTTCCCCCACGTACTTTTGACTTCTTTTATATTAAAAAGACATTCTGCGAACAATGAACTGTATAGAGGTGGTGAAAGTCTATTCAAACAAACTTAGCTGTTTATGACCTTATATACAGGTATCCAGAAATTGTGAGCAAAAAATTCAGGGAGTTATTCTACTCAAAGAATTAATGTCCCTAGTTCCTATAACAGTTTTTCGAAAACTCGAAAATAACGGAGTTATAGGGTGTCAAAATTTTTTTTTTTTCAAATTTTTGTCGATAACTTTTTTGTCGTGAATCGATTCTTTTCAAATTTGGTGCACACGTATGTAATATCACTCTGTATTTATGTTGCGAATTTGACATGGATCTATATAAATTTAAAGGCCGAAGCTGCCCTTGACCAACAGATAAGGACTCATAACTTTTTTGTTCGAATCTTTATCTCAAATCTAATAATACACGATTGAAGGGAATTATAAAATCTTAAAAAAAGGTCATCTTGTTGCATCACGATAAAACTAATGGTTTTCGAGAAAAATGTTCTTCAAATTTTTTGCTACGAAATCACTTCATCCAAATGTCAATGTTAATAGCGTGTGCTTCGAAAACAGTCGCGGTAATTGCCTCGGAAAAAAATTATGTCACATGTTTTGACAAATAAAGTGTTATATTTTTATTATTATTACTAGTATAAAATTATCAGCAATAACGATTTTACAGGGCCTCATTTTTTTATTACTTACTAGAATTTGCAACATTTAAACATTATAACAATAATTTATTAAAAAATCATAACAATTAAATATTATAACAAAGTTTCAAAGTGATGTCCTTCCATCTCAACACATAAGTCAATTCTCCTCAGGATATTCCGACGAACTCTAGCGAATATTCCGTCTTTTTGCATAATTACCTCACAGTTATCAATAATTCTTTGCCTGAGATCTTCAACGTGTTGAATTGTACTCCTGTATACAAGATATTTTAGGTAACCCCAAAAGAAAAAATCCATTGGGTTCAAATCAGCCGATCTAGTAGCCCACTGCACGAACCCACCGGGTCCTATTCATCTCTCAGGAAATGTTTCATTAAATTCCCTCACCGCTGTACTTAAATGTGGTGGCGCGCCGTCCTGCAGCAGCCACATTGTATTTCTTGATTGGAGGGGTACATTATCCAATAGAGTGGATAACTGGCTTCTTAAAAAATTTAAGTATATCTCACCGTTGAGTCTTTGAGGGAAGAAATGTGGCCCAATTAAGCGGTCTCCTAAAATTCCCGCCCACACATTAACAGAAAACTTTTTCTGGAAACCGCGTTCTATCGCCAAGTGAGGATTCTCATTAGACCAATAATGCTCATTATGAAGGTTGATCAAACCGTCATGTCCAAATCCAGCTTCATCTATGAAGAGAAGCGATGATATAAAATTGTGATCGTTGTTATGTAGATTTCGAATTATATTGCCCAAATTCACGTGAGCTTCCGGATCTTCAGGAGATAAAGCTTGAACTTTCTGGTAATGGTAAGGCTGAAAAAGCTGCTCCTTGAGAATTTCATGCACAGAACTTTTCAGAATACTCTCCTGAGCAGAGACTAACCGTACACTTAAGTTGGCATTATTCTTGATTGCATTTAATACACGAACTTCTGCTCTAGGAGTTCGAGTACTTCGCTGACGGCCAACATCTTAAAATGTACTTCTAAATGATCCGAATTCTCCCAGTCTTCGATGGATATTACTGAACATTCGGGAATGTGGTACCCTTCTATTTGGAAATGCTTCAGCAAACAAACGTCTTGCAGCAAGGGCATTGCCGCCAGCTATACCATAATAATAATGCATGTCACGTAGTTCAACGTAAGAATAATACTTATTATTCATCGTATTTTATAATTAATCTCAATTATTCCGCAAGTAAAATGACAACAAACTATTATCTGTCAAAACTAACTCCACATGATCTCGTTGACAGATAATGTTTTCAAAGCACGCTCCGTTAATATTGAAAATGAGATTAGGTGATTTCGTATTCAATCATACCAGTAAAATTTTAAGAACGTTTTTCTCGAAAACGGTTAGTTTTATCGTAATGCAACAAGATGACCTTTTTTAAGACTTTATATTTCCCTTTAATCGTGTATTGTTAGATTTGAGATAAAGATTCAAGCAAAAAAGTTATGAGTCCTTATCTGTTGGTCAAGGGCAGCTTCGGCCTTTCAATTTAGATAGATCCATGTCAAATTTGCAACATAAATACAGAGTGATATTATATACGTGTGTACCAAATTTGAAAACAATCGATTCACGACAAAAAAAGTTTTCGACAAAAATTAAAAAAAAATAATTTTTTTGACACCCTATAACTCCGTTATTTTCGAGTTTTCGAAAAACTATTATAGGAACTAGGGGCATTAATTATTTGAGTAGACTAACCCCCTCAATTTTTTGTTCTCAATTGCCGGACACTCTGCGTATATATTGTCCTAATTATTTTCATGCGTATATACAGTTACAATAACGATATAAATTTTATGAGAACAATCGGTAGAGTTCGGACAAGCCGCTCTTCCACTCGACCTAGTAACTAAAAGTAATAAACAAAAAAATTAAAATAATTCTAGAAAACAGTGGTATAAACAAACACACTTAAATTAGCCAGCAATCTTTAGGGCAACTTACGACGCAGCCACAAGAGAGTAGATCAACAGACATCTCACTCATACATCCTCAGCCCAGACACTCCTCACATCTCATACGTACCCATAATTCAAAAAACACACCCACACATATGCACAAAAAAAGCGCACCGATCCACCTAAAGACATGTAAACCTTTTGCAAATTCATTATAAGCACACTACACGCAACTCATCCAAGTTTAGTTCACATTGGCGTTCAAGTTCAAGAAAAATAACTTCCCGACCGAGAAGCGCGATTTCGCTGGAATGTAAGTCTACTCAAAATTCGCCAGTGCAATACTATCCTGTTATAGTGATGGGTCGTTATTTAACTGTCAGCTATTTTTAAGCGGTTACCGAGCCGTGACGGTAACCACCAGTTATCGATTTATAAAAATAACGGCTTAAAAAGTAACGATTTTTACACAAACCTAGAATTCGGAGTCGTGTCTGTTTCAATTCTACTGCAACTAGGTTCGATGAATAAACATCGGTTTTCATCGGCAACTGTTTATTTAACTATTTAACGGGATGAATAGCCTTGAGATTGGGAATGCTCGCTCTCGCTCACAGCTTTAGGGACGTATGATCTTCGGTATAATAAAACGGTCGGTTTAATTTTAATTTTAACTTTAACCGGTTGTTGATGGGGATACGGCATACCGACACTACTACACAGAGTTATTCTGTTAAACTGAGAAGCTGTTATTTTTGAAACAGTTCAGTTTCCCACTAGTATGTAAAGCCAAATATTTAATAATCAAAAATGTTGGGTGAAAAGATGAATTTCTGTAAAAACGTGTTATTACTTTAACTATAGACAACGCAAAATAGGGTTATTTCACGTGAAATTAAAGTACTTATTTATTTAAATTTATATACATTACCTAAGAAAACAGTTAACACGTCATTTTCGTTTGTCGGATAATAGTTATCAAATTGATTAAAAAAATATAATGATACAACATTTTTTAACATCTATATACCTACATTTCAATATAAAAAATTAAATGAATATATATATATATATATATATATATATATATATATATATATATATATATATATATATATATATATATATATATATATATAGGGTGTTTCCAAATTGATGCCAAAAATTTTACAGGGTGATTCTTTGGCGAAAAGTAAGGGGTGTCTTTTTATTAAGTTTTTCTTAAAACCCCTTCTCCTCCAAGTTATAGCCCTTTGAAATTTTTGGAACTAATTTTAAAACAACGAATATTAAAATAAGTAAATAAACAATTAATACTATATATCTTCCAATTATTTTTTTAAACTCAAACTCAATTTTTTATACTGTTTCTTTACCGAAATTTTATTAGCTGCGTTATGTTATGGAGTTTTTAGAATCACTCCCTGTGTAGCAATAAAAGTTCTAACGTCTAACGTCCCAAGGCGTGATAAATAATGATATTTATTGATTCTTGCTGTGGCATTGACATTTACGTAAAGACCCTGATAAAATAAATTTGTGAGAAATGACTAGTTTATAATTCCTAAAACATCTAAGTAAATTCTTATAGAAGACTCCTTTCTGATTTCTAAAAGTTTCACTTCAGAGTGGCAAAATATTTACGACACGCTTATTATAATTTCTTAACCCTTTGTTTCCTTTTCATATCGACAAAATTTGAGATTTATACACTACGTGAAATAAGGGGGTAAAATTACAATGCATTTATACTAGTGTGCTCGCTATCGCTCACAGCTTTGGGAATGTAGGATACTATCGATCGACTATCCAGTTTAAAATAACTGAAGCCGTTATTTTCAGCGGTTATTATTAAATAACGTTAACGGCTTCAACTGTTAATAGAAAATAACTGTTTTTCCCATCACTATCCTGTTATAATATCTGCAGATTAAAAAAGTGTCAGAACTCCTATATAATGCTGTACGATCTCTAAGAGGAGCTATGCAGTGCTTATGTCTTACATTTATGTTGTGGACATCAGTACGGTACGTAATCCTGTTGTATAAATAGTGAGGAGCCTTATTAATAATACTGTGAAATAAAATACAACTATGCAACTTAAAACAATCTTCAATTTTCAGCCAGTTTAATTTCTTAAACTTTGCCGATATATACTCATATTTTCGTAATCCACCAATCTTATATTATAAGAATTTGTAACAAGTTACAGACGCAGCTTATTTATGTTGGTTAGATACGGCCAATATACAACATCTGCAAAGTTAAATTGACTTAGCACTAACAACTCACATAAAAAAATCTTGTCTTCGTAAACTTAGTAGCTGCTGTTAGGATAAAGTAGTTTCAAACTTCTAAACGCTCGTTTGAAGATTCTATTGACGTGAAAAGGTCATCATCCAATTTATATCTATCTCTACTCGACTCTTCCAACGTTATTTTACAAGTCTTGGACCAAATCGCATAATCTTTGACTTTCTTGGATCGATATATATATATATATATATATATATATATATATATATATATATATATATATATATATATATATATATATATATATATATATATATATATATATATATATATATATTCAGAAAGATTTCCGCGGTCTTTAATGTGATACATACTTGGTTCTCGGGTTGAACCGCGTCCAGAATTTATGAAAACTCGACGTTTTGGCTCCTGTTTTGGAGCCATTTTCAAGAGGTAAAGGAAATATGTAAGGACACTTTAAGCCCTCAATCTGCTTACTCCTTAGAACGATGGACAAAGGTGGGTTTGGATGTTGTAGCTCGATTACGGGGCCTCAATCTGCCTACTGCCCAAATCTCGCCAGATATCGTCTGTGAGGTCTCAGTGTGTTCAACCCTAGGCTTTTCAGCAAATTTTTTTGCCGCAAATCCCGTCTCCTTTGTGACCTCACCTTTCTAAAAACCTTCCGTGATCATCACGTGGTCCCAAAATCTTTTCAACTTAAACACCACACCAAATCGCATAACATCTCCAACATTTTAAAACGAACAGGCTTTGCTCTCCTTAGAAATTCTATTCACGAGACAAGACGACACCTTAACACTACCAACACACTGTTTTACGACACGTACATAAAAATACACACATTCAAAATACACTCTGCACTTTGGGACACTATAGACAGACTCTCACATAGTAATGCAGAACATGTTACACAGCAAAAGATGGACGTACAAAAAAGAAAATTAGAGCATCTTCTAAACAATAAAAATCTCACACAATACTCACATAATGCCAATCCTACTATAGTAGTTCACAACGTTTCAAATTCCAACGTAAGTGATGTCGCCATCAAAAACCTATCCAAAGGTTTTAATTTTGCACCAACCCCTAAATTCATCCCAATAGAAAAGATAATTTCTCAATCAGAAGATGCGATAACACACTTACCGACTGACGAAGCTGAAATTACGAGACAGGACATTGCCAGGATATTAAGTTCTGCTAAATCTCCACCTTCCAACCTTTCTTCTCACGAACGACAGTCAATCAGAGACCTAAACCGAAACACAGAAATTATAATCCTACCAGCAGACAAAGGCAACGCTACAGTCATACTCGACAAAACAGACTATATACAAAAGATGGACAATATACTAAACAGCACAGACTACAAACAAATCCCTTACGACCCTACAACTTATCTTGAAAAGAAAACGAAAATCATCATCAACCACTCTCAACTCAGTCCTGACCTCAAAAAAGAACTAATCCTCCGCGAAAAATCATCTCGCATCCCTAGAAAATACGGTCTCGTAAAAATCCATAAGCCTGATATTTCCCTTCGCCCTATCGTAAGTGTCCATCGCTCACCCACACAAAAACATGCAAAACATCTAGCCAAAACTCTCCAACCATTAGTAGAAGACGCTACATCCTATGTCAAAAACTCCACCCATTTCATTGACCTTCTTCAAAACAACACCATTTCTCAAAACGACAGCCTAGTTAGCTTTGATATAGTTTCCTTATTCACTAATATACCTCTATCTGAAACCCTTGACATTCTCAAAAATAAACCCAATATTTCCCACGATACCTTATCTCTTCTAGAACACTGCACATCTAACACTTGTTTCCTTTTTCAAAACAAATTTTACAAACAAGTTCGAGGTGCTCCAATGGGTTCACCCCACTCTCCTGCATTGGCCAACATTTTCATGGAAAACTTCGAGACACAAGCCCTCAATTCATCCCAACTTAAACCAACCTGTTGGCTAAGATACCTTGACGACATTTTCGCTGTATGGCCACACGGTAAAGAATCTCTAGACGAATTCCTTTCTTACCTAAATAACATCAACCCCCAAATCCAGTTCACCATGGAAATAGAAGATAATTTTTCTTTGCCTTTCTTAGATGTACGCATCACTAAAAACCCAGTCAGAGGATTTTCTTACACTGTCTACCGAAAACCAACCCACACTAATCGTTATCTTAACGCCCAATCTCACCATCACCATTCGCAACTAAATTCCGTTGTTCGAACACTAGTAACCCGATCCCTTAGACTAACTGACAACAACAACAAACAGACAGAATTAAACTTTTTAAGACAGACATTGCTAGAAAACGGATACGACAACAATCACATACTACGAAACATTAGAAACGCACAACAACAAACCACTACACCACAACAAGAACAGAGTCCACACAACCACACACAGCGTTTTTACCATACATTAAAGGTATCACCGACAAAATCAGCCGAATTTTTAGACCTATAATATCAAAACCATATTCACAACAGAGCAAAAACTGTCAAATATGATAAAAACTCCCAAGGATAAGATTCCAAACGAATCCCACGGAGTTTACGAAATTCCTTGTTCCGACTCTTCTCGAACTTATGTAGGATAAACAAATAGACGCATCCACAATAGAATATATGAACACACCCTCTCAGTTAGAAAATCCGACCCCTCATCCACGCTTACCATGCATCATATTCACACAGGACAAAAAATAGACTTCGCCAATGCCAAAACAATAGCACCGGTTTACAACTTCAAAACGAGAATTATCCGCGAAGCAATCGAGATTGAAAAACGTCCCGATTGTTTAAATAAGAGAGATGATGGTCTTCGCCTTCTGACTACTTGAAAACCTATTATATCTTCATTACAAACACACAAAAAGAAAATAAATTCCATAGACAATTTTATTTCCCCATTATCTGTCTCAAGAAATGCCTGTGACCCTCTTAATCCTCATCATCCTCTAAGTACCGTGACCAAAGCACCCCAGTTAATTGACCGTACCCTACTACTTTCACTGATAACGAAGCAGGTAGACGGAACGACATATATAAGACAATACTTGCACCAAACTGCCAGATCTCTCTGAGACCTCACAGACGATCTCCGGCGAGATTTGCCGAGTAGGCAGATTGAGGTCCTATAATCGAGCTAGAACATCCCAACCCACCTTTGTACATCGCTCTAAGGAGTAGGCAGATTGAGGCCTTAGAGTGTCCTTACATATTTCCTTTACCTCTTTCTTCCTTTACCTTTGGAAAATGGCTCCAAAACGGGAGCCAAAACGTCGAGTTTTCATAAATTCTGGACGCGGTTCAACCAGAGAACCAAGTATGTGTCATATATATATATATATATATATATATATATATATATATATATATATATATATATATGTGTGTTTTTTTAATCTAGTGGTGATTATTATACCAAATATGCTGGGCAACGGATCACCTGTCTACAGTACCGTATCTGAGTTGGGCTGAATCTTCCTTAAATCTGGTTTCAATGGGTCTCTTAGTTTGCCTAACGGATTTAAGGTTGCAATCTTTATAAATTATTTCATAGATATCAGACATTTCTGTGGGTTCACAGTAGTATATTTGTAAATATTAGTAAATTTAGCAAGTGAAAGTGAGTATTCTCCTAGAGTATGATTTCATTATGTGGACGATATTTTCACAGTGTTTAACAAAAACATACACAAACTCCACGATTTATTGCTAGACTGAAGAGTCAATTTGTCAAACCTTTTTTTTCTTGCAACATAGAAATATAAATTTTGGTGTATATTTTACTTTTTATATCGTAAACCTACCTACCAAATTTAGTTATCATAGCTTTTTTATTTTTTAAGATAATTTTTTTTTCTAATGAAGACTCAAAATTTTTCCGGAAAACCTCGTCCGATTATCCTGATTAACAAACTTACCCAAGCCATTTACAAAAGGAAGGCATCCAAATTTTATCAAAATCGGCTCATTATTTTTTGAGATAAAATTTTTTTTCGAATGAAAACTCAAAATTTTCCCGGAAAACCTCGTCAGATTTTCCTGACTAACGAACTTATCCAAGCCATTTACAAAAGGAAGGCACATGCCAAGTTTTATCAAAATCGGCCCATTATTTTTTGAGTTATCGGTGTGATACATATATATATATATATATATATATATATATATATATATATATATATATATATATATATATATATATAAATAAATAAAGGGTGGACCATTTAAGATTTGGAATTTGAATCGGCTAAAAAAAACTAATGAATGTTTTTTCAAAGTTATGAGTTTATTAGAAAGATTGGACCTTTCCATTTAGGAATGGAAGACAGCATTATTCAATTGACTGCCTCGGCTACCCTTACAATACCCCATTCGATCAGTCCAATTTTTCAATTCATTTTCGATTGTTTGGGCCTCTATTTCGTCAATGGCGACTTCCATTTCATGTTTCAAGTCGTCAATCGTCTCTGGATGGTTGGTGTAACACGTGTCCTTAACGGCACCCCACAAAAAAGGTCCAACGGAGTCAAATCGCAGCTTCGAGGTGGCCAATTGACATCAGCATTTCGGCTGATTATGCGATTTTCTAAAACCGTGCGCAAAATATCGATTGTTACGTTAGCTGTGTGGCACGTTGCGCAGTCCTGTTGAAACCAAATGTCGTCTATGTTATACTCTTCAATTTTGGGAAACAAAAAATGTCTTAGCATGGCTCGGTAGCGATCGCCATTCACCGTAACTGCGTTTCCTTGCTCATTTTCGAAGAAAAATGGCCCAATAATGCCGCCAGACCAAAATCCGCACCAGACAGTCAATCTTTGTGGATGCATTGGTTTCTCCACGATGATGTGTGGATTTTCTGAGCCCCAGATACGACAATTTTGCTTATTGACGTATCCTACGAGGTGGAAATGAGCTTCATCTGAAAAGATGATTTTTCGGTAAAAATGCTCATCTTCGATCAAGCGGTCTTCGGCCCATTGAGCAAACCGAAAACGCATCGGATGGTCATGCGGCTTCAGCTATTGCACTAATTGAACTTTGTACGCATTCATAGCGAGATCTTTATGCAACATTCTTCTCAAAAAAGTGCGTGAAATGTTCAATTCTTGAGAACGATGACGAGTTGATGTCGATGGTTGTTCACGCACACTCTGAGCAACAGCAGCGATGTTTTCGGTTGAGCGCACTGGACGAGTACGTACACGGGATGTTTTATCCAAAAAATGATCCAGTTTCACGAACTCGGTTCACAAATTGATCCACAAACTGCGTTTTTGGCACATCCTTTTTGTCAAATTCTTTTCGTAAATTTCTTACAGTTTGAGTAGAAGACCAACCACTTTAGAAATAAGTTTTTAATATTTCCCAACTTTCAAGCGAAAAGCGACCCGATCTTAGCCATTCATCGATTATTTGAATATTAGAAAAATAGTGCTGCTCCTCAGAAAGACATTATCATGAAATGAATTCAGCGTTCATGATTTGACCACAAAGAAAATATTCTTATTCCTGTACCCATAAACTCCCGGAACGTTATATTGTTGGAGTTTTAACGAGAAAAGACTAATTTTCACTAAATCACGTCTCATTTATCCCCTATCCCCTGAAGCAATCTTACTCAAACACAATTTGAAGCAGTCCCTTGTCGTGTGCCAGTTGCATACCAAATTTGAAGATGATATCGCAATTCGTTCGAGCGTTATTGCGCCTGCTAACATACAGACGTACAGGCCGACAGACCGACCGACAGAACAACAGACAACATTTTGTCGTGTGCCAGTCGCATACCAAATTTGAAGATGATATCACAATTCGTTCGAGCGTTATTTCGCCTGCTAACATACAGACGTACAGGCCGACCGACAGAACGACAGACAAAATTTTGTCGGGTGCCAGTTGCATACCAAATTTGAAGATTATATCGCAATTCGTTCTAACGTTATTGCGCCTACTAACAGACAGACGTAAAGGCCGATAGACCGATCGACCGACAGAACGAAAGAGATTTTTTTTACAGAATCAAGTTTTCTATATGTTTTGAGACTTTTACGTCGTTTTAACAAAAAAAATCGAAATTTTTGTCACCCCCACACATTCAACCGCTAGCTTAATTTCAGCACAGATTGCCAGATCAGTTTTCTATGTGTTTTGAGACTTTCTACACCGTTTTATCAACAAAAAAATTCGAAATTTCTGTCACCGATATTCTACACCCACACATTCAACCCGTCATTTAATTTCAGCGCAGAATACCAGATGTTTGATCAAATTGAAAGTTTTCTAATAAACAAACCCTAAAACGTTATATTACTCAAGTTTTAACAAAATCACGTCAATTTTCACCAAATCACCCCCCATTCATCCCCTATACCCTAGAGCGATTTTACCCAAAAACAATCAAAACCGTTTGCTTGTTGGGTGCTAACTGTATACAAATTTTGAAGACTATATCTCAACTCGTTCTAAAGTTATCGTGGCTCACAGCCATACAGCCAAAAAAATCTTCGTTCCCAAATCATGTTTTCTATATGTTTTGGCAATTTTTACGATGTTTAAGCGAAAAAAAATATTTTGAAATTTTTGTCGGCGATGCCATATTTCCACACGTATTGACGATGTAGAAGTAATAAAATTAATCCCTATAAATTGATAGAAACTCAGGAGCTTATGGAAAACCATTTTAATAGGAGAAGGCCTTTTTGTGAACAAATAATATAAACGTTAGAAACAAAGTCATCTGGTTGTTTGTTATTGCCCTAACTTAGTGAAACTGTTCCATACTTAATACAGCGGTACACATTTCCCGTGGTTTCACAAGTGCTTGTTCTTTTCTGCAACATACTTTAATTTTTACTGGACGCAGCAAGTGCGTTATGGTGGAGAATGTTAATTAAAGTTTCAAATTTCAATAGCTCAATTTGCCATTAACATAACGTTCGTTGGCCAGGAACCAACATTTTCCGGGAACATTTAAAGTTTATTTTCGGAAATTTTTTGTACATATTCAAACAATAAAGTCATTTTGATGAAACATGGTACATTGTTTTTACTATATAGGTTATACTGGTAATCAAATTTGATGCCTGCTTTCTTAAAAAAACACACATATTTGATATTAAAAACATTTCTATGAAAATTCACTACCATAACGCACTTGTTGCGTCCAGACTTTTTTATTTGTGGACATTACCGTTAATGTTAATTAAAAAATGATAAAAGTCAAATGTTTTTCGGTGAAAGTTTGATACTTTTACGGAAATTAGTTGAAAATCAGTAGTCCAAAACTTTTTTCAAACGGCTAATTCAAACGAAAAATTTTAAGAGAAGTCTATTATTCAAAATTAATTGTTATTTCGGAAAAAATCACTACCATAAGGCACCTACTGCGTCCCGACTTTCTTAAATATTTGTGTCATTTCACATACTACAAAAATAACGATGCAAAAAAATATTCGAAACTGCGAATCTCATAATTGATTTCAAACGCTACTACTTAACACTGTGACGTCACGAGACAGTACAATAGTCAACAATGAACTTGCTTATCTGTGTTTATATTCTGTGTTGCAAGTTTTTGATTGAATGTTAGCTTCTGCACGTGATTTTATTTGATAATGTGAGAAATAAAGCTTATATAAATACTGTATAGTGCCAATGTGGACAAATACGATTATAAAACTCCAGAGAAACTATTTTATATTGTTCCAAATTAGAGAGCAATAGTGAAAAGCTATAAAGTGGCATGAAAGGAAAAGTCCACTGTTATGTCAGAAAACCGCCTTATATTGTTGTGAAGACCATTTTAATGTAAGTGCCTTCTCATTCTCACAATGAATATCAGTGATATAAGGTTAAACTCCTTATCATACGTTATTAAGTTGTAATTTCCATGTGGTCAACGTATATTTATCTGTACATATTAACTATTAACTTTACATATTACTCTTAGTAATAAAAACCGGCAAAAATCATGGTTATTAATAAACGAAATTATTGGTTTTGCCTCCATTAATTATCTGTAATCAATCCAGACAACATTGTTCTATCAAAAAATATGGTAGATTTGACGTTATGTTGTTGCCATGTTATGTTGACTTCATTCAAAGCAAAATATATTACAAATGACATGAATAAGTACATGATATACCTTGCTAAATATGTGCTTAACTAGCATTGACTTATTTACACATACCTTCCAGCTTTTGCTCATTTTGTTTTAGCAGTTACGAAGTCTGGTATTTCACCGAAGAATGATGTCATCATAAGTGAGTCAATTCTTGACAAATTATCTAATTTCGCCTGTTGAAAACCTTTGTCTTCCATTTTATTACGCACCCTTTACACTATTCAACTAGAAGAAACACAATAAACCAATAAAATTCACTATGATGTTGAGAAACAAGCGACCATACTTATAATGCCATAAGGCAAATGTAATCACAATATTTATTTACTATCCAACTACGTCACGACCAATGGCAGACCGTTCTCAGTCACATGATAATAATTCAAAATTTTTTGATTTTAAACTCTTTTTCTGCCCACATGTTTATGGGTATTTCCATGCATGTAAGAACGTTCTATGTATGAAAAACTATTAGGTAAATGTTAAATTCATGTTATGGAGAATCCATACAAATTGTCTATTCGGGAACCAATAGATGCAAACAGACGAAAAATTCAATTCAGTAAAGCAGAGTTATTCATTTCCATGTAAGGAAATTTTATTAATCGAAACAAACACGAACAGAAGGTCATTTTCCTAACTAGTATTTAACGTGTGTAGTGCGGTGTACTTTTATTTATGGGTAAAGTTTTCAAGTTTACAACATCCGTCATTTTTAACGTTTCCTTTAATTATTTCGTATTACAGTTGTATCGCTCAACGTTTAATAAGTAGTGAAGGTTAACACTTGTAGTAGAACATGCCGATTACTTCATTGTTGTGTACGTGCATGTAATTTGGATTGTTGTAACTCATATATATTGTTTTTTTAATGAACTCAGATACGGCTCACATACCACGATGAAAAACAAAACACTTCCTAGAAAGTTGGTGCCCATATACGAGGTAAGCGCCAAAATTTCCCGGCCAGCCTATGAAAGAAACGGCGTAGACTTACAATCAAATTTCATTTTTCAATATAATCCTCACTAACATCAATGCACTTATTACATCGTTTCAGCAACAATTCGATACCCGTAAAAAATAGTGCTGCAAATTGAATCATAACTTCCACATACCCCTGAAGCTACCTTACCGATAATGTTGACGATTTGTCGTTCATACTTATGAAACATCTTAAATATTACAGTGTACCTATGATAACATATTTAACAAGTAGGTCATTTCAATATGGCATACTTCCTAAGGTTCTGAAGACGTCTTTTGGTAATGATTTGTTTTAAAAAGGTGACCATCATTGCATTGGACATTATCGCCTCTTATCTTTACCTAGGACCATATAAAAAAATTGTGGAAAAACTATTTTGTCGAAAAATTACGGAATGGCTTAATATGAATGAAATTGTTGCGTTTCCGCCGGGTTCTGGATAACTGAGACTTTAAACTTTAACAAAACAACTTTATTTACTCTCTAAATATGGATACAATAAAAGTTCTAGAATGTCTTTCTTACAAAACACTTAGTTTATCTGGCCTTACAATCATTAATCTGCACACAAGTCACTATACTGGAACTACAGTCGGTACTCTCTAACACTTCACACTGGTTACTGCTTCTTCAAGTCACTTCAACATTATCTAATTGAACTGAACTGCCTGAGCTGGCTTGCTTTCGCCTTTATATACCCGTCGTACCTTCCACCTCGTTTCGGGAGTGTTCCATTCCAGAATGTTCCAGGACCTTCTTTTGCAAGAAGGTTCTGTGAATACAGATCGGCCCCGTGTGTATACAGGGGGATGTATATACAGGCTGATCCAAATGTGGTCATAACTCATATGTTACACAAGAGGTGTTTCTCGTACTATAAGATCTGCGTATACAGGGTGTAAGGGTTCTCTGCGTATATACAGGGTGTATATGCAGGCTGTTCGGAATGCGCAGACCTTAGTTATCCATTCCGACGGGGTACAAGTTGGTAACTTCGTTATTTTTGGTCCTAGAGGGTTGACACTTCGCCTGTGGGGGGTCACCCCAGACACTCCTAGGGGGAGGCAGTGTTGTCAGATTGTGCAAGAATTCCCAGGTTGGGAAAGTTTTGGAGATGTGGCAACACCGCACCTACATCTATTGAAGTGCTTTGTAACAATACTTTAACTGAGTGTCAACATGCTTTTAGAAAGGGTAATGCTTCTTGATGAGATTTACTTACATATGGATAGTGACAACTATGTGGCATCTGTCATGTTTGATTTTAATAAAACTTGGTGAGTACCTTCCCTTCGTAAGTGGCTTGGATAAGTTCGTTATCCAGGAAAAACGACCCAGGTTTTCCCGGAAAATTTTGTGTTTTTTTTTAAACAAATTTATATATCTCCGGAATTAACAACGTAAGGGCAAGCAAATTTGGTACGCGGGTTTACATCATCCTAGGTAAGTTACTTACCAAAATTTAGCTCTGTAGGTTAAAGCACAAAAAAGTTACAGGCATTTAAAGAAGAATAAATTTGGGTTTTCCTCAAAACGCCAAAGTCGCGATTTGAAACGTCAAAATTGGTAATATTTAGGCAATGAACCTGAAAATAATATGATCTATGGAAGGAAAATGTCTCAAGAAGAATGTTTTACAAAGCCTGAAGTCTTAGTTTCAATCGTCATTGTCCTTTATTTTACTAAAATGTTCCCAGAAAATTCATTTCAAGTAGACCCTTTCTCTGATGATTTGGCAGTAGTGTTGGCTATAGGTTAGTGGTACATCATTTTTGTCGAATTTTCGTAAAAAATCTTTAAAGCTCGTTATTGTGCAAGATACGAAAAATTTTTTATACATTAATTATAGGGTGTCTTGAGCTATATCTTAAAAAATATTTCTACAATTACAGGGTGGCCCATAAGTCGTTGGTGATTCAAATTTTCTTTTTTAGGGAATATATATATATATATATATAATATATATATATATATATATATATATATATATATATATATATATATATATATATATATATATATATATATATATATCTCGTACCGATAACTCAAAAAATAATAGACCGATCTTAATCAAATTTGATGAGTACCTTCCTTTAGCAAGTGGCTTGGATATGTTAGTTAGCCAGGAAAATCGGACAAGGTTTTCTAGGAAAATTTTGTGTTTTCTTTCTAAAAATATTCATATCTCCGGAAATAACAAAGCGAGGGCAAACACATTTGGTGCGAGCATTTGTATTATAAAGAGTGAACCATGCACAAAAAAGTAGGTCTCTAAGTTTAAGGACAAAAATTTACGGGCAGCAAAAGAAATAAAATTTGGAGTTTTCCTCAAAACGTCAAACTCACAATTTAAAACGTCAAAAGTGTAAGACTAGATGCATTCTCGCAACAATTAGAACCGTAGACCGGTTTCGCTCTCATTAGAGCTCTTCAGTACGGCATACTAATTGCAGCAAAAATGCACCAAAAATAACACGGCTATCGTATAGCCAGTCTTAAAACACTAAGTGAGTGGCGAACGTGTCGCCACCTAGTTCGGAACCAAGTACTATGTTGTCACGCCCGCTCCAAATAATACAGAGTATTAAAAATAGAGACGGTATACAACTAACTAACAATTTAAAAAATTGTTAGCCCTGGTCCATTTCTACCCCAATATAGGGACAAAGTATGTAAGACTAGATGCATTCTCGCAACAATTAGAACCGTAGACCGGTTTCGCTCTCATTAGAGCTCTTCAGTACGGCATACTAATTGCAGCAAAAATGCACCAAAAATAACACGGCTATCGTATAGCCAGTCTTAAAACACTAAGTGAGTGGCGAACGTGTCGCCACCTAGTTCGGAACCAAGTACTATGTTGTCACGCCCGCTCCAAATAATACAGAGTATTAAAAATAGAGACGGTATACAACTAACTAACAATTTAAAAAATTGTTAGCCCTGGTCCATTTCTACCCCAATATAGGGACAAAGTATGTAAGACTAGATGCATTCTCGCAACAATTAGAACCGTAGACCGGTTTCGCTCTCATTAGAGCTCTTCAGTACGGCATACTAATTGCAGCAAAAATGCACCAAAAATAACACGGCTATCGTATAGCCAGTCTTAAAACACTAAGTGAGTGGCGAACGTGTCGCCACCTAGTTCGGAACCAAGTACTATGTTGTCACGCCCGCTCCAAATAATACAGAGTATTAAAAATAGAGACGGTATACAACTAACTAACAATTTAAAAAATTGTTAGCCCTGGTCCATTTCTACCCCAATATAGGGACAAAGTATGTAAGACTAGATGCATTCTCGCAACAATTAGAACCGTAGACCGGTTTCGCTCTCATAAGAGCTCTTCAGTACGGCATACTAATTGCAGCAAAAATGCACCAAAAATAACACGGCTATCGTATAGCCAGTCTTAAAACACTAAGTGAGTGGCGAACGTGTCGCCACCTAGTTCGGAACCAAGTACTATGTTGTCACGCCCGCTCCAAATAATACAGAGTATTAAAAATAGAGACGGTATACAACTAACTAACAATTTAAAAAATTGTTAGCCCTGGTCCATTTCTACCCCAATATAGGGACAAAGTATGTAAGACTAGATGCATTCTCGCAACAATTAGAACCGTAGACCGGTTTCGCTCTCATTAGAGCTCTTCAGTACGGCATACTAATTGCAGCAAAAATGCACCAAAAATAACACGGCTATCGTATAGCCAGTCTTAAAACACTAAGTGAGTGGCGAACGTGTCGCCACCTAGTTCGGAACCAAGTACTATGTTGTCACGCCCGCTCCAAATAATACAGAGTATTAAAAATAGAGACGGTATACAACTAACTAACAATTTAAAAAATTGTTAGCCCTGGTCCATTTCTACCCAAATATAGGGACAAAGTATGTAAGACTAGATGCATTCTCGCAACAATTAGAACCGTAGACCGGTTTCGCTCTCATTAGAGCTCTTCAGTACGGCATACTAATTGCAGCAAAAATGCACCAAAAATAACACGGCTATCGTATAGCCAGTCTTAAAACACTAAGTGAGTGGCGAACGTGTCGCCACCTAGTTCGGAACCAAGTACTATGTTGTCACGCCCGCTCCAAATAATACAGAGTATTAAAAATAGAGACGGTATACAACTAACTAACAATTTAAAAAATTGTTAGCCCTGGTTGTATACCGTCTCTATTTTTATGTTGTCACGCCCGCTCCAAATAATACAGAGTATTAAAAATAGAGACGGTATACAACTAACTAACAATTTAAAAAATTGTTAGCCCTGGTTGTATACCGTCTCTATTTTTAATACTCTGTATTATTTGGAGCGGGCGTGACAACATAGTACTTGGTTCCGAACTAGGTGGCGACACGTTCGCCACTCACTTAGTGTTTTAAGACTGGCTATACGATAGCCGTGTTATTTTTGGTGCATTTTTGCTGCAATTAGTATGCCGTACTGAAGAGCTCTAATGAGAGCGAAACCGGTCTACGGTTCTAATTGTTGCGAGAATGCATCTAGTCTTATATACTTTGTCCCTATATTGGGGTAGAAATGGACCAGGGCTAACAATTTTTTAAATTGTTAGTTAGTTGTATACCGTCTCTATTTTTAATACTCTGTATTATTTGGAGCGGGCGTGACAACATAGTACTTGGTTCCGAACTAGGTGGCGACACGTTCGCCACTCACTTAGTGTTTTAAGACTGGCTATACGATAGCCGTGTTATTTTTGGTGCATTTTTGCTGCAATTAGTATGCCGTACTGAAGAGCTCTAATGAGAGCGAAACCGGTCTACGGTTCTAATTGTTGCGAGAATGCATCTAGTCTTACATACTTTGTCCCTATATTGGGGTAGAAATGGACCAGGGCTAACAATTTTTTAAATTGTTAGTTAGTTGTATACCGTCTCTATTTTTAATACTCTGTATTATTTGGAGCGGGCGTGACAACATAGTACTTGGTTCCGAACTAGGTGGCGACACGTTCGCCACTCACTTAGTGTTTTAAGACTGGCTATACGATAGCCGTGTTATTTTTGGTGCATTTTTGCTGCAATTAGTATGCCGTACTGAAGAGCTCTAATGAGAGCGAAATCGGTCTACGGTTCTAATTGTTGCGAGAATGCATCTAGTCTTACATACTTTGTCCCTATAGTGGGGTAGAAATGGACCAGGGCTAACAATTTTTTAAATTGTTAGTTAGTTGTATACCGTCTCTATTTTTAATACTCTGTATTATTTGGAGCGGGCGTGACAACATAGTACTTGGTTCCGAACTAGGTGGCGACACGTTCGCCACTCACTTAGTGTTTTAAGACTGGCTATACGATAGCCGTGTTATTTTTGGTGCATTTTTGCTGCAATTAGTATGCCGTACTGAAGAGCTCTAATGAGAGCGAAACCGGTCTACGGTTCTAATTGTTGCGAGAATGCATCTAGTCTTACATACTTTGTCCCTATATTGGGGTAGAAATGGACCAGGGCTAACAATTTTTTAAATTGTTAGTTAGTTGTATACCGTCTCTATTTTTAATACTCTGTATTATTTGGAGCGGGCGTGACAACATAGTACTTGGTTCCGAACTAGGTGGCGACACGTTCGCCACTCACTTAGTGTTTTAGACTGGCTATACGATAGCCGTGTTATTTTTGGTGCATTTTTGCTGCAATTAGTATGCCGTACTGAAGAGCTCTAATGAGAGCGAAACCGGTCTACGGTTCTAATTGTTGCGAGAATGCATCTAGTCTTACATACTTTGTCCCTATATTGGGGTAGAAATGGACCAGGGCTAACAATTTTTTAAATTGTTAGTTAGTTGTATACCGTCTCTATTTTTAATACTCTGTATTATTTGGAGCGGGCGTGACAACATAGTACTTGGTTCCGAACTAGGTGGCGACACGTTCGCCACTCACTTAGCGTCAAAAGTGGCAATGTTAAGGCAAAGAACGTGAAACAAATACGGATTGTGAAAAGAAAATGTTGCAAGAAGAGTGTTCTGCGAACCCTTAAGTTTCAGATTCAACCGTCATTGCCCTTCATTTTACTAAAATATTTATAGGAAATTCATTTCAAGTAGACCCTTTCTCTGATGCTTTCTGTCGGTTTAGTTAAGTTGATGCTTTCGCTGTAGGTTTAGTGAAAAATTTCAATAACACAATTTGCTATTAACGTAAGTTTTGTTGGTTAGGAAACCAACATTTAACTTTATTTTCGGAAATTTTTTGTATGAACGCAGCAAAGGCGTTTTGGTTGCGAATTTTCATTAAATGTTTCACTCAATTTGCTATTAACCTATGGTTCCTTGGCTAGGAGACCAGTTTTCTCGGAAACATTTAAAGTTTATTTTTGGAAAATTTTTGTACATTTTCAAATAATTATTTTGATAAAATATGGTACATTGTTCCTACTATATAGGTTATACCGGTAACCAAAATGATGCCTGCTCGCATGATATATTTGTAATTAAAATTTGTAATTAAAAATATTTTTATGAAAATTCTCTTCCATAACGCTCTTGCTGCGTCCTGAGTTTTTAAATTTATAATTGCTTGTTTTTATTAAATATATTTTGTAATGCTGTAGATGCTGCAATACACTTGCTTGCGAATTTTCACGCGGCTTTTTGAAGTATTGTTTGATGTAACTGTAGTCTTTTAGCTGCAAATTAAGCTGCGTTTGACCTGATTTAATGAACAGGCACGTGGCCACAAAGCATCACACTATAACTATAAAACAGCGTGTTTCAAGTGAAAATCTCTTTTTATTTAGAACATCCTGTTCAGAGCATGAAGTAACCACCGATCAGAGCAACAAAGTAACCAGCAATCAGGGCACCGAAATAAACATCACTCAGATCACCAGCCAGTCAGAACACTGTTCAGAGCACCGCAGTAACAACCGTTCAGAGCACCATCTAGAACACCGTTCACAGCACCATCCAAAGCATCGTTCAGAGCAGCGCTCAGCTACTAATGCTACCAACCCCATGAAGTTGCAGAATACCTTCAATCATCTTAGGAAGTTTTACCAGCTCTAAGTAGTCATTTCATTCTGGAAATGAAGCTCTTTTACTTCTCCATTCCATCGACCCCTTTTCGCACAAAGGCTCATAGTAGAGAATCATAGTTTCATAGTCTCTGACAATTGTTTTTAACATGCCCACAGATTTTTCTCCACAGAGGTTTAAAAAGAACCGGGACCTTGAACTTTATTGACGGCGCTTGTCTTTTACTTCCCCATTCCATAGACCCTCATTCGCACAAAGACTTATAGTAGAGAACCATAGTTTCATCGCCTCTGACAATTGTCTTTGAACACGTCCACAGGTTTTTCTCCACACATTTCCAAAAAAAGACCAGGACCTTGAACTTTATTGACGGCGGTTACCTTTTACTTCTCCATTTCATCGACCCTTTTTTGCACAAAGGATCATAGTAGAGAACCAAAGTTTCATCGCCTGTAACAATTGTCTTTAACACGTCTACAGCTTTTTCTCCACAGAGGTCCAAAAAGACCCGGGATCACGAACTTTATTGACGGCGCTTCTCTTTTACTTCTCCATTCCATCGACCCCCTTTCGCACAAAGGATCATAGTAGAGAACCATAGTTTCCCCTGTGATAATTTTCTTCAACACGTTCACAGGTTTTTCTCCACAGAGGCCCAAAACGGATCGGGCACATTCAACACGACGCTGGCGCTGAACTGCTGAAAGATGTCTGGAGACCCAATTTGCACTAACTTTTTTCATGTCTTAATGTTCGTCGAGGATTCGGCGAACGCTTGTATCTCAAAGCCCCGACATTTTTGATAGGTATTTCACTTTCAAGCGTCGATCGCTTAAATGGAAATCCACAACAAGGTAATCTTTATCCGTTACCACTTCCACCGTCCCTGCTGTTCTTGCGCCGTCTTGCAAGGATTCCTATCTCATTCGAAACCGTTTTGGCTAATCTTTTACTACAGAATAAAAGGGAGAATTTTTTCCGTACACCGCATCCAGCCGATCTTTGATGCTTTGAGGTGAAATACCTTCTCGAGTATGGAATTTAATAACAGCTCTATACTCAATTTTCGTGATGAACAAGTGTCAGTTATAAGAAAACTAATTGACATACTAATTGACAAAATATTGGAATCTTTTACTTTTTGATATTTTCAAAAATAAAGTGAGGGGGGGGGGGCGCTGAATGTTTATTTTTTTGAATTGCTAACTACCACGGTTTAGCTCGACAGAACTTGATGAGTTTGGACTCGTTGGAAAAACATTTCTTGCTCTACAATTTGTACTTATTCCAGGTTTCCTCTACACATACACCGAGAGAGGGCGTTGTCTACATAATTAGGTTATGTTGCTCTTTTCTGAAGAAAATCAAATGAAACGGTACATCAATAATAACACAGTAGAGTAAACTACAAAAGATTGAATCCACCAGTGAAAACCGCAGTTCGATATCATTGCTTTAACGGTAGATATTAGCGATCAAATTTGGAACTACGAATTACCACATCTTGATAACAAGGTAGCAAGATTAAAATAACAGATAAAGTTCAACAAATAAGACTTATTCTATTGACGTAACGAGACAGAAACGTCCCCATAAATAAAAATCTAAAAGAGTCAAATCAGGCGACCTAGCTGGGCAAGGAAACGTACTTATTCTTCCTATCTATCTGCTAGGAAACGCCTGATCTAAGAGATGTCTCACATTTAAACAATAGTATACTGGACAGCCATCGTGTTGGAAAATCATATTGCAACGTGTCGTTAGATGTAGGTTTTCTAACAACACTGGCAATTCATTCCTCAGAAAATCGAAAGATCGCTACCCGTTCAATGGTGCATTGATAATGTAGGGTCGAATTATCTGTCCACTGACAATATCACACCAAACGTTAATAGATCAATAGGCCCTGACTTTGCACATTATTAATCCAATGCGGATTCGCCTGCGACCAATAGTGCATACTGTGCCTATTTAGCCTCGCATCACTGGGAAACGTGGCCTCATTTGACCACAAAATTCTTTAAAGTATTCCGACATCTTCTTGCAGCATGTCCAATAACCAGTTACCAAAGATCAACCGTTCATCGAAATTGTGAGCTTCTAAACTTTGGAGCAGAACGATGTGGTATGGATGCAACGTAAAAATAGATTATTATTATTATTATTATTATTTTCATTATTATTAGCATTACTTTTATTATCATTAGAGATCCAGTGATTTCCGTTCCCTGTTGACTTTGTAATGAAAAGTAATCAATATGTATTACTTCAAGCGTAACTTACCTGTGGTCTTTCAGAATAAATCGAACGTGGTTCGAGTTACTCCTAAGTCCCTGGATATTATACGGGTATTCAGATGTGAATTTTATTCGACATAGGCCAGCACATTGATGACACTCTCATCGGTGCGACCCGTGCGGATTGTCTGACGAACAGGGGGATGCGCGTTACAGTGGCGATTTCTCCTAGTGAGCTAGGTGTGCGCCGCACACCCTAAAATATAATTAAAATGTGCACAGTTAAATATGTTTTATTTCTTTTTCCCTTAGTCTTAATACACTACATATGTTATGACAATCGATTTAATTTACTTATTTGATTTCATAAATAGTCGGTTAATAGTGACTTGGAATGAAGTCGGCACCACGTCTTCATTCGGAAATATGAGTAGGTCAATAGCAACTGGGAATGAATTAGGGTTAGGTGTGCGTTGTTATGTCCGAACAACTTCACTCGACAGAGCTGTATTGGTATACAATACAGTCCCCCACCCATGTGTTTAAAATAGTAAGGAAATACCATTCGTTTTAACACTGCAGTGAGCGGTAAAAATACCACTCAAGACAAATGAATGGAACGCCGGTTTAACAAACGTTGTGATAGCATTATTTACAAACATTACAACTGCGCTTGCCTGGACCACAGTATTCTAGAATCAAAGACTATAATACATTTTAGTAAATTTTCGTAGAAAAGATTCACTAATGGGGAGATCTCGACTTTTGAATTTTGAAAAATTGTTTGCAAATGAGCGTGAACTAGGACCCCTAGAACCCATATCCGGGGTCAGTTTCAATTTTTATATATAAGAATTTAATTTGAGTCAAGTTTTAAAATATAGAAATTTTTGATTAAAATGAAGAAACTGATTTCAAGTACCATCCATATTTCTAGAAATTGTAATGGTACATAATGAGGTGAGGTAGTTTTGGAGATTAGAAATCAGATGACAGAACTTTAGAACAATTGACATTTAGATTAAAATTTAGTCAAAATTGCATCATTTGCAGTCACAAGTTTAGACTTATTTGTAAGATGCTTTGTACTATTTATATAACAATAAACTATATATATATATATATATATATATATATATATATATATATATATATATATATATATATATATATATATATATATATATATATATATATATACATAGGTATCACACCGATAATTCAAAATATAATCGGCCGATTTTGATAAAATTTGGCATGTACCTTCCTTCTGTAAATTTATTGGATAATTTCGTTAGTCAGGAAAATCGGACGAGGTTTTCCGGAAAAATTTTGAGTTTTTATTCGAAAAAAATTTGTAGGTTTGTAGGTTGGTAGGTAGGTTTACGATATAAAAATTAAACTATACACCAAAATTTAGATTTCTATGTTGCAAGATAAAAAAGTTATAATAAAATATTTTGTGCCAGATCATTTCTATGAAAATTCACTACCATAACGCATTTGCTGCATCCAGGATTTTTACACATTTTATTATTTAGTACCATATTAACATTGAACTACTTTTAATGTTTACAGTTTTCACCCCGTTCCGGACAGTGCTAACGCTAACACAAATTTGTGTGAAGAGAAGAGCTTGCTTTAAAGTTTTAAGTGACTTTTTAATTTGTTAGTGTTGCAGTGGGAAATTAATTTATTTATCTACGTCTCATTCCCATATAGGTCGAATATATATATATATATATATATATATATATATATATATATATATATATATATATATATATATATATATATATATATATATATATGTACATTTAGTGTTAATAATTTTTAAAACCACCACTAACAGCAACTCGTTACCGCACACCCGAACATTTTGGTCAGGAGACGCCACTGGCGCGTTTCCTGTCGTTCGTAACCGATGTCTACCAGTCGGAGAAAAACTCCTCTGGAAAACCGACGTCTTCCCGGATACTTCACCGCATACACCCTAGCAGCAACAGTTGCATTTCGCATGCATTTAAAGCATGTAGCTACCACGTGAAATGCTTTTTCATTCGTGAAAATCATCTTATGGTAGTAGTTAGCCACATCAACAGCAATGTGAATGACAATATAATAATTTTGACAATTTGGTTACGCATTTTGTTATTTTCACAGTATGCTTAACGATTTTAAAATTCAGTTACACTGCGACAGTCTTTTGTTACACATATCGGAATGGATTACTGGTTCTTGCTAGAACAAAGAAGTTTTCCACCATTTCTAGATATAAATTATCCTGAAAATATTGAAGTGAATTAAGTAGAAAACCTTTACCACTTACAGGTATGAAAAAGTCAATCTATATATATATATATATATATATATATATATATATATATATATATATATATATATATATATATATATATATATATAACGAGATAGATGTGGTAATTCGTAGTTCCAAATTTAATAGCTAATATCCACCGCTAGAGCAATGATATCGAACTGCGGTTTTTACTGGTGCTTTCAGACTTTTATTGCCCACTCTACTGTGTTATTATTGATATACTTTTCTTCAGAAAAACCGCTACGTAAATGCTACCTACAACTTAATTATCCAAACAACGCCATCTCTCGGTGTATGTAAGATACAGAGGAAACCTGGATTGAGTGCAAATGGTAGACTAAGAAAAGTTCTTTTCAACAAGTCAAATTCATCAAGTTGCGTCAAGCTAAACTGTACTAATTAGCAATTGAATAAATAAACATTCAACATCCCCCAACCATTTTATTTTTGAAAATATAAAAAAGTATGGGCGACAAGAATTAACGTCCGTTGCTCAAACATTACTCTTCGTCTGTCAAAAGTACCTCTTAATTGGCAAAAATGTGATGTAAATCGCAATTTTCCGATCATATTGGTTATTATACCCTCCAGCGGTGATTTTGAAGAAATTTCCAGATATTTTTCACGGCAACTTTCTTCATGACAGGTGCTTTAAGTTGATTTGAGTTTGAGTGAGTGAGTCTACACTAAAACACTCTGGATTGCATGAACTTGTTCATTTACCACAGATTTTTCTATTGCAATTGAAGGTTTTAAAATTTATATTCTTGTAGTTATAAGCGTATAAATCAATTTTTCTAAATGGGATCCCCGTATATTTTGGCATATTTGAGTAAAGCTCGAAATTATCAATCCAAAAATATACGAATAAAGCTGCTTACTGAAGTAGTTACATCTCATGTTTATAATAAGAGTGTTATAAACTAAATATGTTTCTTAAAGAATATTTAAAATACAAATTAATTAACAAAACTATAACTAATAAAACTAAACATCACCAATAAACAGGAGACTAGAATTTTACGGAAGAAGCAATGGGGGTAATTACCTAATTCAAGAGGTTTTCAAAATGTCGACCGTTTTTGCTTATGCACAAACGGTACCGTTCTGAACATGTCTTACTGAGTGAATCAGTTCAATGGGGGTGGAAAGTGCATAGCTTGCAACACCGCGAGTTTAAAGTCTTCTATAGAGTTCGACAGCAATTTAAAAATCACGTCTTGCAACCTTCCCCAAAGATAAAATTCCATAGGCGTTAAGTCAGGTGACCACGCTGGCCAGGGGTTGGGACCTTGGTTAGCTGGATAATTATTATCAAAATTGGTCTTCAAAAGTTTTGTAACAATTGCAGCGTTGTGAGTCGGTGCCCCGTCTTAATAAATAAAACGGCTTCTGAGTTCAATTAGCCGCGGTTGGTTAACAAGAGGGTTCTATTTATTGCCGGAAAATTTAAAATATATGTTAGAAACGCAATTAGTCCTCGTAAGGACCACTGTGGTACTCCATGGATAACAGTTGTGTCATCAGATAACCTTCTCTCCAACAAAACATATTGTTTGCTGTGTTGAAGGTAGCATGTGATTATTTCTAACGGTGGACCTCTCACTCCATATTACTTTAACCTCTAAATAGTATTTGCTGGTAAATGTAGTCAAAAGCCTTTGACAGATGTCTTGATAAGATTCCAGCGTGCACACTATCACTCAATCTTATAATCTGATTCACCATTTGAATAAAAGCTGTTGTTCTTGAACGTTTACTGCGATAACTAAGTTGGCTGTTGCTCAATAACTTTTTTCTTTAAATTAATTGGTGTATCTAGCCTTTCTAATTTCTTCAAACATTTTAGATATTGGCAGTTTTTTTATAGTTTACTTGGATCCATCTTATCTCCCCCGTTATGTGTGGGGATCACTTTGACTCGTTTCAGTCCGTAAGGAAAATGCCTTCAGTTAGATATTTATTTATTATTATTGTCAATGGAGTCACCATTTGTCCCCCAGTGCTTTCATAAAAGAAGTGGAGAGTCCGTATATATCATTTCTGGTTTTGCTTCTTAGCTTTCTGATAGCTTTTCCAGTTTTTCTCTTAAAAATCTGTATTGTGCACAGTTTGTAACGGTTATGTTTTATTCATCACCGTGACTCCCTTACTGACGTAAAGAGAACCTCAAAAGAAGCTTAAATAAGAGCAGATGACTTTGTTTCTGAAAAGCAATTCAAGTTTTGGTTTCAAAATTATTTATTGGAAATTAGCTGATGTGGAGTTCCGTGGTGGCTTTGAACGTGGTAGAGCCCCACAGTAATATATATTATTAATTTTATAAAATAAATAATTAAAAAATTTAAAATGTTTGTTTTAAATTGGTATATATCAAGACTTTTTAAAATCAACTAATTAAAATATTGGAAAACACCCTCTTGTAAAGAATTTGATTGGATTGCATTTCTGAAGTAACGAAATCAGAAATTTATTAAGTTTTTTAGTGAATATAAGTAGAAAAATTCACTAATGTGTAGATCTCGACTTTTGATTTTGAAAACATTTTTGCAAATGAGCGCGAACTAGGACCCCTAGAACCCATATCCGGGGTCAGGTTCAATTTTTATAAATATATGTATCACATCGATAACTCAAAAAATAATGAGCAGATTTTGATAAAATTAGGCATGTAGCTTATTTTTGTAAGTGGCTTGCATTCCTTTTATGTACGTTGAAATTAAAATATCAACAGACGGAGTATTTGCCTTAAGAAAAAAATATGGTTGTTTGCTACAATTTCCTGTTAAGATACATATTTCACTCCATGATGATGTAATAGATAATAAATATATATTTGACGGTTATTGGTAGCAATAACCGCTGAGGACTGCAAGCCCTGGCTTGGGTCTGCGACTAGAAAAGTAGATCCTTCTCTTTGCCTCCCTCTCACACACTTGGAGGTAGACGGGTGACTAAAAAGGGACAGAGAACGATGCACGAACGAACGTTGAAAAGAGCGCCAAGTCAGCCGCGATCTGAGCGCGTGAATGCAGGCATCGAGATAGTCTTCCGCCAACCACCTCTGAAGTAATAGTTCAACTAAGCCGTGGAGTTTTTCTATCGGGCAAAATGAACTAAAATGTTGAACTTCGCAGGTCATATCAGCTAGTATAGTTATCTGCAAGTGCTACAGGTCATTTCGGTTTAAGCGAAAATTAATATCCCATTTGAAAGAAAAGTAACTCAAACAGTGAATCCTTTATATCTTGGTGCAGTGAAATTTTTTAACGGAATTTCGGGTCAATAACTTCAGTTTCCAACAGCAAATTTTCAACCTCAGTCTCCGATAAAGTTTGCTTTCATGTCCGATGTTTCCGTCTACACTCAGGTATACCTTGGTCGCAGAAATTTCAAGTAAAGTACCTCCTGCTGTTTCGTTTCAAGTGTACCAAGCTTCAGCCCCAGGCCTGCTTGGCCTCTTTAGTAGTACATTGTACGTAAAATTTATCTGGTCGCCACCTGCGAAAGCGTTTCCATCACTTCCTGACTTCTCTCTCTTGGGAGAAACTAAGCGCCTATGGCAGGCGCTGAATGCTGATGTCACCCTGTCTAGTCTCCACAATCCATCAACAGGAGAGTTAAGATCCTTGAGATCTCAGGTGTAGATCCAGACAACGGTCAACCCCCGGAAGTTCGACTGCCCTACATGTAAGTCATTTTCGGTTTTGTGTGTGACCCTTGAAACTAAACAGATATAACACTCCTACGTCATTTAAATCTCTTATTAGCTTGCAGTATAAACTTTAGTTCAGTCAAAATTAAAACCCTGGTCAGTGAGATTGTCGGATAACAACAAATGTATTTTCAATTTTCTCTTGATATTTTGTTAATTATGTAAATCAGAAATATTACTGTATTTTTAATTAAGCAACATTTTCTATTCACAAAATTTTCTAACATTCAAATGTTTTGGAATACACATAGTAACCTGTAAACTTTCATTATACAATAGTAAACAATCTCTTAACTTTGCAATATCTGAGCTTCTCTCACAAACTTTTAAAAGGATAAAACATTCTCTGGCCAGACAAACTAATTCAAAAGTAACCTAACATATTAAAATTTGAGAGCATTAGTAGATTTGATAGAAAAATAATTACTTTCACATTTAATATTTATTTTATTTCTTGTAATGTGCAATGTTTATTTGATTTACTAGGAGTTTTAACTTAAATAACTCCCACCATTTATTTATGTCAATAAATTTAAGTATTTGTGTTTTTAATGTCTGTTCGATTGAATAACCAATTCCTCATTTGACCTTCCCCAATTCTGGTGGTACTGTAGCTGGAAATTCTTCATATCTGTTATCTAGATCTCTTCAAATTAACTAAGTAATAAGTGCCGTGTTTTGACTCGAAGATCTCATAAATCTAGGACTTTTGGCAGAACATGATTAAAGCCGAGTAAGTATTTGATTATCTTTACATCTTCAAACCAAACTGAGTGTTCTTTATCTTGCATAATAATAAATCTAAGAGATAAGTGCAAATAGGTTAGGGTTTGGTAGGTGATGGTGACCTCACTATCGACCAGATGTGGATCCGTTTGAAATCTATCGTGAGATATCAATCGTGGACAACCATCAAATAAATACTCACGGTTTTTTTTTTGCTTAAAATTGGCACAAGTTTCACTGGGTTAGGGCAAACACCACCCATAAATGTATTGTAATATGCCTGTTGCCTAAATTAGTCCGTATTACTGCAGAACATCATTATAAAATTAATTATCTAATTTCCGCAAATTTAGTATACTCGTAACTTCCTTATTACATAGTCTATGAGAATAAGGTGCTCACATCGACTTCTTATATGTCTACGTACCGTTCACTACTAATTCCATATATCAGAATCATGATACATGTAATAATTTAATCTGCTACCTGTCCTATAAAATTAATGATCTAGAACATTAATTTGGCTACTAGCACTCTTGGCCCACTGCGATTAAGAAATGATACTACTGTGGTCGCTTCAGTTTTTTAAGCCTGCTTGACCCGAACATTGGCGGCGGAGAGCTTTTTATTGAAAGTGACGCGTACCTATATACTAAGTTTACTAGGAAAATTACTTATAATATATAAAAACTATAAACATCTAATATATATTTAGTGCCTGGTTTGTCTTACTTATTGGACCAAATTAACTATATGAGTTAGTGGTTCTGTAGAGTGTAGTGTTAATAGATTTTAGTGAATTTTCTTAAAAAAAATAACTAATGAGGAGATCCCGACTTTTGAATTTTGAAAAAATTTCTTCAAATGAGCGCTAATGAGGCCCCCCAGAACACACATTAAATTAAATGACGAACTTAAGCGTAGATTTTCTGTAATTTATAATGTGGAGCTATTCCATAACAAATGTGGGATGGGCTATATACAATCTTGGGAAGTGATTAGCCTTCAGCCCCATTACTTTCGCCGCTAGTGGGCCCTGAAGCTACTGTTTAATGTTGTTACATGAACGTAATACTGGTAGTTGTTATTATTATTATTCCTTATTGAAAGTGGAAGCAACCAATTTTAGATTGGATCGTATGATGAATATGCTTCAACACTGAACACCTTATAACATATCTGTTATTAAAGTTGGTTTACGATGACAGTTAAATTATCTACTTCTGTAGAGGATATGATATTACATATATAATGTACGTATATGTACTTCATATTATGACAAGCAAATAAATACTTAATACCTGGGTAACTAAGGTCTAATTAAGAATGCAGTGGAGTTGCCTTTTCTATGTCATCTCCCCCCGCACAAGTAGTCAGAGCTTCAGAAAGAGAGAGTGTCATTTATGTGGTGTGAATGAGGTTATAAAAAGTAAAAAATAAAATTAATATATATTTTGTTTCTATTAAAAATAATCGTTACAAACAAAATGACGTTTATTAGGAAATTTTCGTGGAAAAAATTCACTAATGAGAAAATCGCGACTATTGAGTTTTGAAAAATTCTTCAAATGAGCGCAAACTAGAACTCACATAACCCACATTGTGTCAGTTTCAGGTTTTATCTATCTATCTTTTTTTTATGGAGGGGGGAAAAATCTTCAAAAGACAGCCGATAATCCGTCGGACTGTGTTGGATTCACTTCCTCTTGGAACTGCCTTACCAACTAAAAACCCCTCCTTTTCTTCACATTTCAGTTTGGAACTGCATTGCATACCTTCAAACTGACATGTATATTTTCCCTTAGTCCCCTGTTATTCTTGTCTCTTTTTTTAAAACTGTTTCATCTTTTTCTTTCTGTCCTAGCACTGTTTTTATATATTTCTGTATTATTTCCCATTTTTCACTATTCTCTAGCATTGTGCTTACTATGTTTTCCGATGTTACTAGTGTTCCGACCCTGGACGTCATCTCATCTCGCTTTCCTGTCCATCTGTGGCACTCAAAGAAAGTATGTTGTGGTGTATCTACTGCACCGCAGTACCAGCATTCGTCTGTATCTTTGAGCCTAAACCTCTCTAAGTAACTGGAGAAGCAGCCGTGCCCACTCAGGAATTGGGTAATATGGTAGTCTATCTCTCCATGCTGGCGATTTACCCATGCTCCGACATCTCGTATCCGTCTTTTCGTCCATACTGCCTTTCCCGTATCCTGGTCCCATCTATTCTGCCATTTTTGAGTGATTTCATCCTTTATTTGTTTTCTTTCTGCTACCTCTGTTTTGTATATCTTTTCCCTTTCTTCCACTAGGAGTTCAACTGGCTTCATACCCGTAATTACCTGTATTGCTTCTGCTGAGACAGTGCAGTATGCACTCCCGATCCGTATTGCCATCCTTCTCTGTAACCTGTCTAATACGTTTCTATATTTTTTATGTTTCATAGCACTCACCCAAATTGGTGCTGCATATAGCATTATGGAATGCGCTACAGACGCGAGTATTCTTCTTTTGGTTGAACAGGGACCACCAGTGCTAGGCATGACTCTGCTCAGAGCTGTTACTACTTTTTCCGTCTTTTTTCCCACTTCGATCACATGCTCTCCCATATCTCCGTCTTTCCCAAAATATACTCCTAGGTATTTCACTCTCTTCGTTGTTTCTATTTCAGTACCATCCACTTCCAGTGTGATGCTTTTAAGGCTGCGTGCTCCGTATAGTATCACAGCTTCTGTTTTGGTCTTCTCTAATTTCAGCTGTTTCATTTGTACTGTTTGCTGTAATCGTTGCAGGGTGATGTTAGCATTGGTCTTCAAGATGTTTTCAGTACTTGCCGTTACTACTATTGCTGTGTCATCTGCGTATCCTATCAGTGTTACCCCTTCCGGTGTTGGTGTCTCCAAAATAGCATTATAGTATATTATCCACACAGTGGTCCCAGGATTGAACCCTGTGGCACTCCAGCGGTCACTTTGATTTCTTGGCCTCTCACCAGTATCCTTCTGTCTTGTAGGTAGCTTCCAATTATTCTCTTTAGGTAGTCACTTACTCCAAACTCCTCTAGTGCCTCCATTATGCTTTTCCAGGGTACAGAATTAAACGCGTTTTTAATATCCAGAGTAATCAGCAAGGCATATCTTGTATTTCCAGTTGGTTTCATCTTACATTCTTTTATTATACTGGTTACTCTCTTCATTGCATCTATGGTTGATTTTCCTTTCAAAAATCCATACTGGTTTTCAGATATTTTCCCCTTAACTTCTTCCATCAGTCTGGTTTTGATCAGTTGCTCCAGAACCTTTCCTGTGGTGTCTATGAGACATAGGGTTCTATACTTGATCTCCAGGTCGCCAGGTTTTTTTGGTTTCTCCACTAGCACAATCCTTGCTTTCTTCCAAATCTTTGGAAAAACTCCCTGCTTTAGCTGGTTGTTCATCATATTTTTCATTTCCTCTGTCAGTTCACTGATTACTATCCTTATTATTTCCGGGGGTATTTGATCTGGGCCTGGAGCCTTCTTGCTTTTGATCCGTTTCATAGCATCTATTACCTCTTCATCTCTGAAATAGGGTATGCTTCCCTCTTCTATGAAAAACTGGGGCCATATGTTTTCCTCGTGTTTTGGGAACATATTTTCTGCAATTTGGATCTCCTTTTCTTTGGCAATCTTAGTTTTCGGAACCATTTTGCACCGTTTGCATAAGATTTGGTATCCTGTACCCCATATATCATTATCCAACTCGTCGCACGTTTTCTTCCAAGCTAGGATTTTTGCTTGTTGAATTGTCTTTCGCAGCTCTGCTCTTTTACCCGTGTACTCATTTCTAAGGTGTTCCTTTTCTTCTCCCGTCATTTGGTTATTTCTGTTACTCCTGGTCATTTTCCTCCTAGCTTTCAGGCATTCTTTTCTTTTCTGGGCTACTGTGCTATTCCACCAGTAGACAGATTTGAAATTTCCAGCTTCCTTTTTAACAAATACTCTGTCCATTGTATTGGTTATCGCCGCCAAGCCGCTGTTTGCGTCTAAGTTTACTATTTGGTTAACTTCCTTTCGAAGTTCTCTAATGAACTGGGGCATCTTTACTATAGACACTTTCCATCTTTTTCCCGTCTGCTGTTCTGTGTATGCGTTGGCCTGATCAATTTTAAAATATATATTTTGATGAAGACTTAGATTTTCTTCGTCTGACACTCTCCATTCCTTTATTTGCGAAGCTATCCTTTCTGAATTCATAGTGATATCTATGTACGACTCACTGCCTCTCCTAACAAATGTTGGATCTCTGCCACTGTTGTGGATGATCAGCGAGTGTTGAGCCATCCAATCCAAGAGCATTTTTCCCCTTTCATTTTCTTGTGTTGGGCTCCACATATGTGCTTTAGCGTTTAAGTCCCCTGCTACTATTATTTCTTTCCTTTGGGTGTTGATGCTTCTACCTAGTTGTTGGAGGTATGTTAAATACTGCTGGTTTGTTATATTCGGCGATGAGTAACATGAGTATATCACCACGCCCCTTAACTCCACCCACGCAAAACCTTCATGCTCTATTCCACTGCTTAGTACCTCAATGTTTTTGTTGCATACATATATTGCAGCATCACTGTTTCTGTCCTTAATCCATTTGCCCTTCTTGATTTGTTTTGTGTTAGGTTCTGCCACTAATATTATATCCACGTCTCCTGTTTTTGCGGTCTTATATAACAAGTCGACTGCCTCTCTCCCTCTGTCTATATTAACTTGTAGTATATTCACTTCGCTTTTTTTCAGCAGCCTTTTTCCTGCATAACTCATTTATTAGCTTTTTATATGCAGGACATACCATTTCGTTTGCCAAGTGTCCCTTCTTTTTACACGCTTGACAGTATGCTTCATTTTCGCAGTCTTTGATTACGTGGTCTTCCTGTCCGCATTTCAGGCATTTCCCAGTCATGTCGTCCTCTGATTTACACACATTTGCATAGTGACCGTACTTTTGGCATTTGTAGCACTTAATAGGGGCTATCCTTTCTATTACTCTACACCTTGACCACCCTATTTTGATCCTGTGTTTTTCTAGGAGCATGTTTGCCTTTATCTATCTATCTATCTATATATAAATATATATATATATATATATATATATATATATATATATATATATATATATATATATATATATATATATATTCGGAAAGATTTCCGCGGTCTTTAATGTGAGACATACTTGGTTCTCGGGTTGAACTGCGTCCAGAATTTATTAAAACTCGACGTTTCGGCTTCTGTTGTGGAGCAATTTTCAAGAAGTAAAGGAAGTATGTAAGGACATGAACTCTAAGGGCCTCATTTGCCTACTCCTTGAAGCAGTGGACAAAGGTGGGTTGAATTGTTGTAACTCGATTACGGGGCCTGAAGGTGCCTACTCCCCAAATCTCGCCGGAGATCGTCTCTAAAGTCTAGTGTGTTCAACTCTAGGCCTAAAAGGGATCTGGCAGTTCGTTGCAAGTCTTGTATTGTATGTATAGTTTCGTCTACTGGCTTCGTTATCAGTGTAATGAGTCGGGTAACGGTCAATTAAGTCAGGAGCTTTCGTCTCGGTACTTAAATGTTTAAGAGGATTGCAGGTATTTGTTGAGTCAGGAGCTTTCGTCACGGTACTTAAACGATTAAGATGATTGCAGGTATTTGTTGAGTTAGATAATGAGGAAATAAAATTGTCTATTGACCCTATCGCATTTCTGTGTTTGTATTAAAGATATAATAGGTTTCCAAGTGATCGGAACACGAGGACCATCTTCCCTCTTATTTAAACAATCGGGACGTTTTTCAATCTCGATTGCTTCGCGGATAATTCTGGTTTTGAAATTGTAAACCGGGGCTATTGTTTTGGCATTGTCGAAGTCTATTTTGTGTCCTGTATGAATATGATGCATCGCCAGCGCCAATGAGGGGTCGCATTTTATAACTGCGACGGTGTTTTCATATATTTTATTGTGTATGCGTCTATTTGTTTGTCCTACATAAGTTCGGGAACAGTCGGAACAAGGAATTTCGTAAACTCCATGGGATTGGTTTGGAATCGTATCCTTGGGAGTTTTTATCAGATGTGACAGTTTTTTCTCTGCTGTGAATGTTGTTTTGATATTACAGAACAAAAACTGATAAATCTGACTTAATTGACAGTGACCCGACTCATTACACTGATCACGAAGCAGGTAGACAAAACGATACATGCAATACAAGACTTGCAAAGAACTGCCAGATCTCTCTTAGATCACACTGAGACCTTAGAGACGATCTCCGGCGAGATTTGGGGAGTAGGCAGATTGAGGCCTTAGAGTTCACGTCCCTACATATTTCCTTTCCCTCTTGAAAATGGCTCCAAAACAGGAGCCGAAACGTCGCGTTTTAATCAGTTATGGACGCGGTCTAACCAGAAAACCAAGTATGTCTCATATATATATATATATATATATATATATATATATATATATATATATATATATATATATATATATATATATATATATATATATATATATTGTATTGATATTTAGCAATATCAAACATAAATTATTAGCTACTGCACGCAAAGCTCAAAACCAAAAACTTAAAACTAAGTACTTACGAGTAAACTAGAATATCACTTATCACTAATTAAAATACTAAAGGTTTATGAACGATAATTGTCAAAACATTAACACTGCCACTAAAAATCAATACTGTGGAAAACCTGGCAGCAACGTAGGTGGGTACGAAGGTGGTATCATGCAGAATACTGATCTCAGTCAAAACGGTTTGTGTAAAATACTGAAGAGCAGTTCCAATGACTTCTTGAAATCAATCTGAAATGAAGAAATCAATATTTAAAAAAAAACAAATATGATAAGAGGAAAATTCACATACCTACTAGGTGTAAATAAATGTCGATGATGATGATAATATTGGTGATTTTGTATATGTGAGACAAATAAAAGGGGCAAAACAAATAGGTTTCTCAAATAAGAATCTGCATAATAACAGCATGGCAATCTAAAACACAAAGATTATAAAATAAATTAATGAAAAGAGATATAAAAAGACAGTCCTCAAACAGAGCAAATAATTCGTAAATTAATCATAAGCACAGTGAAAATAATATACTGAAACAGATAAACATTGCTTTGGATTCGATATTTTGAAATGACAGTAAAAATAATTGAATCAAAGTAGCACTCTTCAAGTTGGGTCATGATAACAAGAGGACGCCAGAGCATTTTGCTAATAAAATTAAAGTGAAAATTTTAAATCGATAAATTATAGTTTTGAATATGTGGAAACTGTAAATAAATAAAGAGTGTATCCTTTGAATGGAAAATAAGTTAAAAATCAGTGCTGCAAGAAATATATAAAAATATCAAAATAATCGTCGACGTCAAAGGACGCGGAAATTTGAAATAAGAAACTTACAAGATGGCTGCGTAGCAACGAGCAATTTCAACCGGGCAAACAGCCGTTGGCAAGGAAGGAATCTGGAAGTTTTGAATGTATACACTTCTAAATTACATAGAAAGGCCTTTCGTTTAAAGAGGGAATGGAAATTATGAATTCAAATAAAGAATGTGTGAATGAAAATTTGCGTCACTAATGTATATTAACCTTTAATTTGTTTATATGACATTTTAAATAAGAAATTCATTTATATTTTAAATTCACCAATTCGAAAAAGCACAAAGAAATTTTTTTTGATCAAAGATAAAACTTAAATAAAAGAGCACAGGTAACTTTTTAATAATTTATTGATTAAGTAGTGGCGTTATGTTATTTGTTAAAATTTTATCAGTATAAATTTAGTAGAATTAAATCAAACATACACAGAGTTTAATGTAGTATTATTATTTGAGGATATATAAAAAAATATATCTGGTTTTAAATTATGGGCAAGTAAAAAATGAACTCACTATATACCCTAGCTGTTTTAATATAATCATAGAAATTTACAGAAATTAATAATATCCAGTTAAAATTAATATCTATTAAAGCCCTATATAACAATTAAAGGCACATAAAGTCGCAAAAGTCAAGTAGCTTTATCATTATAATATATATATATATATATATATATATATATATATATATATATATATATATATATATATATATATATGTATATATATATATATATATATATATATATATATATATATATATATATATATATATATATATATATATATATATATATATATATATATATATATATATCAGATATTAGGATATTTATTTAATATACTTAATCAATTAATATAATCATAGAAATTGATTGATCTTAGATATATCGAGCAAACAAAAATATCTAGTCAAATTATATATAAAGAAAATTTGGTACAACTCACATATGATAGTATGGATAGATCTTGCCTTGCCTGACATATTTGTGATAATAATCACCACGACATAAATATAACCTAAAATTAATCAAAAAAATTCAAAACGTTAGAAAACTAGGACAGCGAAATGCTTTCGAAAGTAGATACTTATTACTAAATATAATAATTAAAGTTGTATGAATTCGCCAGCGGCCACTGATGGCATATTATAAGATCCTATCGAGTCGATAAAGAGAAATGAAATGGAAACACAGTGTAAACTCGAACACAGGAATTCGTGTGTGCTAGAATCTGGTCGCTCAGGAGAGCTAAACTGTAGGATTACCGAGGTCAGTTTCATTATATATATATAATATATATATATATATATATATATATATATATATATATATATATATATATATATATATATATATTTATAATTTTCGGAAAAAATAACAACATAAATTAACATATTACACCATTAAAATGCCTCTCAATATTTAACAACTGATTGTAAAAATAGAAATAGAATTCAACCTTTTTGTCAAACATTTAATGGTAAAGACAATTTGTACTTATAAATGTGTCTATATTTATGTAACATTACAACAATGGCTAACCCAGATTACCATCATCAAGTTCTAAATGAAGAACATCCTTGACTGTGTGATTTCGAGACTCACGATCTTGAGGACATCAGAATTATCAAGCATAACAATCATCAGGAATGTTTTTTATCAGACCGGAAATGACACCAAAACATTATAATATTATAGAAACGTCATAACTGAGATAAAACACCTTGATATATCATTATACATGAAATAAAGTAGTACCGTTATAAATAATCGCTCACATTTTATAACAGCATGGAATATGGAAAAGTTTTCGTTTTCATCTAGAGTGAGCACAATTATAATTTTTGTAAATATATTATTTACATACAAATGCGTACAAGGTTTTGTCAATGTCTCCGGTTCTATGAAAAAGGAATCTGGAATTGGATAGAGGTTTTTAATAGCCCTGGTAAATATACTTAAAACGGGCGAGTCCTCAGCTTCCATATGGAGGGTCCCAATGACTCTTAAGGAATAATCTTTTTGATATACAAGGTCGTAATAAGTCATTATCAAATAGGCATCTGCGAACATAAAATCATTTACACAAATTTAATTATTGGGTGAAAACTGTAGGAAGATATTTTCCGAACAGATTTAAAGGTAGTAGATACCACTTGTGCTTAAACTAACACATGGCTGTGGTACTACAGTATAGAAAGTAAATCGGGAATGTACAGGTGTCCCAGAATATGTGAGCAATCTCTCAGATTCTGACAGAATAGAAAAAATAGCATCACAAGTTCCTATACATTCTTTCCTACGGCCCTCTCCTACGGAGTGCAGGTACCCAAGGACGCCCTAGAAAATCGATTCCTTTTAATAACTTTTAAACTACGTTGTGTTCTTCCATTATTTTTTAATACAATGGACAATAGATAAGACTCTTTTAAAAGGACCTATGAAAACAATTTAGCTTATTTGGTTTGCCAGGGACGGACTAGTTTTAGCACAGTAATGTCAATTATCTTTACACCCTTTATGATAAAGGCAGAAAACTAATATTTTTAGATATCTTGAAGACTAAACTAAAAAAGCCATATTCAGCAAACGTAAATTCCATTACGAAAAATACATTAAATCAATGGATTAACATGTTAAACAAAAATAGTTTTTTCCTGAAAACAGTTAATCTTATCAATATCAACCAAGAACTGTACTGAACAAGGTGAACACGTTGCATCGAATATTAGGAGTACAACTTTCATTTGGTAAACATTTGGTTCGAAAGAATAATTTGTACCCCTCTAACGGAATCGCCGGGCATTACGAGTACCTTTTATAGAGAGGTATCGATGGTGAGACTTTTGAAAATTTACTTAAATGAGCGCGAATTGGGGCCCCTAGACCCTAAATGCACGATCAGTTAAAAACTTATATATATATATATATATATATATATATATATATATATATATATATATATATATATATATATATATATATATATATATATATATCTAACCGATAACTCAAAAAATACTTCACCAATCGAAACCAAATTTTGCATCCCTTCATTTTGTTAATAGATTGGATGAGTTCGTTAGACGGTTTTGACGCTCAAATACTTTTAGAAAGAAAAGAAAAACGCAATATCTTTTAAATTACTAGAAATATTAAACTAAAACTTGACAAGCACGTGTACATTGTAAGTGGTCCTACCTACCAAATTTGAACTCAATTGGTTTAGTAGATAATGAGTTATAACAAAATAAAAAATCAATAATTTACTATATGACCTGAATTACCACTAAATGGATGCCTATAATGTTAGACAAGGTCAGACAGATAAATCATGGTTCCACTACCATTGCAAATAAAATCTACAAATTAAGTCTTAAACGGACAGGCTATGAAAATATGTCACAATAAATAATCCGCCGGGGTGCAATTTACAACTCTCATCTAAATCTGTAGATAACAGAAAAATGCAAATAAATATAAATTTTAATGAAAGTGATTCAATTTGCTTAAAAGCAATCTGAAACTACGTTTTATGTATACATAGTAAGCTTCCTATTTCACGGTATTTAAAAGCCATCTCCATCTCTCTAGTTTAATCTGACAAGACCACTATTTGTCATTTGTCAACTGGCAGGAGTCATGAGAGAAACGCATACGGTCTGCGTATAACCTCGAATTCGACTCCGCTAATACCTTAGAAATTTAGAATATTAAACAACTACCTATATTCAAAGGTTAATACAAATAGTAACTAAATAATAACCCAACTTTTAATTTTACCATAACTTTAACAAATGCCTCCGGGCGTCGACTGTGAGTGTAGTATATTATGATTCTAACATCCAATCAAACAAATAAGAAAGTGGTTGTGTACAACAGATTCAGGTTCTTAGTCAATGCATGTAGGTACTGTATTACCAAAGTGAAACAAAATGAAACATTTGAAGTAAATCAGATGTACAGTGTAAATTATTAAAATTATAATTTCAAATTTTTTTACTGTTTATGTTTATTTCATTATCAAAAAGTATGGATACAGTCATAGTAAATAAGTGTTAAAAAGAGTTTAGGTACAGCAAGTGCGTTATGGTAGCGAATTTTTGTAAAATTATTTCAAATTGGAATAACTTAATTTCCCATTAAACTAGAATCTTTAGTTTTGATACATAGTAAAACCCATATAAAGGCAGCCTGGATACTAGATTTGAAAAATAACTACAAGTTTCTTTCAAAAAAGCTTTTTTGTAACTTTATTTGCAGAAACTGGTTCGCTTGAGTTGACTAAAATATATAATCCAAGCGATTAATAAGGAAAATACCTGCCATGTTTATAATTTGGCAGGTACATTCTTTTTGGAAATAAAAATGAAATCTTCGGTAAATTTGAAGTTTAGCACACGGGGGACTTTCAGGAAAAAAATTCAGAAATATGCTTAGAACCGTTTCTGTATCCACATACCATAAGAAAATGCCTTGCAAACGGCCCCTAAGAAAGTTACAGAACCAGGGGTGAATATGGAAGAATATAAAAGGAAATGTGAGGGGAAACTTCAAAAAAACCAGCTTAGTTGGACCTCTGTAAGCTACCTTTTACCCATTTTGCAGCTACACTGTTTACTTCGCCCAGAACCCTTATTCACCGCAGGTCCCGCAACTTTCTTGAGGGTTGTTCTGAAGGAATTTTTCTTGCTTATATTGTTCTTGTTTATACATTGAGGGTGGTTGTATGCATGTAGAATAGGCAGGAGAATCCCCGTAATGAATCCGGGAACAAAGATTTTCAGTTTATGTTTAAATTGTTACCTCACTTTATTTGTTTAAAATATGTTTCCAAAAATGAATTTCAGGTTGCCTTGTTTGTCAGTCTCACATACAATATTTCATCGTTTAAAAAAGTATGTGTACAGCAACGGTAAATAAGCGATGAAGAGAGTCTAGGTGCAGCAAGTACGTTGTAGTACAGAATTTTCGTAAAAAGATTTCAAATCCGATAACTCAATTTCCCATTAATCTATAATATTCAATCTTGAGCCATAGTAAAACCTATATAAAATACCTTTTTAGTTATTTTGTTTGCAAAAACTAGTTCGATTGAGCTGAGCAAAATAAAATCATCCAAGCACTTAATAAGGAAAAATACCTGCCATATTGATAACTTGGCACGTACATTTCGTTTGTAAATAATTAACTTTTTTTGGAAAACTTTTTCAAAGCGACTTGCAGTATTTACATATATGTTCCAAATTGTAATTTTCTAGTTCCGTAAAAAAATATAAATTTCTTCAAGTAACCGTTTACTGGGACCTCTAAAACCAATCTCCAAGATTCATTTAAATTTAAAGCGTTAGTTTTAATAATATACCTTATTAATAGTGTAGAATTCTTATGAAAATTCACTACTATAATGCACTTGCTGTGTCCCGAACTTCTTTTTAGTATAAGGTTGAAGATAACTAAAAATATATTATTTTTGTGTTTTTTCGTAAAAGCTGTAAAAAATATTGAGATTACTGTGCTAAAGATAGTCCATCCCTGGCAAACCAAACAAGCGAAATTGTTTTCATGGGTCCTTTTAAAGGAGTTTTATCTATTATCCATCACATTAAAAAAATTAAATGACACGCAGTATTTTAAAAGATATTAAAAAATCCGTTTTCTAGGGCGTCCCTTAGGGGCCTGCATGTCCGTAGGAAAAAAAACCTATAGTAACTTGTGAGAGAGTGCCCACATATTTTGGGAAACCTGTATATTGTAATTTACTAACATTTACCTGCCTCCAAGTTATTTTCTGCGAATTTCTGAACTCTCAAATAATATTTTAGATGAGCGCTAACTAGAACAACGAGAATGCTAGGTCAGTTTCAGACTTTATCTCTCTCTCTCTCTCTTTGTGTCTTCAAAAATAACAAAGTCTTTTAAACACTATTTAGTAGGTTAGTTGCTCTTATGAAGCTATTTCCCCCCTAAAAACGCCAGAGTGGCGATATAAAATGATTAATTTGTTGATTTTTAAACAGAGATTTCCAAAAAAGTACAATCTATGCAGAACATATAATGCGGGCAATGTGTTTTATAAGCTTTAAAAGTTCTGCTTTAATATAGTTTTTTATAGGTTTTTTTTTCATTAACGTCGACCTATTTCCGCTACTATGGCCAATAACCGACGCCAGGGAGCAGTGTTACCTCACTATCCTGGAAATTTTGCCGAACCCCTGCCTTTCCGTAACGATGGTAGGGATCTTTAACGTGCCCAACATCGCATGGACACGGGACCGACGGCTTTACGCCCCCTCTGAAGGGCTTAACGCGCAGACATTCAACTTGCTCAAATACAATGCCAGAACCTCGGTTGATGGTAATGTTACAGTTTGTACTGAAAAAGTGAAAGGAGTACCCTGGGATCGAACCCAGTATCCTTCGGTTCAGAGGCACACGTTCTTACCCCTGAACCACCGAGGTTCTTCTGCTTAAATAGCTTTTCTTTTTTATTGGACTAAAATATTTCCAGAAAATTTATTTGAAGTAAACTTATTTTACGATGTTTTGGCAGTAGTTTAATCACAGATTATGTGATTTAAAAGTGTTAAATTTTTATATAAAAAAATGAAACAAAATTCACTTGAAAAATGCCTCTCTTCAGTTATTAAATCTATAAACGGTCAAACCATATACAACTAGTAGGAAAACTTTGGACGTACGTTATGTTTCGGCATTTTCAAAAAGATTTTTCAAAGTTTTAATAACGTAATTTTGTATTAAAAAGCTCAATTGTCTTATTAAACACAGATTTGTATGAAGCCAACATTGGTATTAAATTGGATTACATAAACATCACTATTTTCGAAGCTAACACTTTTTAACTTCAATGCTTGTGATTTGGAAGACTTTTATGAAAATTAGCTACAATAATGCACTCGCCGCATTCAGCCTTTCTTCAATTTAAAAAGCAGTAATCAAAAAGTTGTAGAAAAATTACCTAATAGTTGTTTTGAGAAACAAATTTTTTTGGGAGAACCGGGTTGATTGGGACGAACCCATTCAAGCGATTAACGCAGGCAAAATTATAAATTTGGCAGAAATATTCCGCAAATTTTTGTATTTTCCAAAATTAGAAAGTTACTTTAAGAAAAATCTGAACATAACTTGCCTTTATAGAGAATATTATAATATACCAAATTTTAGATTTGAGTTAGGCTTCAAAATAGAATACCAGTGCACACACACAAATTGTAAAAGATATATACAGATAGCCAAGCTGCAATAAAGGCTCTTGGTTCCTACCGTTGCAACTCAAAGACGGCATGGAGTTGTAAATCTGACCTCACCGAACTGGGCAGCTGTAATGAGGTGTCACTGGTCTGGATACCGGGTCACTCGGACCATGATGGCAATGTTGCGGCCGACGCGCTTGCCAGGAGAGGTGCCCAGAGGGACTTTATCGGACCAGAACCGGTGCTGGGGATAACATCATGCACAGCAAAATACACTTTAAAGACCTGGACAGAAAGAATGACAATCCAATATTGGCAAAATCTTCCAGGATTAGCTCACTCTAAGGCCTTCATAAATGGCCTGTCTGAGTCAAGGGCTAAGAAACTTCTAGAGATGAACAGACAACAACTGAGTACTCTAGTCGGCCTGTATACAGGACACTGCCACTTGCGGCATCACATGCACCGTATTGGGGTCGGTCAGGAGACCGTGTGCCGGCTGTGTATGGAGAATGACGAGACAGCAGAGCACGTGCTGTGTTCCTGTCCGGCGGCGGACAGGACTAGACACCTGCTCTTTGGCAAGGTAAAGCTTGCTCCAGAGGATCTGGATCAACTTTCGCCCACAAAGGTTATCGACCTCTGCAAGAGGCTGGATTTGTTGGGCGAAATATAGACATTAGGTGTGAGCCACAATAGACCTTATGGTCGTGGTGGAGGGACCGATATGGACCACTCACATTTAAACCTAACCTAACCTAACCTAGACTTCAAAAAACCGTCCCTTACTTTGCTGAACACTAACAGACTGTGTAGCATTCAACCGCTAGCGGGGGTGACTTTCATCGCTTTAATTTGAATAGGGAAGGTGGGTCGAGTGGCATCTTTTTAGAAAGCTCATTTTAATGCCATTCTAAAATATGCCGATTACTTTTTTAGAAATTTGCTTTCAAAACTTTAAAATAAAATACCTAACATAGTAGCATTTATTTCGTGTTTAAGCCCTCGATTAATTCTTGAAAAATCCTAAAATTTTTGGTGGTCACTAGATATTGGAAATTTGTTGCATTTTTGTTACAAAAGTGTACGAGTTGGTAGAAATGGGTAAAAATGATTACAATCCTTAGGTAGGTTTTTGATATTTTTTGTATGGTTTATTTTATTTTCATTCAAATGTGGATATTTTCAATAAATTTATTTTACTAAAATTGTAATTGAAATGTTTTTCAATTAACATTAATTTAATACAGAGATAACTCACACTATTCCAGAGCACGTTAAAATCGTGTCAATTAATTATGTAAAGCACTGCTTGTATTGTAATGAAACCCATGCTGACAAAAGTGTAAGTGACTTTCGAGAATGTTGCAAAAATCTGATGAAACTGGCTCGGTTTGCAATAAAAAGCACTAGCAAGTGCGGAGTTTAAGTGAGGAAGCAACGGAAGTGCGTGTAATAGGACAATTTGAGGATAACAATAATCAGAACATTCGGCAATTATCTGTAGCAACGGGTATAGCTCGATCCAGTATCCACAAAAGCTTGCAGATCTACAAAATTAAGTTTGTTAATGAGTTGAATGAGGGTGACAATGACAGGAGGTTCTAGTTTTCTAAAGACATGAATGCAAACATTATGAATAATCCAGAGCTGCTCTATAATACTTGTTTTTCTGACGAATGCATGTTTTCATTAAACTTAGCTGTCAACAGACATAACTGCCGCTGTTGGAATGACACAAATGTTGACTTGTACAAGAAATCCCATACATAAATCCCGAATAATTGAACATTTATGCAGGAATTATAAGAAATCAAATTGTTGGTCCAATTTTCATTCCTAGTAATTTCACTAGAGAGACGTATCCTAATTTGCTGGAGAATGAAATAGATGCTTTGATAACCAAAATATTGGAACACGATGAGCATCGTAACATCAATCAGATAAATTCTCAGCAAGATGGTGCTTGTCCTCATTATGCAGCTTTGGTTAGAATATTTTTGTAAAATAAATACCCAGGTAGGTTGAAATTTGATTTTAACGTAAGAGCTCAATTAAAAACAATGTAATGCTGAAAGTTTACGCAGGGTATTCCGTGATTAAAGCTGGTTTGTAATTCAGTTTTGTCTTAATCTTGTCAGTGAATACGAAGAAGAGGTCCTATTAGATGGCCAGATAGATCTCCAAACCGGAATCCTGATACTTTTTCTATCGAGATACTTAAAAAGCAAGGCCTTTCAAACTCAGTCACGAGATCTGCAGGAACTGAGGGAGAGAATTACTGCTGGATGAGAATAACCCCGAAGATGTAGAAACATGTCAAAAGAGGATTTGATCACAGACTGTTTTATTGCATGGAATCCAACGGTGGTCATTTTGAGCAGGTTTTAAATTGAAAATACATTTGCCGATTTCTTTTTCCAACACACCCAAATATCTTTTTTCAAAGTAAGTAACAACTGGAATTCAATATTAGTGGAGCCACAGAAAAAAAGCTGCAGTTGCGTTTTAAAACTATGTAATTGTAATTTCAGCCTTAACTACGAAATTGATACTATTATTTTGGAAAGTTTTATTTTGAGAGAATATATCAAAAAAACGAATCGGTAGAATTTAAAATTGCAACATTGAATAGAGACTCAAAAGAGCTTTCCAAAAAAGGAGCCAGTTAACTTACATTCTCTATTCAAATAAAGGGGATTAGAGTCACCCCTGCTAGGGGTTGACTGCTGAAAATTCTGTTAGGGTTCAAAAAAGTGCCCCCCTCGCAAGCCAAATTGCGTGTTTAAGGATTTTTCTAAATTCTTAGCAGTTCTAGGAAAAACCCTGGTGCAACCTTTAACAATAGGCAATAGGAATTCTTGTTATTATTCTTGTACTTACTTTATTTCTGGATAACGATGAACATATTTTTCTACCACAAATTGTTAATTTTTGTGAGAAGCGTAATAAATTTCAACCATATCACGTTTTTCTTTATTAGAAAGTAGCATTTTCCTGACGAAACGTTCTCTTCTTGAAAGTAATATATATATATATATATATATATATATATATATATATATATATATATATATATATATATATATATATATATATATATATATATATATATATATATATATATATATATATAAATAATTTTGTTTTCAGATGACAGTACCGAATTTTCTCCAAAGTATTTTTACAAATACAATAAATATAATATTATTAATGAGATAATAGAGCAAACCATATCATGTGAGACATCATTGTAATCAGAAAAAAAGCTGTTTCCAAAAATGTAAAAATCCAATATATTACCCATTAGAAAAAAAAGTTGACAATCGCTGTAGGACTGTGCTGCCATGGTAAGACAAAATGTTCTAAGTGTGAAGAAATCAATTTCGTGTTTTTTCTTTCCCTGTGTGTATTTTTATACCACCTTTCGTTCCGCAAAGTGTAAATGTCGTAGCTCCTGCGGAAATAGGCTAATTTGGCATAAGTAATTTAGACATAACTACAAAAAGGGTCTGCCTGCCAGGTCAAATAGTCGTAAGTGTAGTGTGCCAAATCAATTTGCCCTAACTAAAGCAAAGATTGCAGATAATACATTCTGATTTAGTATCTCTAATGCATAAGCTGGGAAACTCCATTATAGGCCACTCAGGTGTATGTTATGTGAGTAAATTAACCTTACCTTTGCATATTATTCCCGCACAGATTATGAACGGTTGTTAGTGAATATGTTTGTGGGCTTTTTGCATTGCTGAAGGCACAAAACACAAAACGGAATTTTCAGAAATAGCTATTTATTAAAGGACTATTGGAAAAAATGGGATAAAGTTGAAATACTTTCTTGTGAAGTTATGTTTAGTGTTTTAGGTAGTGCTTGTAATTCCATTACGTATATTTCAGAAAAAAGTAATTCTCTGATTACTGCACATGACACTGATATGCTTGATCCTTATGATGTAATTTTTATTGATGTTATCCTTTGTTGATATGGCTGTAAATGACACCGACTACAATAAACAAAAACGTTATACTGAACAAGAAAAGTTACGGCTTAAGCAGACATCTGATTTACCAGTTTCCGAAAGAAAAAGACAAAAAAAATTGTTAAAAGTGAAAAGCCTAGTTTGCAAGACAATTGTAAATATAACGGTAGGAGAAGTTATGTATAACAAGGAGGGGCCATAAACAGTTAATGAGAATTCTTGCGACAAGTGTCGATGGTGAGAGGCAGTTAATCTTGTAGTCTGTGAAAAATGTGAGGAAGAAAAGCAAAACAACCAACGCAGAGTCCAGAAGACAGTATGCATTGACTTATTATTTAAAAGAAACAAACAAAGATGCAGCAATATGCTAGATGAAAAAGTATTCTCTTTCTGTGCAGATATGCAAAAGGCACATTATTCATGTATTTGTAAAAGTTACTGAGCAATCTTTCCAGGTGGTAATGCTTCTCAGGCTAGGCGTGTTCAAGGAAATGCTACCTACCCAATAGTGATTTATTTTAATGAAACTTACTTCACTGGAACAACAAACTAAGCCCCGAACTCCCCTCCCAGTTTCGTCGTACAATGGGGTTGCAGGCAGAAACCAGTACAATATAATATCAGAATTTTATAAAGTGATAACACACAAGCGGAACTCCAAAGAAATAACCAGCTGGGTGAACAATTGTGGTGCTCAAAATAAAACTGGGAGCTTTTTAGCTTTCCTGCTTATTTGATCAACAAATACACAAATCGAACATGATTGAAAATAAAATATTTGGAGAGTACCCACACTTTTATGTCCGCCGACAGCTTCTACCACCAAGTCGAGAAGTCACTCAAACAGATGGGGAAAGTAATGACTACATTGAATGGGTGTCCAATAACTACCGTGTCAATGTCAAATATATGAAGATAGGCGACTTTCATCATTTTTATGATTTAACAGCTGGATATAAACTAAATATCACCACTCCAAAGCCTTATTTGTCAAAAGCGGTACAATATGCTTTATCAAGAAACTAGTTTCAGAGGGATTTACAGAATTAAACTTTTTACAAAAAGCTTTTGAAGGACGTGTCCCAAAGCTTATACAACGGCTCTCCCCAGGAGGGATGGAAACTTTGAGGATATTGAATAATTTATTGAAAAAACTCAATGATGTACTCAAACATAGGTTGCAATTCTGGCGAAACCTGAAAGTTCATCCGAAATATCATTAGATGATTATGACTGAACATGTACTGTTTATTAGTGAATATTCGTAGAAAAAATTCACTAATGGGGAGATCCTGACATTTGAATTTTGAAAAATTTTAGAACCCATATCCGGGGTCAGTTTGAATTTTTATATGTTTATATATATATATATATATATATATATATATATATATATATATATATATATATATATATATATATATATATATATATATATATATATATATATATATATATATATATATGTGTGTGTGTGTGTGTGTGTGTGTGTGTCACACCGATAACTAAAAAAAAATCATGGGCCGATTTTGATTAAATTTGGCATGTACCTTCCTTTTATAAGTGGCTGGAACAAGTTCATTAACCAGGAAGATCGGACGAGGTTTTCCGGGAAAATTTTTAATTTTAATTCGAAAAAATTTTTTATCTCAAAAAACAAAAAATCTATTATAACCAAATTTGGTAGGTAGATTAACGATATAAAAAGTAAATTACACAGAAAAATTTAGATTTCTATGTTGCAAGAAAAAAAAGTTAAAGTTATAATTAAATATATGATGCCAGATCGTTTCTATGAAAATTCACTGCCATAACGCACTTGCCGCCTGCTGACTTTTTTTATTACTGTCTAAAGGTTTCTTTTATTTCGACAATAATTAACACTTTCGTTAATATTAATACAAGACTGCTTACATTTCTTACAATAGATGTTATGTTTAGTTTTCAGTCAATAGATTTTATCTTATTATTTTACCTATTATTATTATTATTATTATTGCATTATGTACTTTAGCTATATATATATATATATATATATATATATATATATATATATATATATATATATATATATATATATATATATATATATATATATATATTTTAATAGATGCATAGATACACACTTTTATTATTATTATTACTATTATTATTATTATTATTATTATTATCACATTTGTAATGTACGATGTATCTAGTAAATAAACCACTTGATATCACGCATATTTTACTAGATCCACATGTCTTAACTGCCTCATACGTCGTATTTCAAATAAAAGTAGTCGAGAAGCAATTTCCGAGCTACTAGCTCTAAAAGTCTTAACTGCAAATTATCAAAAATATTAGTTAATTTTACTTCCACACTTAAACTTGACTACCAACCATGTCAAATAAGTATATATATATATATATATATATATATATATATATATATATATATATATATATATATATATATATATATATATATATATATATATATATATATATATATATATATATATATATATATATATATATATATATATATATATATATATATATATATCTCAAGCTCAGCTAAAAATAAGAAAAAAACATTGGTTTGCTGGCGATGGCAGAAGGATATTCAGAAAAAATGCAACATCTCAAAATGTTCTCATATGCAGATACGCCATTTTGAATTAGCGCGGCAGTGTAGTGCGTGCCACACTGAAACAATTCAGATTTTTAGATTCCTTCTTCAAAAGTGTGCTAATAATGTATTAAACTTTTTAAAATTCTATGAGTAGTAGACGTTGACACACGAGTTTGTCTCTGTATTTTCCCCGTCGAGGTACCAAGAACCTGTTACCTCGACGCGGAAAGTACAGAGACGAACTAGTGTCTCAATGTCTACTACCCATAGAATTTTAAAAAGGTATGTGTGCCATATTCAGACGGTCCAAATTGTGGAACTGCGTGAATGCGCAAGACGCAAGCGATTTTGCTAAATCATGCTAAGAAAAATCATACAAGATCCCAATTTCTTCGATAAAGTTTTATGGAGTGGCGAGTCAGCATGTACAAATGATTCGTTACATGAACCTCCATAACTTTCATAGTTGAAAAATTGAAGATCCATATGAGTTCAGAGAGGATCAGTCCCAGCATCAATTTAAGATAAATCTCTGGGCCGGTATTTTTAACGGAACACTTTTGGGACCAGTGGAACTGCGCCCTACGTTAAGTGGCCAAAGATATTTGGCGTTTTTACAAAACAATTTGCCAGAACTGCTGAAAGACACTTCATTAGAACTTCGGAGAACAATGTGGCTTCAAGATGATGGATGGCTAGCCCACTCTGCCTTAGCAGTAAGGAAATACTTGAATCAAATATACCCGGGGCATTTGGACGCCAAAGCTTCAGAACAGCTGCTCAAGAAATTTCACGAAGCAGTCTAAGAAGGCTAAGGGGATCATTCCTAAGACGATATCGTTTATGTATAAGACAAAATAGCCGTCAAATAGAGCATTTGTTATGAATAGAATAATTTTTGTAAATGTTACAATTTGTTTATTTTTGTTTATTAGCTACCCGATTTTACTTCCAAATTTACTTTCAATCGTCGACAGTGAATTACTTTTAAGAGATATTGATATTGTTTTATACCACTTTAGAATCTCCATAAAACAGGGAAGTTTTTGAAATTATGAGACAGTAAATTTTACTAACGATTTTTTTCAGTGCGGAGGTTTATTCCAAATTTTAAAAAAACCGGGGAAGAAAAGTCCGACTTAAATTTTTTTCTTAAGATTTTCTGAATAATAATACAAAATATTTCAGATTAGTTTGATAACGCTATTATCGAGGATTAGCAGGCACAATTTTCATTTTTTTCATAAAATTGTCAATATCTTAAAAACCGTCAACTTTTGGTTGAGATCATATAGGGTTTTTCTGAAAGGGCTTGAGCTAGCCTATTTTCGTGTGACGTTTGATTTACTACTTGTGGGACGCCTGTATATACAGGGTTACAACTAATTAATTGCTCACTATTGGCATCTCAGTAACGGTAAGAGATACAGAGTTGGTTGAATTACCAAAACGTTGCCTAAATTTTAGCTGATCCAATATTTGAAAACAAATTTTGAATATGTCGATTCGTTCCTGAAGTATCCTGAAAAAACTGAAAAACTCAATTTATAAATTTTACAATAAATCCTTTATTATCAAAAATGGGCTCCTGATTTTTACTACGTGAGCATTATTTGATATAGGCAATCAACTGACGGCATCAGGATTGACATATCTGTTCTAATTTTTCCGCAGCGATAGTCAACTTTTTTTTCTCTTATGGCCGCCATATTGGATTTTTAATTTTTCAGATGGAAAATGAATTCACCTTTTGAATGGTATAACACACTTCATATTTTTCTTCATAAACATTGTACAAATAAATAAATAAAAACGAATTATGGTCGCAAATATCAAGTAGGTATGTGTCATTGTTTTGTAATTTGTTATTACGATTTATTTGAACTGTCGGTTTGAAATCTTCTACTTGATTTATGCATTAAAGACATTTTATTTCAAGACTTGTGTTAAATTTGTTCTAAAATTGTATTTCCAAAATGTTTCGCTTTACTGTGGAAGAGAGAAGAGATATGTATGAAGCATACATCCAAAGTTTTAGAAATTCGACCAGTGCTTCCCAGTTATACCAAGAAAAATATCCAGAACGTGTGCAGCCAAGTCGGCATATCTTCGCCAGAATAGCAAGAGTGATGGATAAAACTGATACTTTGATGAGAAAGCGTGTTTCCTACAATGTGGAACCCAGTGCTAACGAAATCAATGCTCTTGCTCAAGTCAATATAAATTCCAACTTATCCACAACACATATTGCGAGAGAATGTGGAATAAGCGAGCAGCTAGTGTCAAAGATTCTGAAAAAACATAAATACTATCCTTATAAATACACCATAGTGCAAGCACTTTATGAGCCAGATCACGACCGCCGGTTACAGTTTTGCCAATGGTTTGCTAGGAAGTTACAAATACACAATGCTTTCACAGCTAACATATTGTGGTCGGATGAGAGTACATTTTTTTTTTTTTTGTTCCCTCAGGGCTCGTCCGCGGCCTTGCCGCCCCGATAGCACCGCAACCCTTGGTTGATTGTGCATACCCCTAGTCTTACTCCACCCATTCCAAAATCACTGTGCCTTGAACTAGTCTGCACAGCGATTGGTAGGGTGAAGTTTTATATTGCTCTGTCTCCGGTCTAGAGTGACCGTAGATCAGTTGTCTTTTCCGGTCCAGAGCTATACACTCGCACAAGATGTGCTGGGCTGATTCCTCCCCCTCGCCGCAGAGTCTGCATGCGAGGTCCCCTTCGAACCGCCCCATTTTATGTAGGTGTTTCTTGACGGCCATGTGTCCCGTCAAGAGACCTGTTGTGTTTCTGAGCTGTCCTCTGCTAAGGTTTAGCAGCTCCACAGCTCTCTTTGAACTGGGTCCGTCAATTATTGACTTCCCATGTCTGAGCCCTGGACAGTCCGCCCAGTACACCTTGTGTTGGTTTCTGACCCAGGACTTAATGGCTCCCCTGGCAGTGCTCTTTGACACGCCCAGAGCCGGTTCTGGTCCCATAAATAGTTCTGCTGACCCCCTCTTTGCGAGACTGTCAGCTTCTTCATTGCCTTTGACCCCCGAGTGACCCGGCACCCAGATGAGGGTCACCTCATTCTGCCCAGCCAGGTCGCTCGTCTCGTCTCGGCACTCACTCACCAGCCAGGAATTTACCCGTGGGCTACTTAGTGCCTTAAGGGCTGCCTGGCTGTCTGTGGCTATGAGGATCCGCTTGTTGGTGTAGCCCCTCCTCTTGTTCTCCCGCACACAGTGCAGGATGGCGTACATCTCGGCCTGAAACACCGTTGCATGGGCTCCGAGGGAAATACTGTGACTTACCCTCGGTCCTTCCGAGTAAACACCTGCCCCCGTCCCACGCTCCCCGCCAGATCCGTCCGTGAACCAGACGAGCGCGTCCCGTGGTATGCCCGGTGTCTCCTCCCGCCATGCCCCGCGATCAGGGATTTCCACTGTGAAGTTGTTTTCCCTGCACATTCGCGGGCTCGCGAAGTCTGACCTCATTTCAAGCATGGGTTCCTTCACGATCTCCTGAATTTTGCAGTGGCCCCTGAAGCCTGGGTTGATCTTCAGTCTACCATTGCAGGCTAGTCTGTATAGTCCTAGCCTGGCCTCTCCCATAATAACGAAGTGTAGGGGGGGTAGATCCAGCAACACCTCCATGGCGGCTGTTGGGGTTGAAGACATGGCCCCTGTGATGCCTAGGCAAGCCATCCTTTGGATCTTGCCTAGTTTTTGTTTGGCACTGGATTGTGTCACCTTAGGCCACCAGACCAGTGCCGCATATGTTAACGATGGTCTGACCACCCTTGTGTACAGCCAGTGGGCCATACTAGGTCTTAGTCCCCACGTTTTTCCATATAGCCGCCTAGTGACGGCTAAGGTCATGACTGCCTTACGCAGTATTTTTCCAATGTGACCATTCCAGGTTAGCTTAGAGTCCAATACGACCCCAAGATATTTTACCTCCCTGGCCATTGGAACGCTCCTACCGTATAGAGTGAGAGTTCTGTGGCTTTCACACTTCCTCCTCCTCGTAAACGGCACGACGGTTGCTTTCTCGGGGCTCACCCCGAGCCCTTGATCAACCGTCCACCCTTCCACCACTTTCAGTGCAGTCTGCATACGCTCCCACACTGCCTGTGTGACCTTTCCTCGGACTATGATGACAATGTCGTCCGCATAGCCCTGTACCTCATACCCCCCTCCCGAGAGCCTCCCCAGCAGGCCGTCCACGACTAGACACCAGAGCAAGGGAGACAGAACGCTCCCCTGCGGACACCCCGCCGCGACCCCCGCCAGCAGAGTCCCTCCCGCGAGTGAGGTGAACACCGCCCTGTCCCTGAGCATGGAACCGATCCACCTGCAGCAGGTCTCCTCTATTCCACGCTCCCGGGCAGCTGCCAGAACCGATCCGAACGAGGTGTTGCTAAAGGCCCCCTCTATGTCTAGGAAGGCCCCCAGCGCCACCTCCTTGTTCTCCAGCGTATTCTCCAGTTTCAGCACCAGTTGGTGCAGTGCTGTTTCTGTTGAGAATCCTGCTCTGTATGCATATTGTCCGCAGTGTAGAGGATATGCTTCCAGTACACCGCCCCTAATGTGCCGGTCGAGCAGTTTTTCCACTGTTTTCAGCAAGAAGGACATGAGACTTATTGGCCTCAGGGACTTTGCCTGGTCTGTTGGACGCCCAGGTTTAGGAATAAATACAACCCTGGCCAGTCTCCATGCCCTCGGAATGTACCCCATAGCCAGGTTGGCCCTCATAATGAGGGTAAGCACCGGCGCCAGTATATCTATCCCCTGTTGGAGCATGATGGGCATTATTCCATCAAATCCCGGCGATTTGTATGGCTTAAAGCTGTTAATGGCCCATCTGATTTTGCTCCAGGTAACCACCTCTTTAGCGACTGTCCAGTCTACTCTAGATGCCCGCCTATAAGGCGCCTCTATTTCTGAGTGTTCCCAGTCCGGAGGTGATTGGTTTATTATGTTACAGCCGGGGAAGTGCGTCTGGAGTAAAATTTCCATAGTTTCCTCCCCCGAGCTTGTAAAGCCTCCCGTGGGTGTTCTAAGGGAGCCTATGTTAGTCTGAGGGCCCTTAGACAGGATCTTGTGTAGTCGAGCACTCTCGGACGTGTTTTCCACTTCTTCGCAGTGCCTCCTCCACGACTCCTTCTTGGCGTCCCTCAGTCTTTTGTTATAGGTCGATAGGGCCTGTCTATATTCATCCCATGCTCCCGACCTTTTGGCCGCGTTAAACAGCTTACGAACCTGCGTCCTCCTTTGCCTGAGGTCCTCGTTCCACCATGGGACGTTCCTGGTGGACACCCTCATTTTCAGGGGACAGTTGGCGTTATAGGCCGAGGTAATTGCGTCTCGCAATTGGACTGCTGCAATCTCGAGGTCTATTGAATCCCTTATGGCCCTCTCAACCCCCCGCAGTTCCACAGCTAGGTCTGCCCTGTAGGCTTCCCAGTCCGCCTTGCGGGGGTCCCGGTACCATACCGTTTCTCTTTCGACTTTGGCGATTTCAAACCGGATGTATCTGTGGTCTGAGCTACTCACTTCCCCAGACACAGCCCAGCTTTTAACAAAGTCACCCAGAAACTGGGTGGAAACTGTTAGGTCTAAAACTTCCTCACGCCGTGTTGTGACGAATGTCGGTTTATTACCTCTATTCAATATGTCTAAATTAAATTTCATAAAGAATTGTAAAAGTGCCTCACCCCTAGAGTTTGTGTCCGAGCTACCCCACAACTCATGGTGCGCATTCGCATCCATGCCGATGATGGTCTGCCATCCACCTGCTCTGCTACCCACCATCAGCTGCTCCAATTCGTTGGGTGGAGGAGGGTCCGTGCTGTCCCCTGGCAGATAGGCTGACGCGACAGTAATGTCCCTCAGCCCATCCGCTCCTCCACATCGGATTTTGATCGTTGCCAGGTCCCTGGAACAGAAATTCATTAGAGGGAGAAACTCTATCCCTTCCCTGACAAAAATGCAGGCCCTCGGATTCTCGCTGGACCTGCTGTAGATGAGCTTTCCATTAGCTCCGCCGAGTCCCTTGATCTCTCCTTTGTAGGAGTACGGTTCCTGGATGAGGGCCACATCCGTGTTCCTCAGAGCCATTAGTAGTCCGGCCGTGGCTGCCCTACTGTGTTGGAGGTTGACCTGAAGGAACCTAAGTCCCATTAACCCTTAATTGCTTCCCCAGTGGGCGGAAGCTAACCCTTCCCATGCCCCAGAATGCCTTGAAGGAGGTTCCTTCAAGGGCTCTGTAAGATGTCGGGTCGATCGAGAAGGCAAGCGTCTGTCCTTTCTCCTCTGCCTTCCTGCTTAGAACCGACCAGTGTTGCGTCCCCAGTTCAGGGTTCTGGATCTTAAGTCTGCTGATCACCGTCTCCTGCGGGACGGTGTCGGGGATCCGTACGAGGACCTTGCGTCTCTTTGGGAGTTCCTTGGGCTCGACGGCTGTCAAGTCCGCCCCCTCCCAAATCTGACCGAGGCCCCCGATCGTTTTCCGCAGCCAGTCCCGCGACTGCGGGCCGGCACAGGTTATCCAGAGGATGCCCCCCGTCAGGCGCGTCCGGTGGAACTGAGGCGGGCTCTCCCCTTCCTGAAGAGAGTCCACTGCAGCTACCACCGCAGCCTGGATCAGGTCCGCCTTCCCCTGGTCTAGCGTGACCTCAGGATGGCGTCTGTCAATCACCGCCATCCCGAGGCCCTCCGCAGCCTCCCTGTAAGAGCCAGTCTGCGCCGGTGTTCCGGCCTTAGTTCCTTTGGGAGGTCTGTCTGTAGTAGGCGTGCTAGAGCCAGAGCGCGGCGTCTTCCGACTCGCACTCTCCTCTTGCGCCTTTACAGGCACCCTGGCCCTTTTGGAACGTCTGTCTGTAGTGGGCGTGCTAGAGTTCGAGCGCGTCCTCTTCTGACCCGCACTCCCCTCTTGCGCCTTTACAGGTTTCTCGACCGTCCAGGTCCCGGCCGCCATTTTTTGCGCCCTCCGGAGCTTCTTTCTTTGCGCCCCGGAAAGACGCTTGGACTGCCGGGGCAGTCCCTCTACTCTAACAGTAGAGTCCTCACTGGTGGAGGGGCCCCCGGAGTCCGCGGAGCTCGCCGCCCTCCGGTGGGACCCAGCCTCCAGCTTGGGTGTCGGGGACAGGTCTCTGGCCGAAGCTACCCCCTGATCCCCCGTATCTACGCCGGTCGTGGGACCTCCAGAGTCCGCTGCCGCACCCTGGCTCGTCTCCGTTTCCGGGATAGACTCAAGGCTCAAGTCTGTAGCCGGAGCCACTCCTCGAGCCTCATTGGTTTTGGTTTTATATGTATTTATAATCTTCATGTTGTTCCCACGAGAATGGGGGAAATACTGTCCACACCATCAGAACCCCCTGTGTGGTGCAAGGCGGGTTACTCTGGAGGGTTGCCTGGTACTCCAGAGGTTCCGTTCACGACACCATCGCCCTGGTGCCATCCATCCATAGGCACGGGTCACGTGACACCGTAGATTGGGGGAGTTTAGTTCGACCTCCTTGTCTAGATCCGTCATGTTTAGTTATTAGCAGGGTCACCTCGTGCAGGATGCGGATTTTTACCGCGCATGACGGTCTTGGGGAAAGCTTCATCGGGAGTTTATGTTGTTATTTCCACTTCCTCAGCTTGCCCCCTGGAGTCCTTTGGCCCGCGACTCCTTAACCCCGAGAGTACATTTACAAATAACAGTTTGTTTAATAGGCAGAATCGTCGTTACTGGAATACAGAGAATCCTCATCTTTTATATGAGTCGCGACACCAAAATAGGGCGAGTGTAAACGTTTGGTGTGGCCTTTTAGATGATACAGTTATAGGACCATTTTTCATAAGCAATAGGTTGAATGACGATGGATACCTTCATCTGTTAACTAATGACCTTATGGAATTTTTTTATAACCTCCCTTTGCAACAAAAAGCCAACATATGGTTTCAGCAAGACGGTGCACCTGCATACAATTGCCGAGCCGTAAAAGCTTATCTAGACCAGACATTTGGAGATAGATGGATAGGCAATAATGGTCCCGCTTGCATGCCGACAAGATCCCACATTTAACCCCAATGGACTATTTCTTCTGTCAAAAATTTAGTTTACCTTGAGCATTTTGACAACGAAGAAGAGTTAAAGAATATTTTAATAGATAAAATTTGCTCCATATCTCCTGCTATGATAAGATCAGCAACACAAGGTATACGCGAGGGGGCTCAACAATGCATAAATAACAATGGAAGACATTTTGAACATCTTCATTAACATTACACACATTTATTATTTAGTAGGAAGTATTTGTTATGTATTGTTAGTTCGTTTATTCACTAGTTGTAAGTTTAATTAGTATCTATGGTTAATATGATTTTATTCTGTTAATTAAAATCTTGTGTGCTGACATGTTGACAAGTAACGAATGTTGATAATAAAATGATACATACCTGCTTAATATTTGCGACCAAAATTAGTTTTTTAAATTATTTGTGCAATGTTTAGGAAGAAAAATATGAAGTGTGTTATACCATTTGAAAGGTGAATTTTTTGCTATCTTAAAAATAAAAAATCCAATATGGCGGCCATAAGAGAAAAAAAAGTTAGAGCAGATACGTCAATTCTGATGCCGTCAGTTGATTGTTTATATCAAATTATGCTCATATAGAAAAAAAATGGCACATCATTTTTTATAATAAGGGATTTATTGTATATAGTTTGAAACTGACTTCGGATATGGGTTCCAGAGTGTCTATTTTAGTTTATATAAAGGAATGTTTTCTACATTTAAAAGTCCCGATCTCCACAAACCACACTGATCACTAAGTTTCTGGATATTGAATAATTTCATAATAACCGAATAATTCATTTTAGCATGGCCCTGGTACGTTAATTTTAATATAGTTGCATGCAAAAGAAGTAGAGTAACAATGCTACCGAAGGTTACTTAAAGACAATAATTTTTACTGTATATATCGTATATGTAGAGTAAAGAGACCTTGAAAGATTCTGTTAAAGTTTCCAGTTGGTTTAACAACAACTAGTGTTATAATTGACGGCTGGAATACATTATCTAAAATAAATTTCGCTCCTTACAATACATTATTCAGTGGAGCTAATGTCGGTAATTCCTGTAAGCGTAAAATAGTTCTGAGGTTTGTTAATAGGTTTAGTTGTTTTGTAAGTTTGTGCCAGGATAATCATAATTATTATGAGAGCAATTACTCCAATTGAAAAATCTAATTACTTAACAGTAATTAGTTAGAATTAATATAATTTGTATACACTGTGTCCCAGATGGGTGCTGCATGTATTGCTACCTCGGTTATTATAAGAGCTACAAAGTCGGCTAAATGGGTAATGTTTCTCAGGCTTCTATTTTCATTTCAGAACTGCCATCACATTATATAATTTGTTTTTTGAAATAATCGCGAATAACCAAGAGGGTGCGTTTTTGACAAACCCCCGTATCTCGGTTATCTGGTATTTTGGTTTAGACATTTTATGGGAACCTTCTTAAGGTCTTCGCAATAAAAATAAAACATAGAATATCTTTTGTCGTTTTCGAGATAATGATGAAGACTTTGTTTTTTTCTTATGGACTTCATTGGATTTTTATTGCATTAAATCGCATGTTAGTTCCATTTTCAAAACTGTATCACAACATGGTATTTTCTATTACAGAAATAAAAATAAAATATTGGTGACCTGTAACTCGCAAAAAAAAACGTTATCTAGTTAGGCTCTGGTTCATACGACGGCGTTCTGGAGTCACGTTAAAAATTAGTTTCTAATAATTCTGAGATAAAAAAGTCAGAATTCTGACATAAAAACTCAGAATCCTGAGATAAAAACTCAGAATTCTGACATAAAAAGTGGGAATTCTGACTTTTTTAACTCAGAATTCTGAGATAAAAAGTCAGAATTATTCGAGAGCTTTATACGACAGCGTACACTTGCAAAATGTTTACTTATTGACTATTGTAACCTTTTTTCAGAGGTAAGAACGTGTGCCTCTGAACCAAAGGGTATTGGGTTCGATTCCGGGGTACTCCTTTCACTTTTTCAGTACAAACTGTAAAATTAACATCAGCCGAGGTTCTGGCATTGTATTTGAGCAAGTTGAATGTCTGCACGTTCCGCTCTTCGGAGGGGGCGTAAAGCTGTCGGTCCCGTGTCAATGCGATGTTGGGCACGTTAAAGATCCCAACCCTCCTTACAGAAAGACAGGGGTTGGGCAAAATTTCCAAGACAGTGAGGTGAAACTGCTCCCTGGCGTCGGTGATTGGCCATAGTCGCGGAAATAGGCCGACGTTAAAGAAATAAAACACACACACACACATTGACCATTGATGTGTAATTAGGTAGGTAGCTCTGCCTGGGCCGGTTTTATAGTTAGTTGATGGTGTTTACAAACTAAACGGAAACAAAATTGGTTCATTGACTATTATTCTCGTTGCGTTAATAGAATAATGCATAGTGCATAGGTGCATATATTATGATTTTACTAATTATGTACGTAAAAGTCGTCATATAAATAAACAAGTATATTATTGTTTTAATCGACATTATACCACGGAAACTTTAGCTGAATTAAAGTCAAGTCAGCCTTAGAAGCATAAAAATGAATGTGTTTGTGTTATTTTATCTTTAACGTCGGTCTATTTCCGCGACTATGGACAATCACCGACACCAGGGAGCAGTTTCACCTCGCTATCCTGGAAATTTTGCCGAACCCTGCCGTTCTGCAGGGATAGTAGGAATATTTAACGTGCCCAACATCACATGGACACGATACCGAATGCTTTACGCCCCGTCCGAAGATCGGAACGTGCAGACATTCAACTTGCTCAAATACAATGCCACAACCTCGGTTGATGTTAATGTTACAGTATGTACTGAAAAAGTGAAAGGAGAACCAAGTACCCTTCGGTTCAGAGGGACACGTTCTTACGACTGTGGCCCTTATAAATAAATAATTATGAGATGAACGTAGGTTGGTTGTTGTGTGGTGATTTGTTTTTGTTGCTCGATAACCGTCATCATCATCACAATCGAAATGCGATACACTCTGTCGCAATCGTGACTCTCCGTCTGTAACTGCCCATTTAAATTCAGTGTAGTTTCCACCTTAAATCAATATTGTACCATGTTTCCAGAAGTTTTACTTTTGATCTACCTCTTCCTTTTTGTCTAGGTATGTATCTTTCAAATAAAACTATCAGAAAGATGTTTTAAAATATGTCCTATATATTATGCCTTCTCCTATCAATTTCTTTCAGCAAGCATTACTATTCTGTCACCTCTTCTAGCACACTTTTTTATTCGTGTTTCTATCGGTGTACCTTATTGTCTTTGTCATTTTGGTCAATGTCCATATTTGAAAAGCTTCTATTCCCTTAGTGTCCTCCTTAGCCAACCTCCACCTCATCATCATAACACTCCATACTTATGACTTGATAAACCTCACCATTTAGACCCAAATGAAACCAAATTTTTGTTAGAAATAAGAAGTATGTTTTGGGAAAAAATGATAACCTTAACTCTGCGTTAGACGTAACATTGTTCAAAAATAAATATCAAGAGTCACCCAACAATTTTCCAAAGATTTATTATAAATTTATATATATATATATATATATATATATATATATATATATATATATATATATATATATATATATATATATATATATATATATAATGTACATTCTTGAAATGACTTTCTTTCTTGTGTTCTAAATTGTCCAATTTTAATAATAAAAATAATACTCTAGCTACTGCCAGTCTCTCCCCAACTTTTGTCAAATAAATTCCGACCAAACCTGACTCCCCAAACATGCAGGTGCTGCAATGTCAATCAGAAAACAAAGAAACAATAACTTTATTTATGTTTCTTAGAAATTGTTATAGTGTGTATTTTTTAGAGGTAACAATAAAATATGTAATATAGTTAGACTATTTTGAAATGACTTTTTTTTGTTGTGTTTTAAATTGTCTAATTTTAATAATAAAATAATAATAAGGCAATTAATTCAGCAATAACAAATAACGTGACTTTCTAAAACAGTTTTATTTTTAAGGTTCACGTTATAAGCATACGGTTTTTACATTATTTTCTGGGTGAATAATTCAATTGGTTGACACAATTTTTTTTACAATTTAATACTCTAAAAAATACACACAATAACTAATTGTAAAAAAAATTGTGTCAACTAATTGAATTATTCACCCAGAAAATAATGTAAAAACCGTATGCTTATAACGTGAACCTTAAAAATAAAACTATTTTAGAAAGTCACGTTATTTGTTATTGCTGAATTAATTGCCTTATTATTATTTTTATTATTAAAATTAGACAATTTAAAACACAACAAAAGAAAGTCATTTCAAGAATGCACATATATATATATATATATATATATATATATATATATATATATATATATATATATATATATATACATTTATTATAAAACTATGGAAAATTGCTGGGTGAATCTTGATATTTTTATTTTTGAACAATGTTACGTCTAACGCAGGGTTTATGATATAAATTTTCTCAAAATATACTTCTTATTTCTATCAAAAATTGATTTTAATTTGGATCTGAAGGTAGAGGTTTATCAAATCATACGTATGGAGTGTTATAATGATAGGGTGGACGTTAACTGAGCAGGTCACTAAGGAAATAGAAGCTTTTGAAATGTGGTCATTGGGCAAAATGACAAAGACAATAAGGTACACTGATATAAACACGAATAAAAAAGTGTGTTAGAAGAGGTGACAGAACAGAAATGCTTGCTGCAAGAAATTGATAGGAAAGGCAACATATATACGACATATTTTAAAACATCTTCCTGGTAGTTTTATTTCAAAGATACATACCTACACAAAAAGGAAGAGGTAGATCAAAAGTAAAACGCCTGGATATATGGTACAATATTGATTGAAGGTGGAAGCTACACTGCATTAAAATGGGCAGTTACAGACGGAGATTCCCGATTGCGACAGATGGTATCGCATTTCGATTGTGATGGTGATGATGTTTATCGAGCAACAAAAACAAATCATCAAACAACAACAAACGTACGTTTATCTCATGATTATTTATTTATAAGAGCCTCGGTAGTTCAGTCGTAAGAACGTGTACCTCTGAACCGAAGGGTACTAAGTTCGATCAGACGGTTCTCCTTTCACTTTTTTCAGTACACACTGTAACATTAACATCAACCGAGGTTGTGGCATTGTATTTGAGCAAGTTGAATGTCTGCACGTTCCACCCTTCGGAGGGCGCGTAAAGCCGTCGGTCCCGCGTCCATGTGATGTTGGGCACGTTAAATATTCCTACTATCCTTGCAGAACGGCAGGACTCGGCAAAATTTCCAAGATAGCGAGGTGAAACTGCTCCCTGGTGTCAGTGATTGTCCATAGTCGCGGAAATAGACCGACGTTAAAGATAAAATAACACAAACATATTTATCTATATGCTTCTAAGGCTGACTTGACTTTAATTCAGCTAAAGTTTCCGTGGTATAATGTCGATTAAAACAATCATATACTTGTTTATTTATATGACGACTTTTACGTACATAATTAGTAAAATCATAATATATGCACCTATGCACTATGCATTATTCTATTAACGCAACGAGAATAATAGTCAATGAACCAATTTTGTTTCCTTTTAGTTTGTAAACACCATCAACTAACTATAAAACCGGCCCAGGCAGAGCTACCTACCTAATTACACATCAATAGTCAATACGTAAACGTTTTGCAAGTGGCACCACCTGGATGCTGTCGTATAGCTCTCGAATAATTCTGACTTTTTTATCTCAGAGGTCTGAGTTTTTATGTTAGAATTCCGACATAAAAAGTCAGAATTCTGACTTTTTTATCTCAGAATTCTGACTTTTTATGTCAGAATTCTGAGTTTTTATCACAGAATTCTGACTTTTTATCTCAGAATTCGGACTTTTCTATCTCAGAATTATTGGAAACTAATTTTTTAACGTGACCCCAGAACGCCGTCGTAGGTTCACGATAACGTCCAATTATTCGTTTGTTTACCCACTTCAGTAGGCGATTGAATGCTTCATTCTACACTGGCTAGACAATTAGGAAATTATTCTTGCATTATTATCGACTACATTTATTGAACGAAAAACAGGCATTTGGCGGTAATTTGGTGACAATTTACAATAGCTTAAAGAAACAAAGTTCAGATATGAACTGTTCAAAAGAAATTGTTTTATGTGGCCACCACCTTGATCAATACATATTTGACAACGATTTTGCAGATAATTTATTGCCGTAATTAGTGTGTTTCTATTCAGCGCACGCATAAGTTTCGGACTCTTTCTTCTAAAATTGCAACATTTTCGGGAGCTCCAAGAGCGTAAGATTCGTCCTTTACGTGTCCCCATTAAAAGAAGTTGAGGACGATTTATATCAGGGGATCTAGCAGGTCACAAAATATTTTTTTGCGACGACTGCATGAGCTGGACAACCATCGTGCATAAACCAAGTTTGATCCAAGTTCCCCACAACTGCCTTTACAGCTGGTATTATTTGCTCTTGTAAAAGCTGAAGATAGTGTGCTGCATCAAATTGAAATTAAAAATAAGGGACCCAATTAATTTCCTGAAAGTAATATTTTAATACTTTCATGTTTAAATCCAGGCTGCATTTTATAGTTACCTATTATACCGCACCAAACGTTAAATCCAAGTTATCGAGCTTCATCAGTCCATAATATTTTGATGGAAAAATTGAGATTTTCTCGCATATTTTGAACGTACCATTCAGAAAATCTTACTCTTCGGGGAAAATCATTAGCTGATAAGCCTTGTACTATCCTAGGCTTATATGGATTGTACTTATTAACGTTCAGTATTCGATAGACGGATGACTTAGAGGCATCCGTTTCATTGCCAATTCTTCTAGCCGATAATGTGGAGTTATTATCAGTGTATTGTAACACAACATCAATGAGGAAGTTGCATATAATGAAAAACGCATTTAAAGTACAACAAAATATTCTAAAAATATATGTCTACCCCCCTTAAAGTGAACCACTAATTAGTAATTAATTATTGAAATATTGAATATAATTAAAAAAGACAGGTTGGGCGAAAACGCGATCTGATTGGTGAAGAGGTTTGTGACGTCACGATCCGGTACATCTGCGTGATACCGTTGTGTTTGGATCGAATTCTGAGCAGTTTTATCATGATTTTAAGTCGTTTTGGTGTTTTTTGTATAATATAGGTTCAAAGGTAGTAAGTTGTGTTTAATCTAGTTTAGTGCGTGACTGTGTGATGACTTCAGCAGATTCAGAATCACAATACGAGAATGCGAAAGACATAATAGTGTCTGGACATAAATATTATAACTGCTGTATAGTGCTCAAATGTACTTCCACAACAATAACTATCCCCAACAAATTATTCTTTAATGTACCTAAGGATGAGAAAATCAGAAAGAAATGGTGTATATTTTTCTTGTAGATTATTTAGCCGAATGCAGAACATTTTGAGGTTATGCTTTTATTTACATTATATTTTATAAGAAATTACTACATAAAATCCAACAAAGGTATTTACAGGATAAAATAAGGTTCATATCAGACACATACCTCCCAGCTTTCACTCCTTTTAGCTCAGCACCCATGAAATTTTAAAAACTCGGGACGCAGCAAGTGCGTTATGGTAGTGAATTTTCTTAAATATGTTTTTATTGCAAATATGTCTGTTTTCTTTTTATTTAAGAAAGCAGGCAGCAATTTTGGTTACCAATATAACCTATATAGTAAAAACAATGTGCCATGTTTCACAAAAATAACTTTATTGTGTGAAAATGTACAAAAATTTCCAAAAGTAAACTTAAAGTGTTCCCACAAAAACTCGTTTCTTGGTCAACCTTATAGGTTAATAGCAAATTGGGCTATTCAAATATGAAGCATTTGATCAAAATTCGCTACCATAACGCACTTGCTGCATCCAGAATTTCTTTTCCTACAAACATGCATTATATTTCGATGGAAAATGCAAAAATGCAATAACATAAGGCGTGTTTGATTAAAAAAAATAAGAAAATTTGTATCACCAAC